>JAGFNQ010002737.1:0-21032 GCA_024364735.1 Boesenbergia rotunda | reverse complement strand
GAACCGGGTTCAAATGATTCCAGAATTCCACATCGGTGTAATTCGGTCATGCGTTTCTTACTTACATGGCCAAGACGGCAATGCCAAGTGTAGGAGTCTATTCGATTATCTATTCGAGCACGTTTGTTGCTAACTTCGATATTGAAAACGTTACCGGATAAATCTAACGTGTAGATACCATTGCACAAAGTTTCATTCCCATAAAGAACGCCATTTAAAGTTATGTAACAACAATTGTTACTAAAAGTTAAATGATAACCCTTTTCATTCAAACATGAAATAGATACAATGTTCTTTATTAACGAATGAACAAAATAACAATTATCCAATTCTAAGACACGTCCAGTGGGGAGCTTTAGCAAATATGTTCCGATGGCAACAGCAGCAATCATTGCTCCATTTCCAACTCGCAAATTCGCTTCTCCTTTGACGAGTCTTCTTCTATTCCTTAGCCCCTGTATGTCATTACATATATGTGAGCTATACCCAGTATCAAGTACCCAGGTATTTGAGGAAATAGAGTGATATTCAATAACGAAGATACCTGAAGAGGATGGGGTATCAGATGCCTTATTCTTCAAGGACTCAAGATAAATCTTGCAGTTTCTTCGCCAGTGACCCTCCTTGCCACAATGATGGCAAGTTCCTTTTGGTTTCTTTTCAGTCTTTTTGACCTTTTTCTTCTTCCCTTTATTCTGTTCTTTGGCCTTCCTCTTAGAACCTTTCTTCGAGGAACCAACTAACAGTACCGTCTTTTGATCCGGCTTTACAGAAGGCTCTACAGTCTTCAGCAGGTTGAGCAACTCAGGAATGGTAGTCTCTAGTTTGTTCATCCGATAGTTCATCACAAATTGTGAATAACTTTTGGGCAAACAACTCAGAATTAAGTCAATACTTAGTTCATGATCCATTGCAAAATCGAGTGTGCTTAGTCGCTCAATGTACCTCAACATGTTTAACACAAACTGCGAGGCAGAAGTGCCTTCCTGCATCTTAGTGGTGAAGAGGAGTCTGGAGACTTCGAACCTTTCTGATCTCGCCTGCTCTTCAAACAACTCATGAAGATGGAAGATGATGGTATAAGCATCCATATGCTCATGCTGCTTTTGTAGCTCAGGTATCATAGAGGCTAGCATGATGCAACTCGCAAGTTCAGAATCGGTCACATGTTTCTGATAGGCCACTAGCTGGTCTAGAGTTGCACCTTCTGGAGAATGGCTGGGAAGTTGATCTTCAAGGACATATGCAAGCTTCTCTGCCTTGAGGACTATCCTCAGGTTTCGAAGCCAGTCCATGAAGTTTGGCCCAGTCAGTTTATTGGTGTCCAAAATGGAACGCAAATTCAGAGAAGACATGATCGAGTGATTATCCTAGAAATACAAATTGAGATTATGTGAGAAGAATGATTAAAGAATGTATCAACATACATTAATTAAAAATCCTATTTATTTTTCAAATTGAATAACCCTTTTTATCAATTCGGGAGATCGTAGGAACATCTCCAAATAGGTTGATATCCAACCATAGATAAGAACCACCATGGCTGTGGCCATCAAGTTTTTCTCAGCTATGAAGGTAGGTAATTATACCGATTACATATCACATATATGTAACTATCACTTTATGCTATCAACTAATTGAATGTTTGCATAAATCATTGGGTTGTTAACTCATTAACAAACATAGCACCCAACTGCACCTCTCTTTACATCGACCTTGGCTGTGGCACAACAAATCGATGTTCCAAGCTTAAGGCTGACCCATTAATCAAGAAATAGTTTTAATATGGTTGGAGCTCATTCAACCGTTTAGTCAGGCTTGGATGTGTCCAACAACCAAAACTAAGGATTGACCTCTGACTCCAACTATATTATACATAAACTAATTCCATGGTTTGAACATGTTGAGGTTCAAGCCGGGCATGGATGTGTCCATCAACACAAACGAGAAACAAAACTCCGATTCTAACCATATTAATGGAAGGTGTTGGCCTTAATATTTTGTAAGGGGTTTTGGGTCTCATCTTTTCTAAGCACATTCATGACATATAATCATGTCATGACTAACGATTTCCTTAATAAAGTATGTATGTGACTTAAGTTATCAAGTCTCATTAATTGAATTAGGAACCGGATTTCCTAATTCTAATTTCATACTTTATTCAAGGAATTGTTTTGGGAAACAATTTCCTAAATTGTCATAATCAATTTCGGAAATAATATGTTCAAGACTTTGATTTCTCTAAATCAAAACTTGTTAAATTAAGAGATAATTCCCTTAATTCAACCACAATTTCATGAAAATCTCATTTAAGAAACTCTATAGGAAACCATTTTCCTAATTAATTTTGGAGACAACAATATGTAAGAGCATCACCTCTTAAAACATATTTTATTCATGGATTTAATTAATTACAACAAATCGTTTTCTAAGGGTGGCTCCCCGAGGCTCAGATACCCAAAGAAAAGTAATTTATCGTAAATCCAATTTGGTCCGCTTCGGAAGCGCAACCAAATTAAACGTGACAATTTTATTTAAAATTGGGAAATTAAATTACAACAACTAACTTTAAATTGGACGGCTCCCCGAGGCTCAATCCAAAATAAAGATTTTTGTTGTCAATTTAAAAATCAATTCAAATTTAATTGTCAATTAATTGTCCATAAATTTGTCTAGACTTTCTTGAAAGAAAGTGCCCAAAATTGCGAGATTTCATAATAAGTTTTCAGAATAATTGTAAGTTTCTGGTACAAAGAAAACTTACATATTTCCAAAGTTGGAAAATTTCTAAAATAGAAAATTTCCAAGATTTGAAAGTTTCCAAAGATGGGAAGTTTTCACAATTATTATAAAATTTCAGAAACTAGGAAATTTCAAACGTTTGCGAAATTTCATGAGGATTTCCAAACTTTGAAATTCCTAAATCTAAAATTTATTATAATTGGAAAGTTTCCATAATTGAAAAATTTTCCAAAATTGAGATCATGACAAAGTTTTCCGCAAAACAATTTTATGATTATGTCGAACACTAACCGGCTCTGATACCACTGTTGGGACCGGGTGCATGTTGACAAGGATACGGGTTCGTAATATTTTAAAATTTTACGTGCATCGGAAGAATTAGCATAAAATAATTTCACAAATTATTTTAACCACGTATCTAGCATGCGACCTTATGATGTGTGGACGTAATCATAAATTAAAACATTGCGGAAAAGTAAACTAATTTACTTTGTACCTCGCGTAACTCGAAGAAAAGGGACGAGATCCAACCGTAGCGTCCCTTGGAAGCTTCGCCTCTATTCGCGTCCACGCCGAGTTCTCTTCGGGATGACTTCGCAAAGTCACAAGTTTTGTGCCGACGAGAACTACTAGATTCTCTAAAGGCACAACTAGAAGAATAAGAGAAAAGAATGGAAACTAACCAACAAGAGATGGAATCTAAATTCCGAGAAGGAAGGAGACGTGATCCGCTTCTTCTTCTCCGAGGTCGTCTTGGTGGATGAAGCTCATGCCCATCTTGGGAGTTGCACCGGCCCTAGGGGAGGAGAGAGAGCCGACCCTAGAGAGAGAGGGGCGCCGGCCCTAGAGAGAGAGAGGCGTGTAGAGAGAGAGAGCAACTAATCTCTTGATTAATTGATTAGGAATTCAAGGCTTGCCTTTGGTTCCTTATATAGTTGCTTCTCCCTTGCCAAGTCTCTCTCTTAACGGAATTAATTTTCATAAGAAATTTATCTTATAATCTTTCTTATGAATAATTCCGTTATGCCTAGTTTTATTATAACTAACTTTATAATAAAACAAATACTTCTCTCCTTTAATTATGGAATAAATTTTATAAGAAATTTATAAACTTTCTTATTATGAAAAAAATCAATTCATAATTGATTTTATAAAATTAAAAGAAACCATTCCATGGATCATTTTAATTTCCATAAAAGGAATAAATTTTTATAAATTTATTTATATAAATTTCCTTATACAAATTTATTTATCCATAATTTATAAAACAAATCACATCTATTAATTAAACCAAATAAATTGGTTTCTTCCCCTTGTTGTGGCCGGCCAAACCAAAGGGGGTTAACACCCTCTTTGGCCGGCCAAACCGAGCTGAACCGATCGCGAATTAAACTCATTTAATTCGCCCAATAAGCCTTCAAAAGACTTAGCCATTTTAAGTTTCCGTTGCGCCTCTGATTAACTCAGATTCGACTTATTTCTCTTGATTGGAAAATCCAATTTTCAACTCATTTTAAATCCCTCGGATTACTCGTAGTGCGTGTGACTAAATAGGCTTTCGATTTATGTTGGCCGTCTATAATTAACCAATTATAGAACGGTCATGAGTGGCACCTAGTAGTACATCATGACCCCCAATTAATCGAAAGATCAACGGTTTGACCTCAGAAGTAATTCCGAAACCCTTCAGCAGCTCTAATGAATCGTGCCCCATTCCCTTCACCATCTTATACCCACTTGGTTCAGGACACGGTCTATTTGTGTCAGTCCCCACTAGGCTGACTACGTCACACCTAGCCCAAGTAATGTCTTTCTCGTCCTTTGGATTTCTAATTACTCTCATGTATTTAAGAGACTCGCACTCTAAACATGATATGCTCTGGCCAGAGGCTTTGAGTAACAATCCGACGATAGGCCTGGGTATACATCTCCTCGCAAGGAGTGGTGAATCCTTTGTAGGCTTGTTCAAACATCTTCGGGCACTTCGGCTTATACCCAATCATCCTGGGTCCACACCTCCTTGGAGATGCTTGCTTAAGATGTTAACGTATAAGTCTCCATGACCAAGATGACTTGAACACCGCAAGTCAAAGGAACATCGCACTTAAGCTGCAGTAATAACTTCAGTGATATATCTTTATAGATTACCATATGAAGTTTTACAGCTAGTCACTCCAATGAACTAGTTCCCTTAACTAGCATTCATGTTTATCTCCGGACATCCTAATGTCACCAGCCAGTGAGAATCAGCTGATTAGAGAATAACCCATGCTAGTCTCAATAGAATTGATAGTGTCCGTATTTATCAATTCATCGACTAGGGATATTTTCAATACTTCACAATTGCACATTTAGAGATAATCACTAGTTGTGATCCCATCACAAATTCTCTTATGCTGTGAATTGTATTGCGGACATTCAGTAGATGAGTTTAAGATCCCAATCAAATACACAAACATGTATACTCAAATAGTGAATTATCATTTATTAAAATGAATGTTTACAATCATAAGACGATTGCCTTAGGACACTTCTCTCATATCACTAACACAGCCCAGCTATCTGTATGCACAGGATATTTTTGGAAGACAGTGTCAAACCCGTGAGGCAACCACAAAGGAGACTCAATCCACTTATTTTGGACATCGTAAAGAAAGAGGTGACTCGACTTTTACAGGCAGGTATCATTTATCCTATTTCTGACAGTCAGTGGGTTAGTCCCATTCACGTGGTGCCCAAGAAATCTGGAGTGACCGTGGTGGCAGATGAAAGCAATGAACTAGTGCCCACCAGAGTTAAGAACTCCTGGAGAGTCTGCATTGATTACAGGAAGCTCAACAAGGTCATAAAGAAAGATCACTTCCCTTTACCCTTTATTGATCAGATGCTTGAAAGACTGGCAGGGAAGTCACATTATTGCTTTTTAGATGGATACTCAGGCTACATTCAGATTTGTATAGATCTAGAGGACCAGGAGAAGACTACCTTCACTTGCCCCTTTGGTACTTTTGCCTACAGACGTATGTCATTTGGACTCTGCAACGCACCCGGCACATTTCAGAGATGTATGGTAAGTATATTTGGTGAGTTGTTAGAGCATTGTATGGAAATATTCATGGATGATTTTTCAATATTTGGCACGTCTTTTGATTCATGCTTAGATAATTTGTCTAGGGTTTTACATCGTTGCATTGAAACTAACCTTGTTCTCAATTTTGAAAAATGTCACTTCATGGTAGAGCATGGCATCGTACTTGGACATATAGTCTCTCAGAGAGGTATAAAGGTAGATCCTACAAAAATCAGTGTTATTTCTTCTTTATCTTACCCCGTATGCGTACGGGATGTTCGTGCTTTCCTTGGACATGCAGGCTTCTACCGCAGATTCATTAGAGACTTCAGCTTGATTGCTCGGCCCTTGACAAGACTTTTGCAGAAAGATGTTGATTTTCATTTTGATGATAAATGCAAGGAAGCTTTTCACAGACTCAGGGAGGCTCTTACCTCAGCTCTTATCATTAAATCACCTGATTGGAATTTGCCATTTGAATTAATGTGTGATGCCTCTAATTTTGCAGTGGGAGCTGTTTTAGCACAGAGGGTTGATGGAGCACCTCATGTCATCTGCTACACCTCCAAAACCCTAGATGCCGCCCAAGCAAACTACACCACTACTGAAAAGGAGCTTCTTGCTATTGTTTTTGCTTTGGATCGATTCAGACCTTATTTATTGTGCTCACATGTTATTATTTTTTCTGATCATGCAGCTCTGAAATACTTGTTGAAAAGGCCTGATACAAAACCTAGACTGATTAGATGGATGCTCCTACTCCAAGAATTTCACCTGGAGATCAGAGACAAATGTGGAAAAGAAAACCTAGTTACAAATCATTTGAGCAGACTTGAAGGAGATGGATCTCCTACCACCATTGACGATGATTTCAGAGATGAGCACTTGATTGCAGTGCATAGTGAGATGCCGTGGTATGCAGACCTAGTTAATTTTCTAGTTGCACATGTTTTTCCTACTCACTTTTCTAAGGCTCAAAAAGTTAACTTAAAAGTGATGCAAAGTTCTATGTGTGGGATGACCCTTATTTATGGAAGTTTTGTAATGATCAAATAATTAGGAGATGCGTACCAGATCATGAGTTTTCTTCTGTCCTTACATTTTGCCATTCATCAGCTTGTGGGGGGCATTTTGGACCCCAGAGAACTGCTAGGAAAGTGCTAGAGTGTGGATTATACTGGCCCACCCATTTTCATGATTCATATGTCTTTTATAAAAATTGTGATAGATGTCAGCGAACTGGGAACATAGGAGCGAGACATGAGATGCCCCAAAACACTATGCTTTTTACTGTGAGATTTTTGATGTTTGGGGAATAGATTTTATGGGACCTTTTCCTGCATCTTATGGATATCTGTATATTTTACTTGCTGTGAATTATGTTTCAAAATGGGTGGAGGTCATTCCCTCCAAGACTGATGATTCTTCTGTTGTTTGTAGTTTTGTTAGGTCACACATTTTTTGCAGATTTAGAATTCCTAGAGCCATAATTAGTGACCAAGGATCTCATTTTTGCAACAAACACATGAAGGCACTGCTGAGTAAATATGGGGTTGTACATAAAGTTTCTACATCTTACAATCCCCAAACAAATGGACAGGCTGAAATTTCCAACAGAGAGATAAAATCAATTTTGGAGAAGACAGTTGGGCCCACTAGAAAATATTGGAGCAAAAGATTAGATGATGCACTCTGGGCCTACAGAACAGCATTTAAAACACCTATTGGCATGTCTCCCTACCGCTTGGTATATGGTAAAGCTTGTCACCTCCCCGTAGAAATAGAGCACAAGGTATATTGGGCGGTGAAGGCTTGTAATTTCGATGCTACCAAGGCGGGAGAAGAGAGGAAACTTCAACTACAAGAACTTGAAGAAATTCGGCTAGAAGCATTTGAAAATTCAAGGATCTACAAGGAAAAGACCAACAACATCCATGACAAGCACATTGTGAAGAAAGATTTCCAAATTGGTGACAAGGTATTATTGTACAAATCAAGGCTCAAATTGATAAAAGGTAAATTAAGGTCAAGGTGGGATGGTCCATTTATTGTAACTAACATTTTTGCCTATGGTGTTGTGGAAATTCAAGATGTATCTAATGGTTTTATTTGGAAAGTCAATGGCCACCGGCTCAAAAGATACTTTGAAGAACTAAAGGAGCTAGAGGTGGATGATTTGGACATGAACGAAGCTATCTACCCAACTTAAGAGGAGTTCACTTTTTATACACCTACATTTCATTGTAGATATCCTTTTCATATTTCTAGGAGTAAAATTTTCTCTTTTTGAAGTGAGTAGTTGATAATAAATTCTTAGGCAACATAGAATGAATAAATAGACTTTGTAAATACCATGTTATTTCTTTTAGCACTTTTGTTCTTAGTGAATAAATGTATCCCTCTAGGTTATCTCCATAGCATTTTAGAGTCTTTTGAAAATAAATTTATTTTGGTTGTTAAAACTTAAGGTTTGAGCTCATGGATGAACTCTTGGATGCTTGAGTATTACTTGGTTTTAGATTCTTAATTGATGACTTGAGATGGATCATTTGCACCTAGTGAGAATTAGCCTTATTTTTGTGACACGCATATGTAATTATACTCTAGAACTTGCTTAGGTTCTTTCAAAACCATATTTCAATGGTTGGATCACATCTATAGAGACTAATCAATTTGTTTACCTTTCCATATCAATTTTTGGCACAAATCATGTTTATTCTATTTTTCTTTCCTTATTTCCTACTCTTGACCACACTTTTCTATGGACTTGTTTGTTTGGGATGTCTCTAATGATACTTTGCCCGAGACAGACAAAGATTTAAGTGTGGGGGAGGTGACTAATGTTTTGGAGTTGTTTTGTATCAAGGAGGCATTTTGTGTAAAAAGGAAAAAAAATTTCTATGCTAAGTTGAATTCGGCTGAAGGAAGCTATTTTTGGGCCCAAGTGTTTTAGACTTGCAGCTGTACATTGCTAGGAAATCAGTAACATTTTGTATTAAGATGAACTGCAGCTGTATTAAGCAGCTACTCTGAATTGCAGCTGGACAAGTGGGAACAAGTGCAGAAAATCTGTGCCAAGTTAAATCCGGCTCAGGGAAGAAAGAATTATGTGCCAAAGGAAATGCTATGATGCTGTTCAGCCCAGTGCTAGGAACTGATTGCAGCTGAACATGATCAGACACTGAATCGAAATATGACTACTGAATAAAACAGCAAGGTGTCAAGCTGCTGAAGTGATACAAGCTGAAATCCAACTTGCTGAACAGAAATTTTGGAGTGGAACATTTAAATTCTCCATTAATATGTGATGCTAACTGATGTGAAGAAAGTAGAGGATGCAAGGATGAAGAACCTAACTATTCTAGAGTCTGAAATTGAAGCCGTGGAGCTAGAATCTGAAGCAGAAAATCAGTGGGGAAGCTAGTAAAGCACAAGTTGTGTATCAGCTTGAACTGAATTTGGGATTTTCCAGGCTGTGAATCAAGGAATTAAGCACACAAATGTGTCACAAAGTGTTGAGAGCAACCACTGCTGATCAAAACAGGAAAAAAAACAAGTGGCTGCCAGGAATTTCAGATCAAAACCGAGAACTTGCAGTGCAGTGTAGTCAAGTTCAGCACCTCATTTCGAAGTGAAGCACTCAAACTCTCCACTTATATTGCTGTCAAGGAATTAGATGATCACAAGGATGAAGAACTTGAAGATTATGATTCTGATATTAATCGTGGGAAGCTGAAATCTGAAATAAGGTTGGCACAATGATCAAGTATGGTTGCAAAAGAAAAAAAACAGTTTGATCAGAACTTGTGAAGCAGTTTATTTAAAAGTTTGGAAGCCAAATTGCAAAGAAGAGTGAACAAGATGAAGAGGAACTTGAGTAGAGATTTAGCTGCAACTTAAATCAGAAAATTCAGCAGCTGGTTATAAAAAAAAAGGAAGGGTGAAACAAGTTGGCACAAAATTTGAGTGTTGGCACCATGAGACTAGTGGAGAGATCATCTTCCGGATCAAAGCCTTGCTCCACTTCCATCCTGATTTTACTAGAGAGAAAGAAAGCAGCTGATACAAAAAGAAATTCATTTCTGCAGTTCTAAAAAAAAGGGAACAAGGAAAAAGAAGGAAGCAAGGTTGGCACAAAAGGGCAAACTTGGCACATTGAGACCAATAGGATTTTCTTCATCCAAATCAAAGGCATTGTTCAAGATTGTCTTCACCACACTTTTTATTTCACTAGAGGACTGACAAGAAGGGCAAAGCACATTGGAAATATTCTTGAGCAACCAAGTCTCCCACTTCATCAATTTTTTCTATTTCCTTGGCTTTCACTTCATTTTTACCATTTTCTATGTCTTTCGCTTGTTTTTGTAGATGTGGATCCTAATCATGATAATGGTGGAGATTAGATAACAAGCAAACCTATGGTAGTGCAAAAAGCATGTGTGTTCGAGTGAGCTCCACTTTCGTCATCAACTTAGAACTTAAGGAGAGTGCCACCAAAACTTCCCTTGAAAGGCTTAGTGAGTTAAATTCATCTCAATGACTCATGAAGGATGAAAAGGCTAAGTTGTTGATTTAAGGACGAGATACTAATGCATAGAGCTTAGATTTTTTGAGAATTGACAACCTTAGGTAATTTCTTTTCATTTGCTTCTGATTATATTTGAGAAAACCAATGGATACATGCTTAGTAGTTTCGCGAGACGCTCAAGCTTAAGTGTGGGGGAGTTGATAAGTGCTATTTTATTGGTTATTTTAGTTGCTAAAATCCATGTTTGATCCATATTTTACTTGCTTAATTGTGAATTTACCCTCGGTTCCATAGATTAGTTCTATTTTGGGCTTTATTGCAAATCTTTATACATTTGAAATATTTTTGAACTTAATTGTCGATCTATTTTTGTAGGCATGAAAGGATCATGGACCGAGGTCAAAAATGGTCAGGATTAGGCTCAGACCAAGGCGATCAAGCTCTGGAGAACTGTGAGCCGTCCATTCAGAAGTTAAGCAGATCTCGATCATCCAGGGCAAATCAGATGGATCCAAGCTGAGGAAAGGTAGATCTGATTATCATAATGAGATTTGGAGGTTTAGGGGCAAATTGGAGAAGATCCAGCCGTTGGATAAAGACAAGGGGATCTAGACCATTCATTTGAAAAAAAGAGAAGATCCGGACCATCCGCCACTGATCTAGTGAATCCGAGCTGGGATTAAGGTTAATCAAGCATTTGGATCAAGATCTGAAGGTTTTATCAAAATCAGAGATCATTTGACCGTTGGATTGAGCTCGGGAGGACCTAGACTGTCCATTCAAAGATCAGGTTGATCTGGGCCATCTATTGCAAATCTGAAAGATCTGAGATACCCCGAGGCAGATCCTGACCCCTGATCAACGTCATTAAATTTTGGGTTCAATCAGAGCAGTTTTAGCTGTTGGATCAAGCCAAATCAATCTGGGTCGTTCATTCCTTAGTATTTAATCAAATTTTCACTTAGCTTTTTCCTTGTCGCGTCTTCACTGCAACAGTTCATCATCTTCGTTTTCTTCAAGTTTTCCTGCAATTTCCTTAGTTTGAAGGCGTGACCATCTCATTTCAACCTTGGAACAAGACTTGGATCGTTGGGAGATAGTTTCTGTGGAGATTTCAGCTCAAATTTGCACCGGACAGAGCTGTTTGAGGGTTTCGGTAGTTCTGTGGTCCAATCACTTGGATCTCATCCGTGTGCCATTTCCGTCCATCTGAGCCAACTGTAGGGGTCCTCAGCTGAGTGCAGATTGAGCAAAATCGATCGCAGAAACCATCTTCCAGTGATTTACGGAGCTGAAGGGGTTCTTGGCTTGCCCTTATGTGACGAGCAAGGAGGTTTTGAGCTAAGGGAGGATTGAGGCGTAGTTTTTGTAGCTAATTTTTGTTGTTTTAGCTGTAATTTCCATTTCTGCACTTGGTTTTGTTACTGTCTTTGTATCAGAATATTTAGCTTCGTTTTCTTAATTGTTTCTGCTTAATTAGGTTTAAATTCTTCAAGTTAAGTAACTAGATTGCTTGTTAGTGAACTTTCAGATTTAATTTCAATTAGTTTACACTTCATTGCTTGCGTGCCATTTTATTGTTTGCGTATCAGCCCTGTTCTGAAATTTCAGTTCAGTTTCGAGATTCTTCAGCTTGTTTCCAATTCGATTCGTGTCCAGCTTAATTCCTGCAATTGAAGACCACATTTAGTTTGTTAATGAAATTGATCTGAGTTTGTTTAGCAATTTGGTTTAATTTCTGCGTTTGCCATAAGCTTGTTTGAATCGAATCCAAATTCTGTTATTCAGAATTTCATTTCTGCACATTAGGTTCACAAGTTGCTGAATTTTGTATCAAGTGAAAGATTTCTCTGCTAAACCTTATCCGAGCCATAGATTAGTGACTCGAATTTAGCTTGCAATTGTAGTTTCAGCATTCAAATTGTTATGGCATTCATGCATTTGATTATTAAGTCTTGCATTTAATTTCTGCATTGCATCTCATTTAATTTCTGCATTTGACTCTGAATTTGTATCTCATTTCTGCAATCCTTTGCCCCTGAATTCTGCATTCGAGCTGTTTGTTCCACATTCATCTGTTTAGCATCAGTGGTTTCATATAAGTTTTAGATCTGCTCCTGGTATCAAGTAACAAATCAAAATTGCACTTAGTTTTAGCTTTCGGCACATGAGTTATGCTTCATTTGGTGTCAAGTTGTTTTGATTTAATTGCTTGCATTTTGGTATCAAGTGAAGTTTCGGTTTTAGGTGGAAATTCCTGAAGTTCAAAACAATTCATACTTGGCTTTTGCATTTGAAATCAGATTTGCTTTTCTAATTTTAGTTAAGTTCCCTTGGTTGAGTCAGTTTCCCTTTGATTGAGTTATCACTTGCTATCGCTCGTTTAGTTCATTAGTTTGGTTTCCTTCAATTTTATTGCGATTTCATTTCAGATTGCAACCCAAAACCCAGATTTTATTTGAAACCCAAAACTCAGATTTTATTTGAAACCCAAAATTCATAAACGACACATAAACTTGAGCTCGAATCCAACAATCTCAACTAGCCCTAGGAAAAATACGACCTGTGGCCCCTTTACTACGCTTTTATTCTTTAATAGCAAAAAGGGTATCCAGCTTACACATATCTAAATTTTGAGACCCACATTCGTGACACCTAGTTTGCGGTCCATCAGGGTCCCCGGCTTGTACCACATACATACATCATATGTGCGCATCCCTAAGTAAATACGAGGTAGCTAGTCTCGACCTACTAGGGTAGGAACAGCTATGGTACTTCCAAAAACCGAGGCGTTCTTAAGGTGCCCATCCCTGTTGGACAGCTACGGTAGTCCCAGAACCGTGGACAGCTACGGTAGTCCAGAACCGAGGCGTTCATAAGGTGCCCATCCCTTAAACCCTTACTTCGGTCCGGTACAAGCCCATTCATAAAGTAAAATAACTTCACATGCTTCATCATTCATAGAACATACAAAGCATACTTAAAGACATAAACATAACCTTATTACATGAAGCATGACATAAAGCATACTTGGCATTTCATCATTCATACTTAATTCATAACATCATTATGCCCTCAAGGCATAAACATTATCTTCATTCATCATCTTCATTCATAAGACATGACATACATACATAATTATGCCTTAAGGCATAAACACCATCTTAGTTCATAAAGCTTGCATGATCATGGTACATAAGGTAAGCAAGCATTTCATACATAGTACATGTCACTTAGCATACATAATCATAGTACTTATCATAAGCGTGCATGGGTAGGATTCATATGAACATGATACATACTATCTAGGTTCATGACATTCAACATAGAACATGCATAGGTCTACTTAACCATATAGCTATCATAGACGTTTAACTTAAAATATCCATCATTTTACACAAACATGAGACCTTTTTCATAACACATGTGTTCATGGCTTAGAACTTAAAATATTAATGAATGAAACCTACTAAACATGGTATCTAACATAAACATACAAAATCATGAAGCATAGCACTTAAGGTTAGGGTTTTAGGTAACATAAAATTCATACCACATGCTTGAACCTATATATGTACATCATAATAAGCCATAAACAAGTATTCTTGAAACCCTAACTCAACCTAAACCCTAATTGGGGTGCTTGGCCGAAAGTTGGAAGAAGAGGGATCCAAACATATAAGATACCATAAGTGAAGAAAACTCATACATTACATACTATGCCATAGGAAGCCATTAGAACCCATGATTAGGGCTAACCCTAAGTTTTAGCCCTACAAATTGACCTTGGCCGAAACCCTATAGGGTCCCAAATACATGGAAAAAATTCATACACTTCCCAATTTACATCTAATACCTTACATACAACACCATAGGAAACCATTAGAACCTTTACTTGGAGTTAGCCCTAACTCCTTACCCCATAACCTAACTTGGCCGAAACTTACAAGGGTCATAAGGCATGTAAAAATTCACATAAATCACCATTAACATCCCTTGTATCATGAGAAAACATAAGAAATATTATTAGAGAGTTAGATCCAATCCTAACCATGAAAACATGTTGGTGGCCGAAACTTGTATAGGGCTTTAGGGTGCTACAAAATTTCCCCAAGTCATAATTTATTCTTTATTTATCATAAGAAAATATTAGGGAGCATGAGTGAGGGTTTACATCATCGCCAAACCTAAATACAAGGCTTGGCCGAAACCCTAGGACCCAAGCCTCATGGTTTTCTCAACTTAGATCCTAAACACAAACTTAAATCATGATAAACATCAAGGAAAACAATTATACCACAGGTGAGGGAGTCTTACACTTGGTGTCTTGGTTATAGACCCTAAATAGAGAAGAGGATGAAGACCTTGTTGTCCCTTGATCACCCCTAGCCCTTATAGCCTTGTAGGAAGCCTTGGATCTTCAAGAGAGAGTCCACTTGTGAAGCTTTTCCAAGGGAGAAAACCCCTTGTGGGTTTCGGCTAGGAGGAGGAAGAAGGAGAGAGGGAAGCTTTGATGGAAGAGAAGAGGAGGAGAAGCTATAACTTAAGTGCCAAGTTATCTCTTCATTTCCCATCCCTTTCTTATATACTAAGCAAGGAGGCAAGTGAAGGGGCATGGTGCCTCTTCTCCTGGTGACCCTTCACTTCCTTAAGCCTTAACTAAAATTCTCTTCATTTTTTACTAGCACTCTTTTGCTAGGTGAATTAGTTAGTACATGCATGGTGTGTTGGGACCGGGTGCATGTTGACAAGGATACGGGTTCGTAATATTTTTTAAATTTTACGTGCAGCGGAAGAATTAGCAAAAAATAATTTCACAAATTATTTTAACCACGTATCTAGCATGCGACCTTATGATGTGTGGACGTAATCATAAATTAAAACATTGCGGAAAAGTAAACTAATTTACTTTGTACCTCGCGTAACTCGAAGAAAAGGGACGAGATCCAACCGTAGCGTCCCTTGGAAGCTTCACCTCTATTCGCGTCCACGCCGAGTTCTCTTCGGGATGACTTCGCAAAGTCACGAGTTTTGTGCCGACGAGAACTACTAGATTCTCTAAAAGCACAACTAGAAGAACAAGAGAAAAGAATGGAAACTTACCAACAAGAAACAGAATCTAAATTCCGGGGAGAGAGGAGTTGTTATCCGCTTCTTCTTCTTCTTGTTTGGCTCCTTCTTGGTGATCCTTGCTCACGCCAACCCTTGGAAGGGTGAGGGTGCGCCGGCCCTAGGTTGGACAAGGGGCGCCGGCCCTAAGAGTGGCAAGGGGCGCCGGCCCTAGGAGGGAAGGAGAAGGAGAGGAAGAGAATAAGAGAGAGAGAGGGAGAGAATTAATCTCTTGATTACTCTATTGATTGGAATTCAAGGCTTACCTTTGATTCCTTTATATAGTAGCCTCTCCCTTGCTAAGTCTCCTCTTTAACGGAATTAACGGAATTAGTTTTCATAAGAAATTTATCTTATAAATTCTCTTATGAATTATTCCGTTTAAACCAAGTTTTATTATAACTAACTTTATAATAAAACAAATTCATCTCTCCTTTAATTATGGAATAAATATTACAAGAAATTTATAAACTTTCTTATTATGAAAAAATCAATTCACAATTGATTTTATAAAATTAAAATAAACCATTCCATGGATCATTTTAATTTTCATAAAAGAATAAATTTCTATAAATTTATTTATATAAATTTCTCTACACAAATTTATTTATCCATAATTTATAAAACAAATCGCGCTAGATTTATTTTATTAATTAAACCAAATAAATTAGTTTCTTCCCCTTGTTGTGGCCGGCCAAACCAAAGGGATTTAGCACCCTCTTTGGCCGGCCAAACCAAACCGAACCGATCGCGAATTAAACTCATTTAATTCGCCCGATAAGCCTTCAAAAGACTTACCCATTTTAAGTTTCCGTTGCGCCTCTGATTAACTTAGATTCGACTTATTTCTCTTGATCGGAAAATCTAATTTTCAACTCGTTTTAAATCCCTCAGATTACTCGTAGTGCGTGTGACTAAATAGGCTTTCGATTTATGTTGGCCGTCTATAATCAACTAATTATAGAACGATCATGAGTGACACCTAGTAGTACATCATGACCCCCAATTAATCGAAAGATCAACGGTTTGACCTCAGAAGTAATTCTGAAACCCTTCAGCAGCTCTAATGAATCGTGCCCCATTCCCTTCACCATCTTATACCCACTTGGTTCAGGACACGGTCTATTTGTGTCAGTCCCCACTAGGCTGACTACGTCACACCTAGCCCAAGTAGTGTCTTTCTCGTCCTTTGGATTTCTAATTACTCTCATGTATTTAAGAGACTCGCACTCTAAACTTGATATGCTCTGGCCAGAGGCTTTGAGTAACAATCCGACGATAGGCCTGGGTATACATCTCCTCGCAAGGAGTGGTGAATCCTTTGTAGGCTGTTCAAACATCTTTGGGCACTTCGGCTTATACCCAACCATCCTGGGTCCACACCTCCTTGGAGATGCTTGCTTAAGATGTTAAAGTATAAGTCTCCATGACCAAGATGACTTGAACACCACAAGTCAAAGGAACATCGTACTTAAGCTGTGGTAAGAACTTCATTGACATATCTATATGTAGATTACCATATGAAGTTTTACAGCTAGTCACTCCAATGAACTAGTTCCCTTAACTAGCATCCATGTTTATCTCCGGACATCCCAATGTCACCAGCCAGTGAGAATCAGCTGATTAGAGAATAACCCATGCTAGTCTCAACAGAATTGATAGTGTCTGTTTTTATCAATTCATCGACTAGGGATATTTTCAATACTTCACAATTGCACATGTAGAGATAATCACTAGTTGTGATCCCATCGCAAATTCTCTTATGTTGTGAATTGTATTGCGGACATTCAGTAGATGAGTTTAAGATCCCAATCAAATACACAAACATGTATACTCAAATAGTGAATTATCATTTATTAAAATTAATGTTTACAACCATAAGGCGATTGCCTTAGGACACTTCTCTCATATCACTAACAAACTCCCACTTGGCCTAATGTCAATCGCTACGGTATCTAATACCACAGGCTCTAACATGACCCTCAAACTTGCTCTGAGGCAAGGCCTTAGTTAAAGGATCCGCTAAATTCCTTTCAGTGGGAATTTTCTCAATTTGTATGTCATTCCTACTTATAATCTCTCTGATCAGATGATAGCGGCGAAGCACGTGTTTGGATCGCTGATGAGACCTTGGTTCCTTTGCTTGTGCAATAGCTCCATTGTTGTCGCAGTAAACCGGCACTGCTTCATCAATGGTTGGAACCACACCAAGTTCGGAGACGAACTTCTTGATCCAGACTGCTTCCTTTGCTGCTTCCGAAGCTGCGATATATTCCGTTTCTGTGGTAGAGTCCGCTACGGTGTCTTGTTTGGAACTCTTCCAACTTATTGCGCCTCCATTCAAAGTAAATACGTATCCAGACTGAGATTTGGAGTCATCCTTATCTGTCTGGAAACTGACATCTGTATACCCACGTATTACCATATCTCCTTCTCCATTTATTAGGAACACATCCTTAGTTCTTCTTAAGTACTTAAGGATTGTCTTGACAGCCGCCCAGTGATCCATACCTGGATCAGACTGGTATCTGCTCATGACGCTCAGAGCATATGATACATCGGGCCTAGTACATAACATAGCATACATGATAGATCCTATCGCGGATGCATAAGGAATCTTATTCATGCAAATCCTCTCGTCTTCTGTGCGCGGACACATAGACTTTGAAAGGTTAATCCCATGACTGATGGGAAGGTAACCTTTCTTTGATTCCGACATGCCAAACCTTTTTAGCACTCGGTCTATATATGTAGACTGCGAAAGACCAAGCAACCGTTTTGATCTATCTCTATAGATTCTAATCCCAAGGATATAGGTTGCTTCTCCCAGGTCTTTCATGGAGAAAGTTTTGGACAACCAAATTTTAACTAATTGTAAGACTGATATATCGTTTCCTATAAGTAATATGTCATTGACATATAATACTAGGAATACGACTGCACTCCCACTAACCTTCTTGTACACACAAGGTTCGTCAGGATTTTGTGAGAAATCAAACTCTTTGATTGTCTCATCAAAACGGATGTTCCAGCTCCTGGATGCTTGCTTCAGTCCATATATGGATCGTCGAAGCTTGCATACTTTGGTTTTATCAACCGATGTGAAACCTTCAGGTTGTATCATGTATACATCCTCAAGCAGGTTTCCATAAGGAAAGATGTTTTCACATCCATTTGCCATATTTCATAATCATAATGAGTTGCTATGGCTAGGAGCATCCGAATGGATTTAAGCATAGCTACTGGTGAATAGGTTTCGTCATAATCAATTCCTTGTTTCTGACGATATCCTTTTGCCACTAATCTAGCCTTAAAGGTAACAACATTACCTTCCATGTCGGTTTTCTTCTTGAAAACCCACTTGCACCCTATGGGTTTAATCCCTTCAGGTGGGTTAACCAAGTCCCATACTTGATTTTCATACATGGAATTCATTTCCGACTTCATGGCTTCAAGCCATTTGTCCCTTTCTGAACTTTTCAGAACATCTTCATAACTGATAGGTTCGTCATCGCTTATGATTAACACGTCGTCCGATTCACTTATGAGAAATCCGTATCTCTCTGGAATATTGCGTGTCCTATCAGACCTACGAAGAGGTGGTGTTGTTTTAGGTTCAACTGATAGCTCATCATTATGAGTTATTGGTTGTGGGTCTAGACTAGGTGTCTCTGTAATGTCTATTGGAGTTTCTTGAACTTCATCAAGTTCAATGCCACTCCCACTGTTTTCTTGTAAAAGAAATTCTTTTTCCAGAAATACAGCATGCCTTGAAACAAACACCTTTTGCTCCAAGGGATGATAGAATTGGTAACCCTTCATTTCCTTAGGGTATCCAATAAATAGACATTTATCAGACTTAGCATCCAATTTGTCTGATACAGTCCGCTTCACATAAGCAGGACAACCCCATATCTTAAGGTGAGTTAAGTGAGGTTTCTTACTATTCCATGTCTCATATGGAGTAGTAGAGACTACCTTGGTCGGGACTCTATTTAGCAAGTAAACAGCTGTCTTAAGTGCATAGCCCCAAAAGGATTTTAGAAGAGTTGCATGATTCATCATCGACCTAACCATGTCCATCAAGGTTCGGTTGCGCCTCTCAGATACACCATTATGCTGTGGTGTATATGGCGGAGTCCATTGGGACAATATCCCATTGTCCCTAAGATAATCTTGAAACTCTTGACTTAAGTATTCACCACCCCGATCGGATCGAAGTATCTTAATACTTTTGCCAAGCTGTTTCTCTACTTCATTTCTGAACTCTTTGAATTTCTCAAAAGCTTCAGATTTGTGTTTCATCAAGAACACATACCCGAATCGTGAGTGATCATCGATAAAGGTAATGAAGTAGCTATAGCCTCCTTGTGCAAGAGTTGACATTGGTCCACATACATCAGTATGTATTAGACTAAGTAATTCTCTCACTGGATTACCTTTTCCGGAAAAGGGTAATTTGGTCATCTTGCCTTTTAAGCATGATTCGCATGTATCAAATGAACCGGGTTCAAATGATTCCAGAATTCCACATCGGTGTAATTCGGTCATGCGTTTCTTACTTACATGGCCAAGACGACAATGCCACGTGTAGGAGTCTATTCGATTATCTATTCGAGCACGTTTATTGCTAACTTCGATATTGAAAACGTCACCGGATAAATCTAACGTGTAGATACCATTGCACAAAGTTCCATTCCCATAAAGAACGCCATTTAAAGTTATGTAACAAAAATTGTTACTAAAAGTTAAATGATAACTCTTTTCATTCAAACATGAAATAGATACAATGTTCTTTATTAACGAAGGAACAAAATAACAATTATCCAATTCTAAGACACGTCCTGTAGGGAGCTTTAGCAAATATGTTCCGATGGCAACAGCAACAATCTTTGCTCCGTTTCCAACTCGCAAATTCGCTTCTCCCTTGACGAGTCTTCTTCTATTCCTTAGCCCCTGTATGTCATTACATATATGTGAGATACACCCAGTATCAAGTACCCAGTTGTTTGAGGAAATAGAGTGACATTCAATAACGAAGATACTTGAAGAGGATGGAGCATCGGATGCCTTCTTCTTCAAGGACTCAAGATAAACCTTGCAGTTTCTTCGCCAGTGACCCTCCTTGCCATAGTGATGCCAAGTGCCTTTTAGGGTATTTTCAGTCTTTTTGGCCTTTTTTCCCCCTTATTCTGTTCTTTGGCCTTCCTCTTAGAACCTTTCTTCGAGGAACCAACTAACAGTACCGTCATTTGATCCTGCTTCACAGAAGGCTCTACAGTCTTCAGCAGGTTGAGCAACTCAGGAAACTGGTCTGGAGTTGCATTTTCAGGAGGACGGTTGGGAGGTTGATCTTCAAGGACATAAGCAAGCTTCTCTACCTTGAGGACTATCCTCAGTTTTCGAAGCCAGTCCATGAAGTTTGGCCCAGTCAGTTTATTGGTGTCCAAAATGGAACGCAAATTCAGAGAAGACATTATCGAGTGATTATCCTAGAAATACAAATTGAGATTATGTGAGAAGAATGATTAAAGAATGTATCAACATACATTAATAAAAATCCTATTTATTTTTCAAATTGAA
>JAGFNQ010002736.1:0-17219 GCA_024364735.1 Boesenbergia rotunda | reverse complement strand
TGGCCACCAAGACTTGGCCGACCTCGCCTTGGCAGTGGCCATACGACCAAATCTGGCGGGGCGCAACCAGATCTGGCTGGCGAAGCCCGTCCGAGGCCATCGTCCAGCCACGGATGACGAATCTGCCGGTCAGCCGGAGATAGGAGAGAGGGAAAACAAACAAAAAACATACTGGAGAATGAGTGCAGAGCGAGTGAGGGAGGAGGCGACGGAGCGCGCAGAGTAGTTCGAGCGAGCGAGCGAGCAACTTGCGCGAGGAGGAGGAAGGGGGTATGCCCTAATTTTATTACAAATTTCCGACGGAATTAATTTTCCATCGGTAATTTCTGATGGAATTAAATTTTCGTCGGTAATTTTCGACGGAAATTTAATTTTGTCGGTATTAATCCTTCGCCATGTGGCTAAATAAAAAGTTTCCGATGGAAATGGGAATTCTGTTGGGAATTTCCGATGGAAATAGGAATTCCGTCGGAAATTTCCGACGGAATATAATTTCCGTCTGGAATTTCCGACGGAATTAATATTCCGTCGGTTTCCGTCGGGAATTCCCGACGGAAATCTAATTTCGTCAGGAATTTTTGACAGAATTTATATTCCGTCGAAAATTCCGTCGGTATTTCATATTTTTGGTATAGTGATTTTAGACTTTATAGATTAAGAAATGCGAGTCTCACTTCTAATTTTATCTGATATTTTACTTCGTAATATATATATTAATGAAGTAATAAGTAAAAAAATTAAATTGATAAATTTAAATATGAAGTAATAAGTTTGAATTGTTTTAATTTTTTTCTCCCTGTGGAACCGGTTTAATTTTTTTCACTTATGCTTTGCTAAACCCTCATTTTATTTTTCCTCTGAAAGCCTCGTTGCGTGTTTTTTTCCATGGAAAGGTTTCACCTCACCCTCCGAAAGGTTTCACCTCGCCTGCCAAAAGCTTGTGTTTTCCCCTTCTCCCTGCCAAAAGCCTTGTGTTTCCTGTTGGATACGATTTTGCAAAGTAAAATTTTGATGACATTGATCGTTGAAAGTCAAGTTTGACTTCAAAATCGAAATCTACATTTCGCGTAGATAAATCTGGACTATTTATTTGCACAAAATCGATTAAGGGTGAATAAGAAATTAATTGTTCAAGATACGCTCAAATGAACATTAAGGAAAAAGATAGGGCTTTAGTCCCACATTGCTAACCGGCGAGAGCCAATGGTTCCTTATATGTGTTCTTGTGCTAATATTGTTAATACAAAAGCACAGGAGGTCTCTACTCTTGGGTAAGCAGGTGCTCGCACCTGCGAGCCCGCCACCCGCGCACGCGTGCACGCACACAAGGGGTGCTTTGTTAACGCACTTTGCACTTTGTACTTTGCACTTTGCACTTTGCACTTTGCACTTCGCACGTACACATCGTCGCGAGGAGCATTGAGGAGCTTTAATTTATGCTCCACGTGGCGATGACGTGTCGTGATCAGGTGGCGCCACGTGACATGTCGGTGACGAGGCAGTACCTATGTGGCATATGACTGTGTAGAGAACGATGACTGGATTGGGCGAACAGATAGTGGTCGTCTGATCAAAGATCTGGACAAATCGTAGGAAGGTGTGATCTGGAGCGACGGATCAAAGATCTGGACAGATCGCAGGCAGGTGCAATCTGGAGCGTCGGATTCGAATCTGACTGTGAAGAGGGAGGATGGATATGAGGCGTCGGATTAAATGTTCTAATCTGGCGGCTGAGATCAAGATGAGATCTGAAGAGTTATAACTCTTCAGATCAAGGGGCGAGATTAAAAAACCTTTAAAGGGTTATACCCTTTCGTTATGAACGGTTCAGATCTGTCCGAACCAAAGGGTACTTACCTCTTGATTCAATATAAATAGATCTCTCCACTTGATCATTTCATTCATTCAAGCATTGCAATCTAAAAGCATTTGCACTCATCCATCTTCTGCATCAAGAGTCCAAAAAGCCTATGGAAAGGTTCGTCGGTCTCGGAATTTAAAGTGCTACTATTCCGAGACGACGTCGTTGTATCTTGGAAACGAATTGCTACTATCCGTGAGCACCAGTAGCGAAACAATATCGTTTTACGGAGATAGTGTCGAACACTAGCCTCGACATAAATCAATCAGTTTGCTTCCTCCGAAAGCAACCTCCTGGAAGATCCGACGATCGTAAATCAACTAAGTCAAATACCGAGGAGATACAAGTCAGCAACCAACATTTCCCCCCTCCGTCCCGCCAAAAGGTTTCACCTCACTTGTCAAAAGCCTCGTGTTTTCCCCCTTTTCCGTCGAAAGGTTTCACCTCACCCGCCAAAAGCCTCGTGTTTTCCCAAAAGCTTCGTGTTTTCCCCCTCTCCCCTGACGCACGGACATCACATTCACCCGGCGCCCCTTCGAGTTCCCCCCTCTCCCGACGCACGCTCTTCACGTTGAGCTTTCCTCTGCAACGCTAGGTTTGTTTCATATCCGATCCTCTTCTTTTCTTTCCTCTTCCGTTCTCCGTTAGGTTTCTAACAGAATTTTTTTTGGCAATTTTTATTCTTAATCATTGTTTCTAGTTGAAAGTTTAGTTAAGATCTTCATTGTGAGGCTTCATTGAAATTATATACAGATTTAGTTGATTTCATATGATCGACTACCAAAAAATAATACAACAAATACAAAATCCCCCTTTTATTTATTTATTTTTTCTAGAATCAATGAAATCATATGCATTTTATTTATTTTTAAGGAGTTCTAGATTTGATTGTTAATATCTTCTAGATTTAGGTATATCTTGAATGTGTGTTTTGACATTGACATCAATTGACATGTTTTGATATTTGACATGATCCTACTACTTAATATTATTGCTCGCATGTCTCTAAAAGGATTAAACCATCTTTGTTTGTGGTGGTGTCATGTAATGTGATTGTTCATTTGGTGCTTCTAGGAAGATTAACTCAAATTAGCGTAGGGCACGCCATTATTTAAGCTACTTGTCAACAAATTTATCAATTTTTTTTTTGAGAAGTATCTTTGTCATTTTATACACGAATGATTAAAACCATATTTTTTTAGATAAAGATTGGGATAGGATCTTATAATATTTTCTTACTATTTTGTCCCAAAATTTATCAAGAAGAAAAAGTAATTTGCTTTCTGCTGGGGCACTAGCCTTATTTCTGTAACCAACTTTAAGAAATCGAGTGATATCTACCAATTGTTTCCGTAATCTTGATGTGTTTGATCGTTTAACCTTTTCCTTTTTCCTTTCTTGTTTGTGCAAGCTTGATATAATTAGAATATTTTTGTTCATGATGTTTAGTTTGGCTCAAATTGTTAGCTTTTTGTATGGTATTCTCTTATTGGATGTGAAGGTTGGTTTATGTTCTTACTGCTTGTATTAGATTTTATAAATTGAAGTTTCATGGATTTTACATTTTGAACTACATGTAGTATTTTTTTAACTTTTATTTATTTAATGTAATATCTTCAGATTTTGACCTATTTGTTTAGAGATTTTGTTAGATTAAAATGAATAAATCCGGGATATACTTGGATAGAAGGTCCAAACAGTACGAGGAGGGAGTGAAACAGTTCATTAGAGATTGTTTACAGAATTCTAATATTGACTCTAATGATATTCATCATACTTGTTACAAATTTATCAATCTTAAAAAATGATCGATTAAGTCCATTCTAGAGCATATTTATTTCCATGATTTTAGTCCAAATTATGTGAATTGGATTTGACATGGTGTGCCTCTCAAAGATGAGACAGAAAATGGAGTGCCAACTAGGAGTCAATTAATAATTATTATGACAACTATGAAATCGCTAATATGTATGAGGCAGCGTATGATAACTTATACAGAAAAGAACTGAGTTTTAAATGATTGACAATATGTATTATGACTATATATTTAGACATCAATTAATAATTCTTATTATTTACGTTGTGACTTATTTTACTTTTGGTCAATTTGATATCGTTGAGTATTTAACATAGAAAATAATTTTGCTTTTGGTCGGCCAGCTGGAAATGAAGGTGACCAAGATAGACGATGGCTTGTCATCGTGAAGGAGGAAGCCGCGAGGCCACCGGAGGGGAAGCTCACTGAAGAAAAGAAAAAAAAACACAAAAAATGAACAGAGAGGAATAAAAAACAAACGGAGAAGGTATCAGAAAAAGATTAAAAAAACGAAAAGTAGAAAAACAAAAAACAAAAAACAAAGAAGAAGAATTAGTAGAAGAACGATTCACGGACGAAAATCAGATGATCCCGACCTAATTCACGTACAGTTTAGTCGGCCAACCTAATATCATATAAGGTTAGGTCGGATCTGCTAGGTGTGAGTTGACTAGTCTAGCTGATAGGGTCATAAGCCCGGGGCCCGCTTGACCCGGAGCACCCGACTGAGCAGTCAGTTAGATGTACCCTGACCCGATCCCCTGGGAAGAGGGCCCAGTGCCCGACTTCGTCCGTTACTTCGGGAGCCTACTATTTTAGCCCCTGAATGGTATATCAACTGTCGGAGAGCACTCGAACCGCGTCCGAGTGGTTTTCAGTCGGCAGTCTTCTTTTGCCCTAACCACTTGACCCAAAGATACGATTGATAAATCGTGCCCGAGCGCCCATTGACTCGGGACATATCCTGTCCCACGTGAAAGGATATCGGGCCGCTGCCGGCCCTTGCGAGCTGTCGTTGTCCCTTGCGGGCCGCCGCCGGCAACTGCCGGTGCACTTCCGACCTATATAGATTTGTTTAATTTTATTGTAATTAATTTTAACTATAATTTATTTATACTTAGGTTATTGTTTTTACTGTTCTTCTTCGACTTGCATCCAATCTTCAGGTATAATTCGTTCTTATGTTTTGTTATATTAGAATTTTGTTAAATTAACAATTACATGTTATTTTAGTTTTTATTAATGAGGTGCCTTTTGTTATTATATGATTTAATTATTTTATTAATTTAGCATACTATTTTAGAACTTATTATAAGAGCAAGCATTTATAATTAATAATTTAGGTATGTCTTACTCAACACCATGATACTTACTTTAATTCGAATAATTTTAATTATAAACTTATGAATATTGTACTAAGTGGTAAAAAGTATTAAATAGTTGATTTAATTTGATTAATTTAATTAAATATTTTGATTAGAATAAAAAATAAATATATAATAAAATAAACGTTAATGTGAACTAATTAAACTCGTGATATTTTCACTAGATTTAACAATTTATAATATTTAATTAACAGTTACTACTATATTTATTTAATTTATAAAAATTTATTAATATTTTAATTTTATTTTGATTAGGCAACAATGTATATGAACAAAGCTTGGATGTACAACTGATTAAACAATGGATTTATCATAGATAATTTTATTACTGATCATGAACAATTTATGAACTTTGCTAAGAGTCATCCAGAATATATGGATGGTGATAAGTTAAAATATCCATGTCATCATAGAAAATACAAAAATATAAACTACCATGATGAAATACGGTGGGAGTACATATATGTACAAATAGTTTTGTGTCAAACTACTATAACTAGTACTGTCACACCCCCAGAGTCACATGCTTCCTCGAAAATCGGGCAGCATCTCCCCTGTACGGCGGACAATATAGGGCATTTATACATGACATCTCACCAACAAAGCTCAGCCACAAGCGGCTGACATCACAACAATAAATAAAATATACATCCACGCAGTTTATATCGAAACAAAATAATAATGGATGGCTCAGCCACCTTAAACATTAAAGAACATCACAACCACATGAACTCAAAGTCTCTGTCATAATAGTAACAAAACCAATCCGATAACTGATAAACAAATGAAATACGGAAAACCATCATAATACCGAAATAGAAACGCTAAACCAAACCGACAAGGTGGGACTGAGGGACTGGCAACTGGATCATCTCCTGGCTCCAAGCAATACCACTACCTGCTATCTGAAACAACAAAAAGGGAAGCAGGGGTGGTGAGTCCGGGCGGACTCTGCGGATATATGAGTAGACAATAAGCATGACATAAATAAGATAACGAAACAGAGAATCAAAAGGTACAGTCCATAAGAAATATCAGATCTACCTAATCATGCATAACCAATGTAAATCGACATGGTATAAAGTCCGAATAACGACTAAACAGGTATAGAACAACTCAACAACAATAATATCAAGATAGACATGCATGTCAAACATATGCAACAATCATAGCTCATATAAGTGCATCAAACACAAACAAATGCATAAAAGAAATACGTATGCACATGATGCAATGACATGTGTCACCCCTGACGCCAGTCAAGCCGTCAACACATCCCATCTGTGTGACCGAGTGGGTAGGGCTGTGACAACTGTACCACTCCAACAACAACAATAATAATAATACCACATAAGGCGTGGTTGAGTGGACAGGATGCTGGGAAGTCAACACTCCAAACCCACGGTACATGGGGGGGAGCTATCATAACTACAATATCCCTCAAAAAAACAAGCAACAGTGAGGGTGAGTCATCAACGGCTCATCCCTCTAAAACAACGGTGAGGGTGTCACTGTCTGGCATGACAGGACAAACACTCGCACTCTAACCACTACCATGACATCATGTGGTTGAGTGAATCGAGCAACAATATGACTAACGACGGCTCAACTAAATGTAAGCCTAACAGTCGTTAGTATGCAACGTGCAAGTATGGTGCATGATATACGATGCACGAACAACCGGAGAAACCACGATGCAATAAAAATCCAACAAGTAAAACATGCATCGATACAACCAACCAGAAACCGAAAACCAACGATTATGCACCTACACTACTAGGTAGGGTATTTCTAATGCCAATTAAACCTATCTGTGTTTAATGGACTTCTAAGTGCTCGCGTACAAACGGCACGTTACAGAATAGAAAACCAATAGTGGACTGTACAGAAACGAACTTGGAATACTCGAAGATCAACGAAGAGTAAGTCTCAACGGCGATGTTTAAATAACGACAAAGAACAAGGTCAAGCAACCTATAAGACATAAACTAGCCATGCTTTAAGGTAAAAGAACTACTCGAGTACAAAGGAGAAGTACCCGCCTTTTAATTGTAGAACGTCCATAAACGAGAACCTTCCCCGATCAACTGTACGTATCAAATCAGGATCCTGTATTAAGGATTAGAGTTAAGCTATTGATACAACTAATCAAGTAGCTAAACTAACAATTAAACAATATTAGGATTAATCTTATTATCAATCCTAATTAATCCATATCCTTCCAGCTATTATTTAACCACCGATTAAATCAAGTAGTTTATCAATTCATTAACTAACTAAATGTTAATCCAGCTCAAATACCACCAAATCACCAGGATTAATCAATATACATCAAGTTATACCTAGCTCCACAACATGGTCACTTGGAAAATAAACATACTCTTAATTCACCGACCATTTTAAACTTACCCAAGATCACAGCTTGCTTCTCTAAATTAATTAACAAATTTTAACTTCATACACCGAACAATCCTTATGAAGTTTCTGTGAACAAGAATTAGGAAGAAAAAGGAAACTTAATTACCTCACATTTCTTCCTTCCTCTGGTGATATGTGGAGCACGACTTTTCCTCAAACTTTAGCAATTGTTCACACCAACATACATAACTCCAATTTGAATCCCTATCACATCCAAGAGAAACTCACGGCATCATCAAATGTAGGGCAGAAACACAGTAACCAAACCCAAATTCAGTCTTCCACAAATCATCAACCCAACTCCAATTTATGAAAATTAGGGTTGTGAGTTTAACAAATCAACAACAGAAATTTCACATCGAATTTGCTATAAAAACAACCCTTACCTTGGTTGCTCACAGCCGAAACCCTTTCAAAGGATCTCGCCCAAACTCTGATCCTGCCTAAACTCTTCACAAGCATCAACCGAACCCTTGATATTTCTCCAATTCTGACCACTCGGCGCTGGAGGAGAAGGATCGTCGGGCAGTTTAGAGCTGCTGGTAGATATCGGAAACAATTGGTAGATATCACTCGATTTCTTAAAGTTGGTTACAGAAATAAGGCTAGTGCCCCAGCAGAAAGCAAATTACTTTTTCTTCTTGATAAATTTTGGGACAAAATAGTAAGAAAATATTATAAGATCCTATCCCAATCTTTATCTAAAAAAATATGGTTTTAATCATTCGTGTATAAAATGACAAAGATACTTTCTCAAAAAAAAATGATAAATTTGTTGACAAAGTAGCTTAAATAATGGCGTGCCCTACGCTAATTTGAGTTAATCTTCCTAGAAGCACCAAATGAACAATCACATTACATGACACCACCACAAACAAAGATGGTTTAATCCTTTTAGAGATATGCGAGCAATAATATTAAGTAGTAGGATCATGTCAAATATCAAAACATGTCAATTGATGTCAATGTCAAAACACACATTCAAGATATACCTAAATCTAGAAGATATTAACAATCAAATCTAGAACTCCTTAAAAATAAATAAAATGCATATGATTTCATTGATTCTAGAAAAAATAAATAAATAAAAGGGGGATTTTGTATTTGTTGTATTATTTTTTGGTAGTCGATCATATGAAATCAACTAAATCTGTATATAATTTCAATGAAGCCTCACAATGAAGATCTTAACTAAACTTTCAACTGGAAACAATGATTAAGAATAACAATTGCCAAAAAAATATGTTAGAAACCTAACGGAGAACGGAAGAGGAAAGAAAATAAGAGGATCGGATATGAAACAAACCTAGCGCTGCAGAGGAAAGCTCAACGAGAAGAGCGTGCGTCGGGAGAGGGGGGAACTCGAAGGGCGCCGGGTGAATGTGATGTCCGTGCGTCGGGGGAGAGGGGGTAAACACGAAGCTTTTGGCGAGTGAGGTGAAAACACGAGGCTTTTGGCGGGTGAGGTGAAACCTTTCGACGGAAAAGGGGGAAAACACGAGGCTTTTGACGAGTGAGGTGAAACCTTTCGGCGGGGGAGAGGGGGGAAACACAAACATTTTGGCAGGGAGAGGGGGAAAACACAGGCTTTTGGCAGGCGAGGTGAAACCTTTCGGACGGTGAGGTGAAACCTTTCGGCGAAAAAAAATCGCAGGGTGAGGTGAAACCGCGAAAAAAAAACACGCAACGAGGCTTTCGGAGGAAAAATGAAATGAGGGTTTAGCAAAGCATAAGTGAAAAAAATTAAACCGGTTCCACAGGGAGAAAAAATTAAAACAATTCAAACTTATTATTTCATATTTAAATATGAGTAATGATAGGGAGAGTGAAAATGAGAGAGTGAAAATCATAGTGAATGATGTGGCATGACGTGGCACTTTACATACACACGTCCAATTATCGTTTGGGCACCATCGGCGGCCTTCGGCCGCCGTCCCGAATCAAACTATACCCTGGGGGCACGATGAACCCGTCGGAAATCGTGCATGTAAAGTGTCGCGTCATTTACTATGGTTTTCACTCTCCCATTTTTACTCTCCCAATCATTATTCTTTAAGTATATAAATTTGATTTTTTTTTACTTATTACTTCATCAAAATATATATATATATATATATATATATATATATATATATATATATATTACAAAGTAAAATATCATATAAAATTAGAAGTGAGACCTGCATTTCTTAATCTATGAAGTCTAAAATCACTATACCAAAAATATGAAATATCGACGGAATTCCCGACGGAATATAAATGTCATCAGAAATTCCTGACGGACGGAATTAATATTCCGTCGGAAATTTCTGACGGAATTCCCATTTCCGTCGGAAACTTTTTATTTAGCCACATGGCGAAGGATTAATACCGACGAAATTAAATTTCCGTTGAAAATTACCGACGAAAATTTAATTCCGTCAAAAATTACTGACGAAAAATTAATTCCGTCGGATATTTGTAATAAAATTAGGGCATGCCCCCCTCCCTCCTCCTTACACAAGTTGCTCGCCCGCTCGCTCGAACTCCTCTGCGCGCTCCGTCGCTTCCTCCCTCACTCGCTCTGCACTCGTTCTCCAGTATATTTTTTATTTGTTTTCCCTCTCTCCTATCTCTGGCCGACCGGCAAATTCGTCGCCCGCAGCTGGATGCTGGCCTCGGACAGGTTTCACCGGCCCAATCTGTCCGCGCCCGGCCAGATTTGGTCGTCTGGCCACTATCGGGGCGAGGTCGGTCAAGTCTTAGCGGCCGTGGGCCTTTGCCGGCCCTTGCAGGCAGTCGTTGTCCCTTGTAGGTCGCCGCCAGCAACTGTCGATGTGCTTCCGGCCTATATAGATTTGTTTAATTTTATTATAATTAATTTTAACTATAATTTATTTATACTTATGTTATTGCTTTTGCTGCTCTTCTCCGACTTGCATCCAATCTTCAAGTATAATTTATTTTTATGTTTTTGTTATGTTAGAATTTTGTTAAATTAGCAATTACATGTTATTTTAGTGTTTATTAATGAGGTGTCTTTAGTTATTATATGATTTAATTATTTTATTAATTTAGCATGCTATTTTAGAACTTATTATAAGAGCTAGCATTTATAATTAATAATTTAGGTATATCTTACTCAACTCCATGATACTTACTTTAATTAGAATAATTTTAATTATAAACTTATAAATATTGTACTAAGTGGTAAAAAGTATTAAATACTAATTTGATTAATTTAATTAAATGATTTGATTAGAATAAAACAATAAATATATAATAAAATAAATATTAATGTGAACTAATTAAACTCATGATATTTTTACTAGATTTAACAATTTATAATATTTAATTAACTGTTACTACTATATTTATTCAATTTATAAAAGTTTATTAATATTTTAATTTTATTCTGATTAGGTAACAATGAATATGAACAAAACTTTGATGTATAACCGATTAGATAATGGATTTATCAGAAATGATTTTATTACTAATCTTGAACAATTTATGAACTTTACTAAGAGTCATCCAGAATGTATGAATGGTGAAAAGTTAAAGTGTCCGTGTCATTATAAAAAATGCAGAAATATAAACTACCATGATGAGTATACGGTGAGAGTACATATATGTAGAAATAGTTTTGTGTCAAACTACTATAACTGGTACTGTCACGGAGAACCTTATGTATGTGAATCAATTGACCCTTCTGTTGGTTCATCATCTGATACTTTTGTTGCGTCACTCGAATCATCAACTGATGATATTGTAAGGCAACTAATGGTTCAAGATGCGATGAATGCAACTAATTATTCCAACATAGATGAAATACTTGCACTTGAATATCAACAATTATATGAAATGTTTAAGTCTAGTAAAAGAGAATTATGGGAAGGCATTCTTTCCGAACATTTTCAGTTATCAGCTACTGCAAGGTTGTTAAATATGAAAGCAGAATATCATTTTTCAAAAAGATGTTATGATGAAATATGTCAATTAATGTTAGAGTTACTCCCTGCTGATAACATAATAACTGATAGCTTCTACAATACAAAGAAATTAATTAGAGGTTTAGGTTTGTCTGTAGAAAAGATTGATTGTTGTATAAAGAACTGCATGATATATTGGAATGAAGATAAGGAACTGAGTGAATGCAAAATCTGTTGTCACTCGTGTTATAAGCATTGTACTCGTATATTAGGGAAGAAGAAGAAAAATATTGTATGGAAAGTAATGTATTATTTTCCGTTAACTGCTAGACTTCAACGCTTATATGCATCTGCCATGACAGCAAGCTACATGGTGTGGCATCATGAGCATGAGCACGAAGCAGGTATTATGTGTCATCCCTGTGATTCCCCTGCATGGAAGCATCTTGATACTGTATATCCTTCATTTGCAATGAACCCTCGAAATGTTAGATTGGGCCTTTCTGCAGATGATTTTCAACCATTTGGTCAGTCAGAACAGCAATATTCATCTTGGCCAATAATATTGACACCTTATAATTTATCTCCATGGATGTGCATGAAAGACGAATTTATGTTCCTTATTGTATTGATTCCTAGTCCAACCAATCCAAAAGATTAGATAGATGCTTTTCTTCAACCTCTAATTGCCAAGTTGAATGAATTATGGAATGTAGGGTTAATGACTTATGATGTTGCAAGTAAAATAAATTTTAGTTTGCAAGCTGTATTATTATGGACAATCAATGATTTTCCAACATAATGTTATCTGGATAGAGCACAGCTGATAAATTAGGACGCCCACAGTGCATGACAGATTCTGATGCATTTTCATTACCTTTTAGTGGGAAGGTATCTTGGTTTGATAATCATTGAAAATTTTTACCTGTCGACCATCCTTTCAGGCGAAACAAACAAAATTTCTTAACACCCTGTTTGGAAAGTTTTTAAGCAATGGAATTGAATTAAATTCCATCAAGAATTAAATTCCAGCGGAAATTGAATTCAATTCTTATGTTTGAAATGAGTCAGTAAACAAAGGAATTGAATTGTTTGGAATGAGTCTAAAACTAAATGAATTTGATTGCTTTTACTATTTTACCTTTCATTGATAGGTTAGGAATCAAACATTATATTTATGTGAGGTTCTTTTAGTATTTTCATTTGTTGAAATTCAATTTTCACACCAAATCACACCTATTTGGGATAGAATTGAATTTCTTAGTTTTGTTGGATTTCAATTCCCATGAGAATTCAATTCCTTCACTTAAGTTACTTCCAAATCATGGAATTCAATTCAATTCCTGGATGGAATTGAATTCCATGGGTTTTCAAATAGGGTGTTAAGAATATTGTTGTCAGAAAATTTTCTCCAATTTATGCATCAAGTGAAGAGATTATTGAACAAAAAGACAATTATGGCTTCCTACCAGTATCTCAACCTAGTTCTGATGAGATAAATAAATACATTGTTAGGATGTGCAAGTGTAGATGAAAGAAGAAGAGTATTTTTTGGAGTTGTCATATTGGAAGTATCTTCTCATTCGACATAACTTAGATATCATACATGTTGAGAAAAATTTCTTTGATAATATCTTTAACAATGTCATGAATGTACCTGGAAAAACTATAGACACAACAAAATCACATGTGGAATTAAAAGAACTAGTTAGCAGACCAGAGTTGCATATAAATCAAACAACCAATAGATTTCCAAAGGCTTGTTATACATTGAACAAAGATGGTAAGCAAATTTTATGTAATTGGTTAAGAGAAATAAAATTCTCTAATGGGTATGCCTCGAATATGACCCGATGCGTGGATATGAATAAGTTGAAGATGTTTGGAATGAAGAGTCATGATTGTCATGTGTTCATGCAAAGACTTATTTCAGTAGTTTTCCATGACTTACTTCCATAAAATGTTTGGCAAGCACTTACAGAATTGAGTCTATTTTTTAAAGATTTAACGACAAGGTCTATTATGATGGATGACATGCTTTGGCTAAAAATAGACATTCCTCTCATACTATGCAAGCTAGAGCGCATATTTCCACCAAGTTTTTTTGATTCAATGGAATATTTACCAGTACATTTACCATATGAGGCAGAAATAGCTAGTCCAGTGCAGTATAAATGGATGTATCCATTCGAACGATTTTTGAAAAAATTAAAGAATAATGTTCGTAACAAAGCAAGAGTTAAGGGGTCAATATATAATGCCTATCTGGTTGAAGAAGCATCTTCTTTCTACTCCTATTATTTTGCTGACAATGTGAAAATCAAACATTGTAAGTGTCCTAGAAATTCTGATGATGCTCAACCAAATGACCCATCAATGCTTTATATTTTCAACTTTCCCGGTAAGCCAATGGGTGCATCTATTTCTAGATGGTTAACTGAACAGGAATATGATGCTGCAATAACATACATACTCTTAAACTGTGATGAGGTCAAACCGTACATAAAGTAAGTTGACTTCTCTAATGATCTAGTTATCCTATTTTAATTGTTTGCTTGATATCTCAATTGTCTTAAAATATTCCACTGTCACAGCTTATATGAACAACAACTATATATACAAAATCCATCACTAGGTGCAAGTGAGGTCGCTGAAAAGTTAGAGGCCGAATTTGCATTATGGTTTGAAATATATGTAAGTTATAATATCATCAAAAAATTTATATATTTATGTCTATTTCATTTCGGTCTTAATTTATGTATAATTTATGTAGGTGAAAGACCGCAGAATATCCAATGTGCAAGATGATAGAATAATGAATCATGCATCAGGACCGCTCTGTAAAATAAAGGTCTACTCTGGATACTATGTTAATGAGTTTAGATTCCATGTGGCACAACGAGATTCACGGAGATTAATGTTGGAAACGGGATGGCTAGAGAGGGGGGGTGAATATAGCAAATCACTTTTACTTCAAGAACTTAGCGAGTTTCTGCACTTGGAGTTGTTAGTAGCACAGCGGAAGTATGAAAAACAGAATGTGCAGAAACTAAAACAGAAAACTAACTAGCAAGATTAGCAAGATCGCTAACAAGGAGGATTTACAAGGTTCGGGGATAACTTGTCCCTACTCCTTGGCGTGCCCTTAAGGTGGGCGATCCCTTGATCGTCGGCAGATCAAGCCCCGGTTATCACCGGATAAGAAACAACCTCCTTCTCGGTGGAGAAACCTCTCCACAGCGTTTCAATCAAGGATTTAAGTTTAAGCACAAAGAAACAACAAGAAAGATCTTAATCAAACACTTAGCAAGGACAAGAACACGGCAAGCTTTCCCGAGCTCCACCCAGCGGCGATCTCACGCAAGAAACCCTTCCTCGTGTCTTCCCGCTGTCGGACTCCCAGCTCCTTGTTCTCTCCTTCAAGCGCTCGAGTAAGGGAAGGTTGCTTCAAGTTTTCAGCAGCTTGCTCAAGAGGATGAAACTTTAGAACATGCAAGCTTGATGTGGAGAACACAAGTGCGGCAAGAACTCAAAACACAAGCTGTAGAACTCTGCTTCACTGAAGCTATCTTGCGTCCCTTTTGTTTCTCCACTAAGCATCAAGCGACCTCATCTCCAGCAGCCTCCAGCTGCCTCACTGCCAACGCCAGCTACCACTGAACCCTTACTGAACTTCCTGAGCTCCCTCAGCCAAGCTTCAGTCAGCGGCTTCAGTCCTGCAGCTCCAGCCGTTGCAACCTGAGATGAGAAACGAACAAACCTGCTCCAAGGAAAGCCTCCATTGACTTCTCCTTGAGTGTTTGAATCCTCCCCTGTCACCTGCAGCTTAACCAGACTGTTAGAGCAGTATATCACACAGTAAATCAAATATCAGAGGTAAACAGCAGCGAATCGGATATGGTCAGACGCGATCAGAGCGTCTGACAGTGCAATTTGAATTAAAGTGATCGGTCACCCGACCGATCAGAGCGACTCCTGATCGGTCACCAGACCGATCAGGCTGGGTCCAGACCGATCAGGCTCCGTCCTGATCGATCCCCAACGCTCGATTAGAAATCGCGATTTCTTTGTGACTTCTCCTGGATCGATCACCAGACCGATCCCAGGTTGTGGATCGTTCACCTGACCGATCCACCCCTTTCTTGGGCGATTTCTGAGCTTCGTAGTCCAGACCTCCTGATCGGTCACCAGACCGATCAGGCAGCCTTTTGATCGGTCACCAGACCGATCAGATCACGACCAGACCGATCAGGATCCGTCCTGATCGATCATAGAGAGGAACCTGCGACACTGGATCGTTCTCCGGAACGATCTGCACAGTGATCCTGATCGGTCACCAGACCGATCAGGTGCAGATCAGCAGGGGAACTCAACCTCACTGTTTGCTCCCTGATCGGTCACCAGACCGATTAGGAGCCAAGTAGTGGGTGAAACACGCACTCCCTGATCGGTCACCGGATCGATCAGGAGCAGTACAGTAGGTTCCCAACCTCACTGTGTGCTCCCTGATTGGTCACCAGACCGATCAGTCATTGCTGGATCGGTCACCTGACCGATCCATGATGGATCAGCGTGCCAGATTCCCTGATCGGTCACCAGACCGATCCAGGGACTCAAACTTAGCCCTCCAAGCTAAGTTTCCATCCACCCTAGCCCTCCAAGCTAAGGATTTTTCCATCTAACTCTCCAAGTTGGGAATTTGCACATAACCCTCCAAGTTAGGACTTTTCACCTAGCCCTCCAAGCTAGGACTTTTCACCTAGCCCTCCAAGCTAGGACTTTTCACCCAACCCTTCCGAGTTAGAACTTCATCCAACCTAGCCCTCCAAGCTAGGCACCTAACCCTCCAAGCCAGGACTTTTCACCTAATTCTCCAGGATGGGAATTTGCACCTAACCCTCCAAGTTAGGACTTTTCACCTAGCCCTCCAAGCTAGGACTTTTCACCCAACCCTTCCGAATCAGGACTTTTCCAACACCTAGCCCTCCAAGCTAAGATTTTTCACACCTAACCCTCCAGGTTAGGATTTTCCCAACACCTAGCCCTCCAGACTAGGTTTCTCCATATCATGTCTAATCCTCGATCAGGACTTAATCATAATCATCATAATCATCAACCTAAACTAAAATCGGTGTCAACACCAAAATAACAATCAGGGTCAGACTGCATCAACAATCTTCCCCTTTTTGTTGTTTGCAACCCGATTTTAAGTTTAGGGATTCTCAATCAAGTTTTCCAAATTTAGAATCATAGGGGAATCCAGATCCTCCCCCTACAACATGATCATTCTAAACTTAACCAATCCACACTCTCCCCCTTTGTCGAACACCGAAAAGGGGCTAGAGGGGCTGTTAAGATTAAAACAAACTCCCCCTCAACCCTAGGGGTATCCCAAATCAACAAAGATGTGATAGGTTATTGAATAACAATATGAACACACGTGAAAACAGATAGAGCAAGATATAACAATCACATGTATCATACGAACATGAAGTAACAACTCACAAAGCATGTCATGACAGTCATATGTATCAACTAGACATGGCATTATACGCATGAACATGGCAATGTAGCAAGCATGCAGATAATAGACAGATAATCAACATGACATCAACAATAAGCATACTAAGATTAGATAAGCATGTGAGGCAAAGTACAAGTCAAACCATAAACCCTCCAAAACCAAGGAGCAAGATACATGTGACACAAGGCCACAATAAGCAAGTCAAGGGGCATACAGCCCAACAGTCAAACAGACCAAGAGATCAAAAAGTAAATGTCAAACAGAATAACATCAATCGTCAGCGACATCATCGTCGAAATCGTCG
>JAGFNQ010002735.1:0-94009 GCA_024364735.1 Boesenbergia rotunda | reverse complement strand
GGTAATGTTGGTTACCTTTAAGGCTAGATTAGTGGCAAAAGGATATCGTCAAAACAAGGAATTGACTATGACGAAACCTATTCGCCAGTAGCTATGCTTAAATCCATTCGGATGCTCCTAGCCATAGCAGCTCATTATGATTATGAGATATGACAAATGGATGTGAAAACAGCTTTCCTTAATGGAAACCTACTTGAGGATGTATACATGATACAACCTGTCCGTTTTGATGAGACAATCAAAGAGTTTGATTTCTCACAAAATCTTGACGAACCTTGTGTGTACAAAAAGGTTAGTGGGAGTGCAGTCGTATTCCTAGTATTATATGTCGATGACATCTTACTTATAGGAAACGATATATCAGTTTTACAGACAGTTAAGATTTGGTTGTCCAAAACTTTCTCCATGAAAGACCTGGGAGAAGCAACCTATATCCTTGGCATTAGAATCTATAGAGATAGATCAAAACAGTTGCTTGGTCTTTCGCAGTCTACATATATAGACCGAGTGCTAAAAAGGTTTAGCATGTCGGAATCCAAGAAAGGTTACCTTCCCATCAGGCATGGGATCAACCTTTCGAAGTCTATGTGTCCGCGCACAGAAGACGAGAGGATTAGCATGAATAAGATTCCCTATGCATCCGCAATAGGATCTATCATGTATGCTTTGTTATGTACTAGGCCCGATGTATCGTATGCTCTGAGCGTCACGAGCAGATACCAATCTGATCCAGGAATGGATCATTGGGCGGCTGTTAAGACAATCCTTAAGTACTTAAGAAGAACTAAGGATGTATTTCTAATATATGGAGAAGGAGATTTGATAATACGTGGGTATACAGATGCCAGTTTCCAGACAGATAAGGATGACTCCAAATCGCAGTCTGGATATGTATTTACTTTGAATGGAGGCACAGTAAGTTGGAAGAGTTCTAAACAAGACACCGTAGCGGATTCTACCACGGAAGCGGAATATATCGCAGCTTCGGAAGCAGCAAAGGAAGCAGTCTGGATCAAGAAGTTTGTCTCCGAACCTGGCGTGGTTCCAACCATTGATGAAGCAGTGCCGGTATACTGCGACAACAATGGAGCTATTGCACAAGCAAAGGAACCAAGGTCTCATCAGCGATCCAAACACGTGCTTCGACGCTATCATCTGATCAGAGAGATTATAAGTAGGAATGACATACAAATTGAGAGAGTTCCCACTGAAAGGAATATAGCGGATCCTTTAACTAAGGCCTTGCCTCAAAACAAGTTTGAGGGTCATGTTAGAGCCTGTGGTATTGGATACCGTAGCGATTGGCATTAGGCCAAGTGGGAGTTTGTTAGTGATATGAGAGAAGTGTCCTAAGGCAATCGCCTTATGATGTAAACATTTATTTTAATAAATGATAATTCACTATTTGAGTGTACATGTTTTGTGTATTTGATTGGGATCTTAAACTCATCTACTGAATGTCCGCAATACAACTCACAGCATAAGAGAATTTGTGATGGGATCACAACTAGTGATTATCTCTAATGTGTAATTGTGAAGTATTGAAATTATCCCTAGTCGATGAATTGATAAAAACGGACACTATCAATTCTGTTGAGACTAGCATGGGTTATTCTCTAATCAGCTGATTCTCACTAGCTGGTGACATTAGGATGTCCGGAGATAAACATGGATGCTAGTTAAGGGAACTAGTTCATTGGAGTGACTAGCTGTGAGACTTCATATGGGAATCTACATGTAGATATGTCAATGAAGATCTTACTGCGGCTTAAGTGCGATGTTCCTTTGACTTACGGTGTTCAAGTCATCTTGGTCATGGAGACTTATACTTTGACATCTTAAGCAAGCATCTCCAAGGAGATGTGAACCCAGGATGATCGGGTATAAGCCGAAATGCCCGAAGATGTTTGAACAGCCTACAAAGGATTCACCACTCCTTGCAAGGAGATGTATACCCAAGCCTATCGTCAGATTGTTACTCAAAGCCTCTGGCCAGAGCATATCATGTTAAGAGTGCGAGTCTCTTAAATACATGAGAGTAATTAGAAATCCAAAGGACGAGGAAGACACTACTTGGGCTAGGTGTGACGTAGTCAGCCTAGTGGGGACTGACACCATAGACCGTGTCCTGAACCAAGTGGGTATAAGGTGGTGAAGGGAATGAGGCACGACTCATTAGAGCTGCTGAAAGGTTTCAGAATAATTTCTTCTGAGGTCAAACCGTTGATCTTTCGATTAATTGGGGATCATGATGTACTACTAGGTGCCACTCATGATCGTTCTATAATTAATGGGTTAATTATAGACGGCCAACATAAATCGAAAGCCTATTTAGTCACACACAATACGAGTAATCCGAGGGATTTAAAACGAGTTGAAAATTGGATTTTCCGATCAAGAGAAACAAGTCGAATCTGAGTTAGTCAGAGGCGCAATGGAAGCCAAAAATGGCTAAGTCTTTTGAAGGCTTTTTGGGCGAATTAAATGAGTTTAATTCGCGGTTTATTGGGTTGGTTTTGGCCGGCCAAAGAGGGTGTTAAACCCTCTTTGGTGGCCGGCCAAATAAGAGGAGAAAAACCAATTTAATTGGTTTAATTAATAAAATAAATCTAGTGTGATTTATTTTATAAATTATGGATAAATAAATTTGTATAAAGAAATTTATATAAATAAAATTTATAGAAATTTATTCTTTTATGGAAGATTAAAATAATCCACGAATTGGTTTATTTTAATTGTATAAAATCAATTATGAATTGATTTTTCCATAATAAGAAAGTTTATAAATTTCTTATAAAAATTTATTCCATAATTTAAAGAGAAGAAGAATTAGTTTTATTATAAATTAGTTTATAATAAAGACTTGGTTTAAACGGAATAATTAATAAGAAAATTTATAAGATAAATTTCTTATAACCAATTCCGTTAATTCCGTTAATTCGGTTTAGAGGGAGACTTAGCAAAGGAGTTGCTACTATATAAAGGAACCAAAGGCTAGCCCTTTATTACAATTAAGAGATTAAGAATTCTCTCTCTCTCTCTCTTAATCTCTCCTCTCCTCCTTCTCTTCTTCCTCCCTTAGGGCCGGCGCACCCTAGCTCCTCTAGGGCCGGCGCCCAACCACAACCAAGGAGGTGGTGCCATGAGCATTAAAGAAGAAGGAGAACCCGAACACGAAGAAGAAGAAGCGGATAGCGATTCCTCTCTTCCCGGAATTCGATTCCGTTACTTCGTTGGTTAGTTTTTCCATTATTTCTCTTATTCTTCTAGTTGTGCCTTCCGAGAATCTAGTAGTTCTCGTCGGCACAAAACTCGTGACTTTGTGAAGTCATCCCGAAGAGAACTCGGCGTGGACGCGAATAGAGGCGGAGCTTCCAAGGGACGCTACGGTTGGATCTCGTCCCTTACTTCGAGTTACGAGAGGTACTTAGTAAATTAGTTTACTTTTCCGCAAAGTTTTATTTTATGATTATGTCAACACACCATAAGATTGCATACTAGATACGAAGTTAAAATAATTTAGGAAATTATTTTATGCAAACTCTTCCGCTGCACGTAAAAATTTTAAATTTTACGAACTCGTATCCTTGTCGACATGCACCCGGACCCAACACACACAACTGAGAATTGAAATCGAAATCAGACTTGAGAAGAGAAGTAAAATTCAGAAATGGAAACTGCAGAAATGGGAACTTGATTTTCAGAATTTCAGCACAAGGTTTGGGCTCAAAACTCAAACAAACTCAGCTTGATATACTGATCGAAAGACCAGATGAACTAAGCCAAAATGTCTAATGTTTACCTAACAAAAACTTTCCAACAGCAGCTGGAAATCCAGAACAGAACTTGGTTTGGCAGAAATAAATTGGCACGCAAGAAGTGACTTGATACACAGGAAGAAAGATATGAAACAAGCTGAAACTAAGAGCAACTACTCACTAACAAGTAACTTTACTACTTAGACTGAAGAAATAAAACAAATCACAGTAGAAACACATGGAGAAAGGCTGAAAATTGAATGGCACGCTAGTTATGAAAGTGGCACGCAAGAAATTGATCTAAGGCAAACTAGAATTTGACTTAATCTATCACTAAACAAGTTCCTAGTTAACTTAATTCAAAGATTCAAATCCTAATTAAGCTCAAACAATTCAGAATTACAAACTAAGTTGCTGAAAACTGGAAATTGCAGAAAATAGGACAGAATTCGACTAAACTGAAATCTACAGCTAAAACAATGGAATTAACTAGCTAAACTACTCCTCAACCCCTTCCTCAGCTCGAGAAATTCTTGGTTGTCAATCAAGAACTGGCTTCGAACCCCTAGGCTCAGCAAATCAATGGACAATCAATTCTGAAGTCGTTTCTGAACAGAATCTGCGCTTGATGGAATCTTCCATCCGATTCACTTCATCTCGATTGGAGGGGCTGCGATGATGATATGGAAAACTTCTGAGCTCACCTGAGAACCCCTACAAGTGGTTCAGAAGCTTTGAAATGGATTGTGGTCGAGAAGAGGATGATCGGACTGAGAACTGCCGGAACCCCCAAGAAATTCTCTGTTCCAGCGCAAATGAGCAGAATTGTTCAAACAAAGATCACCAAAAACTTGATTCTCGATTTGGAATGGAAGATGAGGTGGTCACGCCTTCATGGAAACAAAAACTTTCAAAAACGATGAAGAGAAGATGAAGAACGGCGAAGAACAGTGGGAGCTAGGCTGAAGACGCGACAAGGGTAAGCTTCTGTTCCATTTCCTTAAGTATTAACCAATGGACGGCTCGGATCGATTTGAGGAAATCCAATGGCCGATCTCGCTCTGATTTGAGCCAAACTTTGATGATGGTGATCTGAGGTCAGGATCTGCCTTGTGGTAGCTCGGATCCTCCAGATATGCAATGGATGGTCCAGATCAACTCTATCTATGAATGGACGCTCTAGAGCCCTCCTTGCTTGATCCAACGGTTGATTTAGCTCTGATCGGGATGAAATCTTCAGATCTTGATCATAGAGCTTGATCAACCCTAACCCTAGCTCGGATTGCTTCAGATCGTCCCGGATGGCTCAGATCTAGCCGCTCTCGAATCGGACGGCCCGGATTAATTGTAGGCTTGATAATTCGACCCGGTTCACTTCCGACTCAAGTTTGACCCAATATGCTCTAGGTCCCGGAACCTTTGATGCCTACAAAAATAATTCAAGAATTTAGTGGCCAATTAACTCAAATATGTGTAATTTTACATTTAAGTCCAAAATATGAATAAATTCTAAAACCTAGGCACTTTCGCAATTTTGGCAATAAAAACATAGATAAAACAAGGATTTAAACAACTCAAATGATCAATAAAATGGAATCTATCAACTCCCCCACACTTAACCTTGAGCGTCTCGCGAAAACAGTAAATATGTATCCCCTAGATTTACTTAAGCATAATTAGAATCAATTGAAAAGAAATTACCTAGGGTTGCCAATTCTCATAAATCTAAGCTCTATGGATTACTATCTTGTCCTTAAATCAACAACTTAGCCTTTTCATCCATCATGAGTCATTGAGATGAATCTAAATCACTAGCCTTTCAAAGAAAATGTTGATGGCTCTCTCCTAAGTTCTAAGTTGATGATGGAAGTGGAGCTCACTCAAACACACATGCTTCATGCACTACCATAGGCTTGCTTATTATCTACTCTCTACCATTTATCATGATAGGATCAACATCTATAAAAACAAAGAAAGACATAGAAAATGGTAAGGAGTGAATTAAAAGCTAAGGAAATGGAAAAATTAGTAAAGTGGAAGACTTGAGTGCTTGAGGATATTTCTGATGCTCTTTGCTTCTCTTTAGAGTCCTCTAATGAATTCAAAGGTGTCATGGGGTAAACTCTTGCCTTGCACTTCAAAAATTCCTTACTAGTCCCTTTATGCCAATTTCCATTTACGTGGCAATTCTTCCTTCTCTTTCTGAATTTGGTTTCTTTTCTTTCTCCTTCTCTAATGAAATCAGAATGATGGTAGAACAATTCTTCAATTTAGATGAGAAAAGCTTCACTTGATTCAATGGTGCCGAAACTTCCAATTTGTGTGCCATTTCGTTTCTCTCTTCTTTCCTTCTTCTCTTTTCTGATATTTTTTTTTCTTTTCCTTCCTCTCTAGTAACTTCAGAATGTAATGGAGCAAGGCTTAAATCAGAGGGAAAACTTCAATGATTTATAGTGCCCAAAAACTCAAATTGGATGCCCATTGTTTCCATGTTTCCTTGTTTTCTTTCTTTTTCAAACTCTTTTTTTTTTCTGCTCTCCAGTCTTCTAATGGAGCTCATTCGGATCAGCATTCATATCAGAGAGCTTGAGACTTCAAATAACAATCAGGAACAAAAAATTTGATGTCCACATATATCCTTTACTAACTCTTGCAATTCCTTTGTGATACATCCCCTTCTTTAGTTGGCACACTTCCATCCTTTGTTCTCTCCTTTTTTTTTAGATTCTGGCTTCTCAGATTTGGCTCAGCTTCAATTCAAACTTAACAGCAGCGTGTTCAGATTTTTGCCTTCCCAACTTTTGAGCCAAGCCAATTTCGGTCTCAAGTTGATACCACACTTTTGTAAAACTGCTTGCATGAAATTTTCTACTTTTGATTGACTTCCAAACCTCCTACACCAGTTTTCTACTTGCTTGCTACGGATTTTTTTCTCTGTCATCAGGCTGACTAACTTCCTGGTCTCCATCAATTTATCAGCAATTTGCAAGTTGGCACGAAACTACCTTGATAACTGAACTTGTGAGCTGAAACTTGTCTTGAAAACATTTCTGAATTACATCAGTTTCTCACTGTTTGTTTCGAGTTTCAGCTCCATGGCATCCATTTCTATTCTCTGATTCCTTCAAGCACTTAGCATCAAGTAGTATTTGCTTCAAATGATAGTAGAAAACTCAAGAGTTCTACTCAAAATTCAAATCAGCACATCACATTTCAGCCCTTTTCCTTCACTGATTTTCTCAGCTTCTAAAATCCATGGGTTCTTCTTATATCCAAAGTTGAATGTGCACCTTCAACTTCAGATACAATGTACACTTAAATTCTTGATTTTCCAGGTATAGTACTCGGCAGCCATAAATGGAATGCAGCCAGATTTTTGGGCAGTTCCGGAATTCAGCAGCTTTTTATCAGCCTTCAATCAGCTCAGTTTGCATTCACACTTTGCTTGTATCACTCAGTAACTCCCAGATGGAGCACTCGGCAGCAACAATTGCTATTCTTCCTCTTTTGCTTGCTCTCAGTTTGTGCTCAGCCTTTCAATTATCTGATTTCTTTACAGCAGTAGCATCAAATGGATCATCTTTTTCAGCTTCTTTTTAGCTTTGTTCAGTCTTCAATTCAGCCTTCATTTAGAGTTTACAGTCTTGAAAATTAAATCTAGCTCATCTTGATACAAACTGCCCAAAAAGGTCATGTTAATTTCGGATGCAAAACAGTTTGTAACTTTTGTTTGCTCTCAGCTTGTGTTCAGCCTTGCATACCAGATCTTGCTGATTTTTGCATTTGTTCTTAGCTAAAACATACCAGATTCTTCAACTTTATAATTCATTCAGATCAGTTTGCATCTAGAAGGTATCGAGTGGTATTCCATTCCATTTTAAAACCTTGGCATAGGATTTGGCTTCAATTTGATGGTTGCATGCCACTTAGACCTTGGCACACAAGTTCTTTTCTCTGATTTTTTTTCTTCTTGCAATGCTTCAGCCGAATCCTTGGCACAAACATTTCTTGGATCTCCAAATTGTAATCAAGAATCTAGATGCCCTCCATTTGCTTCCATCCTTTTGCTCATTTTTGACACCAAACATCACTCAAACTCATCTTTGGCACAAAATTTTTTTTTTTCGAGTTGAACTGCATCATTGATGAAAATTGCTTCCAAATCACCAATCACTCCCCCACACTTAATTCTTTGTCCGTCTCGGGCAAAATAGCATCAAGAAAAACATCCCAAGCAAAATAAATCCATAGAAAAATGAGGGTTAAGATTAGCAATAAGGAAAGACAACTAGAATAGAATAGACAAATAGATGTGGAAAGGTGAATAAAATGATTAGTCCCTATAGATGTGATCCAACCATTGAAATATGATTTTGAAAGAATCTAAGCAAGTTCTAGAATACAATAACATATGTGTATCACAAAATAAGGCTAATCTCACTAGGTAAAAATAATCCATCTCAAATTCTCAATTAAGAATCTAAAGCAAAATCGTACTCAAGCATCCAAGATTTCATCCATGAACTCAAATCCTAAGTTTTGACAACCAAATTTAATTTATTTTCAAAAGACTCTAAAATGACATGAAGATAACCTAGAGGGATACATTTATTCCTAATCATGCAAGAAAAAGTGCTAAAACACAAGACATGGTATTTACAATGATTTTTATTCATGTTACTCTTCTCACTTATTTATTAACAAGAACTCATTTTAAGAGTGAAAACATGCAATAAAGGAAAAGGCAACAAAGATCAAACTCCCTTTTATTTCTGGCGGTCGGAGTCTGTCAAGAAAAAGCCTCCATTGTGGTAGTGGAGGAGTCAGGGTGTGCGAAAGAGCTTCTTCCATTTGTTCCACTTCACTGTGCATCGCTCCCCCACACTTGGACTTAACAACAACCTGTTCAGGTGGACGAAGATTATTTAAATACAAGACCCATTTAAGAGGTAAAGTGTTTTGAATTAAAGTAAAATCTACTCCCTCTTTATTCTTTGTGGGACTCATTTCAGGAGGTTTCAGTCTGTTCAAATGAAGCTCCCACTCCAGCAGTCTTCTGGACCCTGCAAAACAATGTACTACCCCTCTAGAGCGTGCAGGGTACGAAGGAAATAAAATAATATCAGTCTTTGCATACAATTTATCCAAAAATGAATCACATCCAATAAAATCAAGTTTAGGCATCTCAAAGAATTTTTTACAATGAATATCTACCCAAGATGCATCAAGACACCTATCATAATCAATGAAATCTATTTTGGATGTTCCAATGAAATTTCCCCAATTATTCCCCACACTTGACAAATCAAGAAATGTATCGCAGCCAATAAAATCAACTTTTGGTGCCCCTCTTGATGTATCCAAAAAAATAAAAGAAATACTTACCTGATCGCGCTGAAAAATACCTGGAGGTTCCACAATGATAGATGTGTCCATAGCTTCCTCCTGGTCCAGTATAGGGTCCATATCAGGTTCAAGTTCTAGCAAGCACTCTACTGGTACAAGTGATCCTTGGGTTCTTGCTTCCACCAGGCAAGTCCCTACACTTTCTGGTTCATACTCTGAATCTTGTGGTGGTCCCTGGGGCTTAGTGCAATCCCCTACACTTTCTTCAATACATGTGTCCTCAATTATTCCTGCAACAACCAAATTAGAAAAATCAGGACCTTCAATAATACTATAATCACAAAATAAAAGATGAGAATGGTCCTGTGAGGTAGGAATGGGTGATTCTTGGGGCTTAGTGCAATCCCCTACACTTTCAATCTCAACAGAAATAGGTGATCCTTGGGGCTCTGTGCAATCCCCTACACCTAGAATAATCTCTCCAGCTGTAAAAGCATCTGAAATGTCTTTTGAAAATTCCTCAGTCTCAGCAGTAAGCTCTCTCTCAGCCTCCTCTGAATGAATAACTTCTCCAGAAAAATCCTCTAGAAATCCCTCAGCCTCTAACTCTGTCTGCTCCAGCTTCTCAATAATATCCATGCTCCTGATGGAGTGATCCTCTCTCGGATGCTTCATAGCATCGAAAAGGCTAAACTGAATAACCGTATCTCCAATCTCCATGGAAAGTGTACCGGCATATACATCAATCTTTGTTCTGGCCGTCTTCAGAAACGGTCTGCCTAGAATTAGTGGAGAATGGTGCGCCAGATAATCTCCCTCCATATCCAAAATATAGAAATCAGCAGGAAATATCAGCTCCTTTACCTTCACCAAAACATCTTCAATCATACCTGCTGGGCGTGTCTGGCTCCTGTCTGCTAGCTGTATCACCACCCCAGTGGGCTGTAAAGGGCCTATGCCGAGCATCTGAAAGACTGACCTGGGCATCACATTTATAGAAGCTCCTAAGTCTAACATAGCATCGTGAAATATGGTGCTCCCAATCTCACAAGAAACAGTAAACATCCCAGGGTCTTCACATTTCTGAGGTAGGGCATGGATAAGCGAAGAAACATTTTTTCCAATGCTGACCAATTCATTTTCCTTAAGCTTCCTTTTGTTAACACAAAGATCCTTCAAAAACTTAGCATACTTTGGAATTCTTTTGATCATGGTCAACAAAGGTATATTGATCTCCACTTTGCTGAAAAGCTCCACTAGTTCATTAAATTCCTTAGCCTTCTCCTTCTCCCCTTGTCTTTTGGCATGTGTTCTTTGCTGTGGAAAGGGTAAAGGAATCCTAAAATCATCTTCTTTGGCCGGAAGTGGAGAGGCTGAATTCTGCCCTGCTGTCCCCTGCGAAGTGGCTGCTGTCCTTTGCGTGTCGCCACTGATTTCTTCTCCGTTTGCCACCAAATTTGGAGGGTTGCTCGAGGACTGATTTGGGAATGGGCTAGGGGTGGAATCAGCTGAATTTGAACTCATTTCAGTGTGGTTTTGGGCCGGAATTGGAGTTGCTGTCCGGTTTCCTGAAAATTCTGCTCTTGGACTCTTTGGAGATGAGGTGACCTTCCCACTCCTCAAATATATAGCACTCACATTCCCTTTGGGATTAGGAACAGTTTGGGAAGGGAGTTGATTTGATCCTTGAGCTTGATTTTGGTTAATTCCACTCGCCAGTTACCCTATTTGCCTCTCAACGTTTTGTTGCCAAGCTTGTTGTTGTTGTTGCCAAGATTGTTGTTGTTGCATTATCTGTTGAAACATATCATCAACCCTCTGTTGAGGCATATTTCCTCCACTTGAGCTCCCATAACCTCCTTGGTTAGAATAGCTTCTTGAGTGACCTTGAAAGGATGAAGAAGAAGGCTGAAATTTTGATTGCTGATTTTGTTGAAAACTTAAATTTTGGGGCTGATAAGAGGGCTGATCAAATGGCTGATATGCTTGGAAACATTGCTGGGCATTGTGACCTTGAAAATTCTGATTCTGAGGTGGGAAATTAGGTGGCGAAGGCTGAAAATTCTGCCCTTGAAACCCTTGATTGTAGGGCTGTGAAAACTGATTCATGGGCTGTGATGGCTGAAAATTTTGTTGATTTAGAGCTTGGAAAGCTGGGAATGATTGAAAGCCCTGCTGCCCTTGATAAGGTTGCTGGAATTGTGGTTCAAATGCCTGGAATTGTTGCTGAAATTGTTGGGAATTAGGCTGAAACGAAGGCTGAAAATTTGGGTGTGTTTGCTGAAAAGTTGGCTGATTGTTTTGAGCTTGTTGGGGCTGCTGGAAATTCGATTGAGGCTGCTATGAGGGTTGATTTTGAGGCTCTTGTTGGCAGAAAGCATTCCCATACCTCAAGTTAGGATGATTCCTCCAACCGGGGTTATAGGTAGAGGAATATGGATTGTTTCTTGCTGGAAATTGTCCTCTCACTAATGCAGCTACTGTCTCGTCCTGTTGGAGGGTGGGGCACGAATCTGAGGTGTGCTCTAGACTAGAGCAAATGCCACACACACTTATCACTTGATTAGAGGGTGGAGGTACTGAAGGAGTTGAACTTAGTCTTTCCACTTTCAAATCTATTTTCTTTACAGCCGAGGTGAGCTCCATCAATGCATTCTGAACGTTTTGATCAGTAGGAACTACCTGAACTTCTCCCACTCCTCTGGTGGTCAAGGCTCTGCCTCCAAATTGTTGGGAATTCTCAGCCATATTAGAAATTAACTCCCTAGCTTGCATTGGTGACTTGTTCACTAGGGCCCCTCCAGCTGCAGCATCTATCAGGACTCTATCCATTTGCAGCAGTCCCTCATAAAAATATTGAATCAATAATTGCTCACTGATTTGATGCTGGGGGCAACTTGAACACGACTTGTTAAATCTTTCCCAATAATCATACAGTGTCTCACCAACCACTTGCTGAATCCCACAGATACTTTTTCTGATTATAGCTGTGTGGGACGTTGGGAAATACTTCTCCAAAAATGCCTTCTTCATAGCGATCCAACTAGACACATGTCCTGTAGGCAGATAATAGAACCAGTCTTTGGCTGCTCCTGTCAATGTGAAGGGGAAAGCTCTCAGCTTGATGTCTTCTTCAGAAATGCCCTGAGGCTTCATAGTAGAGCATACCACATGAAATTCGTGCAAGTGTCTGTTTGGATCCTCCCCAGATAAACCCTGAAATTTTGGCAGCAAATTGATAAGTCCCGATCTTAACTCAAAACTTTCCCCCAGCTCTGGATAAGCTATGCTGGAGTATTGAAATGCAGCGTCAGGTGCTGTGAGCTCCTTCATGGTTCTTTGGTGGTCTGCCATGTCAATGCCTGAGTGAGTGGAGATAGTATGAATAGGAGGGATATCTGTAGTCTCAGAAAGAATGGCCTGGCTCCTCCTGACTCTGAAAGTCCTCTCAATCTCAGGATCGAAATCTTCTAATTCAGCACCTAAATACCTGGTCATAAAAACAAAACAAATCGCAGTAAAAGTAGATAAACAGATAAACAGATAAAATCAAATCCAAAGATATAGCAATAAGCACAAAAGTAAGTCAAGAATGATATGAAATAAGTGCACAAGCAAAAATCAAACAAATCAACTAGTTGCTTCCCCGGCAACGGCGCCAAAAATTTGACAGGCCCAAACTATGTGTCACGAATGTGGGCCTCAAATTTAGAATTTATAAATGAATGAATAGCTGGAAACCCTTTTACAACTCAAAAGTATGAAAATGTAATATAGGGGCCACAGGTCGTATTTTTCACGGGGCTAGTTGTCGTGCTTGATTCAAACTTGTAGTTATATGTCGTTTTTGTCTTTGGGTTTCAAATAAGTGATTGAATTTGGATAGCAATTATGAATGAAAATGAAATGAGAATAAAGGAAAATGAACAATGGAACTAAGCAAGAGATGGCACTTGATATTTCCACCAATGGAAATCGAGTCAAGCTATAGGATGTAACCGAAGTTTGGAAAGCAAACCTAAGTTCAAATGCACAGTAAACTCTGATGGAAAGAAATTGAAATTGTGATGGAAGTTATCTAAAGCAAATCAAGTCCAAACAATTGCTATTTATGCCTTTCGGAAATTAAACAAGCTACACATGTTAACTCAAACTAACTACAATTTTTGAAGCCACAATTGCAAAAGAGATTCGAAATGGATGAATGCAGCTTATTGGTTTCAACTCAATCAGATGCCACAAATGACAAGTTAAATTCAGAGTCAATTAGATCCAAAGCATATGGCACACAACTGAGAATTGAAATCGAAATCAGACTTGAGAAGAGAAGTAAAATTCAGAAATGGAAACTGCAGAAATGGGAACTTGATTTTCAGAATTTCAGCACAAGGTTTGGGCTCAAAACTCAAACAAACTCAGCTTGATATACTGATCAAAAGACCAGATGAACTAAGCCAAAATGTCTAATGTTTACCTAACAAAAACTTTCCAACAGCAGCTGGAAATCCAGAACAGAACTTGGTTTGGCAGAAATAAATTGGCACGCAAGAAGTGACTTGATACACAGGAAGAAAGATATGAAACAAGCTGAAACTAAGAGCAACTACTCACTAACAAGTAACTTAACTACTTAGACTGAAGAAATAAAACAAATCACAGCAGAAACACATGGAGAAAGGCTGAAAATTGAATGGCACGCTAGTTATGAAAGTGGCACGCAAGAAATTGAGCTAAGGCAAACTAGAATTTGACTTAATCTATCACTAAACAAGTTCCTAGTTAACTTAATTCGAAGATTCAAATCCTAATTAAGCTCAAACAATTCAGAATTACAAACTAAGTTGCTGAAAACTGGAAATTGCAGAAAACAGGACAGAATTCGACTAAACTGAAATCTACAGCTAAAACAATGGAATTAACTAGCTAAACTACTCCTCAACCCCTTCCTCAGCTTGAGAAATTCTTGGTTGTCAATCAAGAACTGGCTTCAAACCCCTAGGCTCAGCAAATCAATGGACAATCAATTCTGAAGTCGTTTCTGAACAGAATCTGCGCTTGATGGAATCTTCCATCCGATTCACTTCATCTCGATTGGAGGGGCTGCGATGATGATATGGAAAACTTCTGAGCTCACCTGAGAACCCCTACAAGTGGTTCAGAAGCTTTGAAATGGATTGTGGTCGAGAAGAGGATGATCGGACTGAGAACTGCCGGAACCCCCAAGAAATTCTCTGTTCCAGCGCAAATGAGCAGAATTCTTCAAACAAAGATCACCAAAAACTTGATTCTCGATCTGGAATGGAAGATGAGGTGGTCACGCCTTCATGGAAACAAAAACTTTCAAAAACAATGAAGAGAAGATGAAGAACGGCGAAGAACAGTGGGAGCTGGGCTGAAGACGCGACAAGGGTAAGCTTCTGTTCCATTTCCTTAAGTATTAACCAATGGACGGCTCGGATCGATTTGAGGAAATCCAACGGTCGATCTCGCTCTGATTTGAGCCAAACTTTGATGATAGTGATCTGAGGTCAGGATCTGCCTTGTGGTAGCTCGGATCCTCCAGATATGCAACGGATGGTCCAGATTAACTCTATCTGTGAATGGACGCTCTAGAGCCCTCCTTGCTTGATCCAACGGTTGATTTAGCTCTGATCGGGATGAAATCTTCAGATCTTGATCATAGAGCTTGATCAACCCTAACCCTAGCTCGGATTGCTTCAGATCGTCCCGGATGGCTCAGATCTAGCCGCTCTCGAATCGGACGGCCCGGATTAATCGTAGGCTTGATAATTCGATCCGGTTCACTTCCGACTCATGTTTGACCCAATATGCTCTAGGTCCCGGAACCTTTGATGCCTACAAAAATAAATCAAGAATTTAGTGGCCAATTAACTCAAATATGTGTAATTTTGCATTTAAGTCTAAAATATGAATAAATTCTAAAACCTAGGCACTTTCGCAATTTTGGCAATAAAAACATAGATCAAACAGGGATTTAAACAACTCAAATGATCAATAAAATGGAATCTATCAGTTACCAATTCTATCATCCCTTGGAACAAAAGGTGTTTGTTTCAAGGCATGCTGTATTTCTGGAAAAAGAATTTCTTTTACAAGAAAACAGTGGGAGTGACATTGAACTTGATGAAGTTCAAGAAACTCTAATAGACATTACAGAGACACCTAGTCTAGACCCACAACCAATAACTCATAATGATGAGCTATCAGTTGAACCTAAAACAACACCACCTCTTCGTAGGTCTGATAGGACACGCAATATTCCAGAGAGATACAGATTTCTCATAAGTGAATCGAACGACGTGTTACTCATAAGCGATGACGAACCTATCAGTTATGAAGATGTTCTGAAAAGTTCAGAAAGGGACAAATAGCTTGAAGCCATGAAGTCGGAAATGGATTCCATGTACGAAAACCAAGTATGGGACTTGGTCAACCCACCTGAAGGGATTAAGCCCATAGGGTGCATGTGAGTTTTCAAGAAGAAAACCGACATGGAAGGTAATGTTGTTACCTTTAAGGCTAGATTAGTGGCAAAAGGATATCGTCAGAAACAAGGAATTGATTATGACGAAACCTATTCGCCAGTAGCTATGCTTAAATCCATTCGGATGCTCCTAGCCATAGCAGCTCATTATGATTATGAGATATGACAAATGGATGTGAAAACAACTTTCCTTAATGGAAACCTGCTTGAGGATGTATACATGATACAACCTGAAGGTTTCACATCGGTTGACAAAACCAAAATATGCAAGCTTCGGCGATCCATATATGGACTGAAGCAAGCATCCAGGAGCTGGAACATCCGTTTTGATGAGACAATCAAAGAGTTTAATTTCTCACAAAATCCTGACGAACCTTGTGTGTACAAGAAGGTTAGTGGGAGTGCAGTCGTATTCCTAGTATTATATGTCGATGACATTGATAAGTACCATTTTTGTTGATTATTTTAGATGTTAAAATCCATGTTTGACTCATATTTTTATTGATTAATTGTGAAATTGCCCTAGGTTTTAGAACTTACCTTTATTTTGGACTTAATTGCAAATTTACATTAAAATGGATTAATTGGCCACTAAATTTTGGATCTATTTTTGTAGGCACCAAATGTTCAAGGACTTAGGGCATATTGGGTCAAACTTGAGTCGGAAGTGACCCGGATCCGATTATCAAGCCTACGATTAATCCGGGCCGTCCGATTCAAGAGCGGATAGATCTGAGCCATCCGGGACGATCTGAAGCAATCCGAGCTAGGGTTAGGGTTGATCAAGCTCTATGATCAAGATCTGAAGGTTTCATCCCAATCAGAGCTAAATCAACCGTTGGATCAAGCTTGGAGGGCTCTAGAGCGTCCATTCACAGATTGAGTTGATCTGGACCATCCGTTGCATATCTGGAGGATCCGAGCTACCACAAGGCAGATCCTGACCCCAGATCAACATCCTCAAAGTTTGGGTCAGATCAGATGAAGATCAACCGTTGGATTTCTCAAATTAATCACAACCGTCCATTGATAGCTATTTAATCAGATTTTCCCAGCAGCTTCTCCTCGTCGCGTCTCCGCTGCTACAGTAGCCTTCACTGTTTCTTCTTCGTTTTCCAGTCGATTTTCTCCATTTCCGGGGAGCGACCCCTCGATTCTTCATCAAGATCATCTTCTGGAGCTTTGGAGGTCAGTTTGATTGGAGAATTAAGCTCGAATTCGCGCCGGACAGAGTTATTTGAGGGTTTCGATGGCTCTGTGGTCCGAACATTGAGATCTTCGCCACAGTCCATTTCCGATGATCTGAGGCACTTGTAGGGGTTCTCAAGTGACCTCAGGTTGTTCCCAAATCACCATCGCAGCTCCACAAACGAAGATCGAAGCGTTTGGATTGGAAATTCCCAGCTTGCACAGTTTGAGCAGAGTTCACTAATCCAATCTGATTTCCACTGATTTGCTGTGCCTAGGGGTTCGAAGCCAGCTCTTGCTTGACGACCAAGAAGAATTTGAGCTTAGGGAAGATTGAGGAGTAGCTTAGATAGTTTATTTTCATTGTTTAGCTGTAGATTTCATTTCTGCCGTGAGCGTCAGTTTAGTTTCTGCAATTAGATCAGCAGCTTAATTCGAAGTTACTGAATTGTTCTAGCTTAATGAGATTCAATTCTTGCAAGTAGTTAGCTAGTTAACTTGTTTAGATAACAATTAGATTCAATTTCAGTAGTTTGAAGTTTAACTTCTTGCGTGCCAAACTGTTTTTGCGTGCCAATGTTTCATTTCTGGTTTTTGCAGTTTTTGTGGAATCCGATTAGTGTTTAGTTTATTTCTTGCAATTAGAGACCACAGTAGTGTGTGGATTTAGTTGATCTAACTTCATTTCATTTCTTAATTTGTTTCTGAATTGTTTTTGTTTAGCTTAGCATTTCTGAAATTCCAGCCTGCGCATCAGATTTCTGCACACAACCTGTTTTTCTGCATTCTTGTCTTTATTCTCTGAAATTCTGCAGTTGTTTTCTGCTACATTACGGTTTTGCTTGTGCCAAATTTCTACAAAGTTCCTGACTGATTGGTCTGATCATCTGAGCATCAGTCTAGTGTGTCAATAAATTGTTATTGAACTCATATTTCTGCATTTGATTCATGCGGCAAGTCTGAATTTAATTCAGCATTTGATTTCTGTTCTGAATTTTTATCTGCATTGCTGAAATTCTGTTTTCATTTCTGATTTAATTCATTCATCCACGCATAGCAGTTTATCAATCTCTTTGTCTTCCAAGTGAATCGACAGTGTAAATTTCAGAGTTGGGAGTTTATATTTCCTGCATTAGTATCAATTTTCAGCACATCCATTGTTTCTGAACAAGTATCAAGCTGCTCACTTCTTCTCTTTGTACCAAGTGCAGTTTAGACAATTGTTTGGAGTCAAGTTAAAGGCAATTTTCGAATGTGCTATGGTGTTTGAAGCTGTCTGTTTTTATCAAGATTGTTTCTGAAATTCCAGCTTCAATTCTGCACACCATGTTTAGTTCCTGAAATTGATTTCACTCGAGTTAGTTTCTGCATCTAATTTGCATCAAATGTTCTTTCCTGCATTTCTGAAATGCTGCAGTGTTGTGTGTGTCAAGTTTGTGCAACGTCTTTGCTCAGATCAGCCCACTTTCTAAATGTCAGTTAGGGTTATTAGGATTTCTTTTCAAGCCTGAGTTTATGTATTTGATGTCAACTGATCTTGTGAGTTTCTAATTCAACCTGCACCTTCTTTGATCAGTCTTCAAGTTCGAAATCTCTTCATAAATTCTGCAAGTGTTTTCCTTAATAGCCTAACCATCCAAACTGAGTTGATCGGCTGTGGTTCCTGCACATGAGATGTTTCTGAAGCAGCAGATTTAATTCTGCACATGATCACTCCTGCACATCAATTTAACATCTGAATTCTTGTCTCTGATTTTAATTGCTTAGGATAGCTGCAGTCAATTGGTTTGTTTCGCAACATTTGCCTTGGATCAGTGTGGTTCTGTGTTTATATCAAGCAACAACTTAATAAGTCATGCATTGTTATTTCTGAACTTGTATCAGTCCTTTCTTGCGCATCAGAATTTATTTCTGCACAATCCAGTTTACTCCTGCAATTAGGAATTGATTAGCTTCTGAGTTATGTGTAAATGAGTATTAGTTCTTTGAATCACTTCTGAAACATGAGATAGATGTGCGAATCTGAGTTGTTCTGCTTGTTCTTGCATTTTAGCTATAGCTGAAATTCTGAAATTCAAGTTCTGAATTCTTGCTGTCGAAAGCTGCAGTTCAGTTCATTTCTGAAGTTATCTATTGGTCTGAATTTTATCCATTCATTTCAGAAAAGGTTTTCACTGATAGCAAGGTTTTCAAGCTTAGTCGATTGTTGTCAAGTCAGAGTTGTTAGTATTAGCTTTAGCATTCCATATCAGATTGGGCACATAGGTTTTATTCCATTGCATATCAAGTTTTAGTGGCATTCATCTTGTATTTTAATTTCGATTTCATTTCCAATTGCAACCCAAAACCCAAATTTTGATTTGAAACCCGAAAACACAAACGACACATAAATACAAGCGCGAATCACACAACGTCAACTAGTCCCCGAGAAAAATACGACCTGTGGCCCCTATATTACATTTCCATTCTTTTGATTGTAAAAGGGTTTCCTCCAGCATTTCATTCATTCATAAATATTTAAATTTGATGAGCCCATACATTTCGTGACAACTTTAACATAGTATATTTGGGCTCGTCAGACATATTACTTATAGGAAACGATATATCAGTCTTACAGTCGGTTAAAATTTGGTTGTCCAAAACTTTCTCCATGAAAGACCTGGGAGAAGCAACCTATATCCTTGGGATTGGAATCTATAGAGATAGATCAAAACGGTTGCTTGGTCTTTCGCAGTCTACATATATAGACCGAGTGCTAAAAAGGTTTAGTATGTCGGAATCTAAGAATGGTTACCTTCCCATCAGGCATGGGATCAACCTTTCAAAGTCTATGTGTCCGCGCACAGAAGACGAGAGGATTTGCATGAATAAGATTCCTTATGGATCCGCGATAGGATCTATCATGTATGCTATGTTATGTACTAGGCCCGATGTATCGTATGCTCTGAGCGTCACAAGCAGATACCAGTCTGATCCAGGAATGGATCATTGGGCGACTGTCAAGATAATCCTTAAGTACTTAAGAAGAACTAAGGATGTGTTTCTAATTATCATTGTTGGTGCAAATTTATTTTGTCATTTTGTTTATGTATGACAAAGGGGGAGAGTACGCTTAAATTAGAAAATTTTAATTTTTTTTTCTTCCCAAAGGATCAAAATGAAAATCAAAATGTATTTTCAAAAGAGGGGAGAGTGAGCTTAAGTTAGAAATTTTTTCTTTTCTCCCAAAGGATAGAGAGCTGAAGTTAGAAATCTTTTTCCAAAGGATCAAAATTTTCTTTTCTCCCAAAGGATAGAGAGCTGAAGTTAGAAATCTTTTTCCAAAGGATCAAAATGTGTTTTCAAAACTTAGATCCATCTTTTCCATTTTATCCCAAGGTTTATAACTTAGTCCTTTAATCCAATCTAACTTAAGATATTTTCAAACATCAAAAAGGGGGAGATTGTTGGTGCAAGAAGCATCAGTGATATCCTCCTCTAAGTGTTTCAATGTTTAACAATATGCTTAAGTTAGTGGTACATTGAACAAGGAAGGGTTAGTCAAGAAAGGAGTACCAAAGTAAAGAAAAGTCCTAGTTAACCTAGGCAATAAGTCCTGGTTCGAAGAATTGGGCAAAGTCCTGATCATGGATTGGGCACAAAGTCCTGGCCGAGGGCTGGACACCTAAGTCCTGACATAGGGTCGGGCACGAAGTCCTGGTTCGTGGAATTAGGCAATAAGTCCTGGCCAAGGGTTGGGCATTGAAGACCTGACCAAAGGTTGGGCACGAAGTCCTGGTTCGTGGAATTGGGCAATAAGTCCTGGTCGTGGACTAGGCATGAAGTCCTGGTCGTAAGATTGGGCAAAAGTCCTGGTGAGTAAAGCTGGGCAAAAGTCCAACTGAATGGGCCGGGTGGCAACCGTCTCCTGAGAGGAGTAGGTGAAAGGCGCGTTCCCCCGGGATGGGAACATAGGCGTCGGGTCGACCTAGGGTTTCACGGGATATCCGAAGTCAGAACCAATTCGTTAAGGTTAAGAATATATATCTACATATTTGTCTTGTCTTTGATTGTATAGCGGGTACCTAAAGTTGGAAGCAAGACAGACGAGCTAACAAGGAAGAAAAAGATGCCTGGATTGTTGTCTAGGGTGCCTGTATCAATACAGGCGCCCCAGGGCAACAGGGCGCCCTGGACTGGGCAGCCCCTCCCAGGCGCTTGTTAACACAGGCTCCTGAGGACTCCCAGGCGCCTGTGTTGATACAAGAGCCTGGAAAGGGGGAGCTTATCCTTGCTACGAGTTCGACACGAAGATGACGTTTAACCGAGCCTTGTGAGGCACCCCTTCAACACAAGCGCCCTATAAAAGATTATATAAAGGGGCTTCGACCCCTCAACTTAGCACATGAATTCCAAGATCATTCTGAGCTTTCCAAGTGACGACAAAGTGCTAAAAATGAGGCTCTACGACCAAGGAGGCTCCGGAAGGAAGTGTGCGGCACTTCAGAGTTCTAGATCGGCCGAATCTTCAACTCTTTTGTTTGGTTTGAATTTACATTCTGCACTTATTTTTCTCTATCTTTTTTATTGTAAATTGTACACTATAAGACGGGTTTCTCCGCCTCCGAAAAGTCTGGAAAGGAGACCATTAGTGGACGAGTGTTTCCCGTGCTTAGGCCTTGGATGTACAGACCCTGGGGGCTTGGGAACCAAGTAAATGTTGGATCGGAGTAAATCGATAGAGGGGGGGGGGTGAATATTGATCTAAAAATTTTCGGACAATTAAGAGAAATTACACAGCGGAAAGAGTAAAACAAAGTCGCTAACACGGTTTGTTTTACTTTGTTTGGAGTTGCGGTCGGCTCCTACTCCAAGGCCCACGGTCCTTAACCGTTTATGATGGGTAATTCTATATTCGAAGAATGTTTACAATTTCAAGTACAGATATAGAATTAAAACAAAGAAGTTACAAACACTTAAGAAATTTTAGCTTTTACCGATGATCGGAGTGGATGAAATTTCAGAGCAGTGGGTCATCGTCGGCGCTTGAATCGCGAGTGTGCAGCGTGTCGGAGCGTAGCACTTGAGCGAAAGTGTTGAGAGCTAGATTTGCAAGTTGTACTGAAGCCTTGGGGGTGAACCCCTATTTATACTGGCCGCATGGGCGCCTGTGTTGAAGGGGGCGCCTGACACGTGGCCTCTTCTGCGAGAACTCCTATCCGCAGACTTGGCCAGCGCTTATCCCTTCAACTAGGGCGCCTGAGCTGACTGGGGCGCCTGTGTTAACACAGGCGCCTAGCTTGACTTGTCCAAAGGCTTTCGTGGCAGTTTGATTCGATGGCTTGGTTTGGTCTTGCACTGGGGCGCCTGTATCCACACAGGCGCCTAGCCCAATGAGGCGCCTCCTTCCAATGAGGCGCCTGAGCTGCATAAACACCATCCCTTCGTTTCCTGCAACCAGGGTTAGTTCCAAAACACAAGAAGCAAATATACATGATATATTAGACATTATTTACAGCCTAAGCTGTCTTGGTTTTGACTTTGGGTCTCCCAAATGGAATCCTAGGTCAAACCGACGCCTAATGTTCCCTCCTACGGGGAACGCATCCTCACCTACTCCTCTCGAGAGAATTTACATTTTTGTCAACCGGCTCCCCCGATTGGACTTTTGCCCAGCTTCACTCACCAGGTCTTTGGTGCCCAGTCCTCGACCAGGTCTTAGTGCCCAGCTTCACTCACCAGGTCTTATTGCCCAACCTTACGTCAGGACATAGTTGCCCAGCCCGCGGTCAGGACTTAGTGCCCAATTCAAAGAACCAGGACTTAGTGCCTAGTGTACCTAGGACTTTCCTGCACACTTAATAAGCTTGTTACTCACAACCAACTCTTAACTTCTGAACCCTTTGCCATTATCAAAACATAGGTTCGACTTTGGCGCTTCCGGCACCAACAGTAAATCCCGTGTGTACAAAGTGTCTTTCTTTTCTGTTCTTTTGTATTTCCTCTGCGCACTAACTCTCTGTCTAGAACGATCGAAAGAGACGCTTTCCGAAAAAAGTTTGTACGGTTGATATTCACCCCCCTCTATCGACGGCACCGGTCCCACATCTATTACTGATTTAATTCACACCTTGCATGCCGTAGAGCAAATATTGGCTTTTCGTGATGAAATTGTTCCCTCCGAGTCTGCTCTATTTTCACACAATCATACCCATTTTTTGAAAAAAAAAGAGTAAGACTCAGGACAAGAATAAGAAGTATTTGGAAATGAGGAGGCCTCAAGGAAGATCAAAGCCATGGAAACCAAAGAAAGAACAAGTTCTCTCCATGCTCCTTTTGTAAGAAGACAAATTATACTAATGATTGTTATTTCTATCGGCCAAGTGTGTTTTGTACGATTTGCAACTCCTTTGGGCATGTTACCAAGGTGTGCCAAAATAAGAAAATGGATGAAACTTCATCTCAGCAGAATGATCAAGCACTCCCTGCTGCTGAAGGAGAAACTACTGAAGATATAGCTTTTATGACTTTCCATCAGCATCTTGTGCTTGAGAGAGCTACACGGATGATTGATTCAGGTTGTTCCAATCATATGGCGGGAAGAAAGTAGTTGTTCAATATCTTTGATGACAACTTTACGATAGAAATTCGTATTAGAGATGACTCTACACTGTTGGCTAAAGGAAAGGAACTATGTTTGTAAACATAACTGCAGGAGCGAGACAACTAAATGACATTTTCTATGTGCCAAATCTTGTTGTTAGCCTGTTGAGTGTGTCTCAACTTTTGAAGGATGGATATAAGTTGATTTTCTTTGAAAATCTATGTCAAGTATTTCCTCCTTATTCTCATGAAGGTTTTATATAAAAATGAAGAACAAGATTTTTGTACTTGAAGAACCAATGAAAGTTGCCTATATTACTCAAAAGGAGCACTCAAACTTGTGGCACAGAAGGTTAGGACATCCTAAGTCAGTTACCATACCTTTTTGAAAAATAAGCAATTGCTGCATGACATACTTCTTTTTTATCTGAATCTTTCACATTGTTCAAGCTGCCAGTTAGGAAAGCAATGCCAAAAACTTTTTCCTACGTTTCCTGATTTTAAAGCTGATGAGAAGTTGAAAATTATCCACTTTGATTTGTGTAGGCCTTTTTCAGTCGAATCCCTTAACGGAAAAAATATTTCATAATTTTAGTAGATGATTTTTCAAGATATACTTAGGATATTTTCTAAAAAACAAGTCTGATGCTTTGGTTGTTGATAGACCGCGTGTCATACCACGGGTATCAAATACAATTAAAGTATCGAACTCCTCTAAACTAATGTAGCATAGAGTAACTCGAGTCGTCTCCCAAAGAATGTAGTTGGTACATGATAAACCTTAGGATCGTATGTTATTGCTTTTGGGTTTTTGGATACTAAACTGGGGTTTGGATTTGAACGTTAAAACTACGAAAAGAAATAACGAAACAAGTATGAAATCTAGTTCTAATTAATGAAAGATAATGCAGGTAAGGAAATCTAATCTAATCTAAACTATACTTGCAAGGATTAAAAGCAACATAAAGTAAAGCAATTAACAAAACCTAGATTAATCAAACCTAATTACATCCAAATAAAAACAAGACCTCAAAGCAATTAGAAGAGACAAGACAAGCAAGAATTAAGCAAAACAAGAGACATGAAATTAAACCTAGAATTAAGCAAAACAAGAGACATGAAATTAAACTTAACTATAGAAGCATTTAGTCGAACAACTTATGAGCAGTATTCAAAATGACATGAGTGCGTGCAATTTGAATTGGGGAAGATCCATCAATACAAACATTCATTATCCAACATACACATTCATCTACATTAAACCAATAACCAAATCATGATGAAGACATGGATTAATCGCTGGAAATTGAAACTGAGCTGCTATGATGAAGTGGCTGCCAAGAGCTGCTGCTGTGAAGGAATTTCTGGAAATACTGTGAAGAAGATGAAGCTGCCGAATGTTGTTGAAGAGGAACAAAGCTGTGAAGAAGCTGCCAAATGTAAAGCTGCGAAATGAAGGGAAAAACTACTGTGAAGAACTGCTGGAATTGAATTGCTGTGAATGAAAACTATGAAGGAATTGCTGTAAAGAAATGGATCTGCTGTGAAGTAGAAGAATTATGAAGGGAAACTACTACTCGGCCCTGTGAAGAGGAACTGCTGAAGAAAAGTGCTGAAGAAAAGCTGTGAAGAATTTGATCGCCGGCGGTGAAGATGGATCATCGCTTCCCTCAACCCGAGAGAGAGCTAGATGAAGGTCGACTAGGGCTCGGACCCCGGGCCCTAGCTTGTGGTCGGCGGCGATGAAGATGGAGGAGACTCCTCTTCGAACCCGAAGAAGAAACCCTTACTCTCTTCCCTTCTAACCCGAAGGGAAGAGGTGGAGATGGAGGTCGGAAAACCGGCCGGCGGCGATATGGAGTGGATCCCGGCCCTTGGTGGAGGTGGATGATCTGAGTCGGGAACCCCCCGTCTGCCTCTCCTTCGCGTCTCTGCCCTCTTTTGATGACCTGGCTTCAACCCATCCTTTCGGTTCGATCAGCCTCAGCCCAGCATTTGGGTTCGATCAGCCTTTTGAGTTCAGCCCAGCATTTGGGTTCGCTCAATGCCTTGGGTTCAGCCATATGATGATGGAAGCAACGGACGGCTGAGATCAATCTGGCTTCATCCAACGGTCGGATCTCTTCAGATCTGAACCAAACTCCACAGATCCCAATCAATGGTCCTGATTTACCTATTCCCAGCTCAGATTAACCAGATCAGTGGCGGATGGTCCAGATCTTTCCTTTTCTTGAATGGATGGTCTAGAACATCTTGAGCTTGATCCAACGGTCAGATTACTTCTGATTTGGCAGAAATTTTCAGATCTTGATCTATGGTCATGATTGACTCTATCTTGAACTCGGATTAACCAGAAGTTGACCGATGGCTCAGATCTAGTCGTTCTCTGGAATGGACGACTCCTATTAATCCGATGCTTGATCCCTTTGATCTGGATACAATGCTGACTCAAGTCTGACCCGATTTGATCTAGGTCCATAATCATTTGAAATCTACAAAATGATATTCAAATTTAGTGCCAAAAAAATATCCCAATTATACAAAGATTTGAATTAAAAGCCAAAATAGAGGAAATACATGAAACCTAATACAATTGCAACTTAAGCATATAAAATGTGGATCAAACATGGATTTTAGAGCCTAAAATAATCAACAAAATGGTGGTTATCAGTTGTTTTTTTTCAAATTTTAAGAATTTTGTTGAACATGAAAGTGAGAAATAGATTAAGCTCCTTCGAACTGATAATGGAAGTGAGTTCTTATTTGATTTTTTTTCAAAAAAAAATTCTTAAAGATTGTGACATCAGACATCAATTAGTAGTGGCCTACACTCCTCAACAAAATGGGGTTAATGAAAGGAAAAAACCGATCTATAGTGAACATGGCTCGTTGTCTATTGTTTGAAAAAAAAACTTCCTAAAGTACTATGGGCAGAAGTTGTGAATACTTCTATTTATCTTTTGAATAAGCTGCCTACTAAAGTGCTCAAAATAGCAACACCGTATGAGCTTTGGTTTGAAAGAAAACCTTCAGTCATGCATTTAAGAATAATTGGTTATGTGGCTTATGCTTTTGTTCAAGAAGCTAAACGTGACAAGTTAGATGCTAGATCTAAAATTGGCATTCTGGTTGGTACAACTCTATTTCTAAAGCCTACATAATTTTCAACCAAAAAACCAAGAAGGTTGCAGTTTTTAGATTAGTAGTTTTTAATGAATATGATTATTGGGATTGGGAAATCAATGCTCCTCATTCTTCTATAAACAATTGTTCTTTCCATAATTTCGTTCAACCTGTTGATGATAGTTTTTTTGATGTCCCTTCTAGTATGATAGTTTTTTTGATGTCCCTTCTAGTAGTACCGCAACAAAATAAATGAAGGTCATTGCAGATGTATACAATAGTTATTTTTTGATTCTTGAAGAGCCCAAAAATATTGAAATGGCTGTGACTATGCCTAAATAGAAAATTACAATGGAGGAGGAGCTTTATATGATCACCAAGAAAAAACATGGGAACTTTGTGATCCTCCTAGCAGAAAAAACATCATTGGGTTGAAATGGATTTTAAGAACAAGTTAATCTCTGATGGAACACTCAACAAGAGAAAGGCAAGGCTTGTGGTAAGAGGTTTCGATCAAGAGCCGGGAATTGATTTTTATGAGACTTTTGCTCTTGTTGCAAGGCTAGATACAATTAGAATCATTATATCTCTTACTGCACAGTTGTCACTGATCATTTTTCAACTTGATGTTAAGTTGACTTTCTTGAATGGGGTTTTAGAAGAAGAGATTTTTGTGGTACAATCTCCTGGGTTTAAGAATATTTCTAACCAGGTATGTCAACTTAACAAAGTTTTGTATGGTCTCAAATAAGCCCCTAGAGCTTGGTATGCAAGATTGAATAAGTTCTTGTTGGAGATAGGATTTGAGAAAAGCTTGAATGAAGCTCTTTGTTTGTGAAAAAAATGGAACAAAGTTTCTTATTATCACTGTCTATGTGGATGACTTGCTCATCATTGAGAGCAATGAAGATGTTGTTCTTGCTTTGAAAATTAGTTTGGAGAATGAATTTAGAATAAATGATTTAGGGAAGATGGAATATTTCCTTGGAATGCAAATTAGTCAAGGCAGCAAAGGTGTTTTCTTGTCTTAAATGAAGTGCATTGATGATTTATTGAAGAAATTTGGATTTCAAAACTACTCCATTGTGAAAACATCTGCTGTTATGAAAGTCAATATTGGAGTAGATGAAGATGGAGAAAGTGTTGATGAGACTATTTTTAGAAGCTAGATTGGCAATCTTGTCATGCACCAAGGGAGTTGCTGGTCCAATATAAATCTGACAGTATCTCTTCTGTACGACAGACAATCTGAATCCTTTGTACACGGCCTACAGGCCACCTCTATTACCTCGGCCCACACGGTCGGTAAATATAATATAACATAAATAAAATACATCACAACAAATGAAAACACGTGCCGACACGACTTACATCACACACCTACAATCATAAGCTCCTCCGGAGTACACAAAGCACACAAATACAAAGTACAGGACAAATATATGTCTACGGAAACCAAAAAGGAAAACAAAGCCACCACAAAGACAAATAAAAAATTGGAGTGTCTCGAAGGAAGGGGACTAGCTGTTGGATCCTCTCCTAACAACTCCAAGTACATCTGTCTGGAAATTGAAAACATAACAAACGATTGTGAGTCCAGGGAAACTCCACGGGTATATAAACAGATAGATATGCACGGCTGTAAAAAGATTATACAAAAATAGTACAGGAGTAAGTAGATACAATCTCATAGGAAATCAGAATACATGATCAAAAACTACATGTAAGTACATACCAATGTCAAAACTCGCCAGCAAGGTATGAAATGTTGGTGCAATCAACCCAAGTTTGATCAGGTAGATTATTGGTTTTGATGTGTATGTCAAAATGATTAAGTTAGGTTTTCATATTGATTTGATGTGTATGGTTGAGTCTTGCAGGACTTGGTAAATCACACATGAGGATTAATGAAGTGAAGCATCAGGGGGACGAGAGCCGAGGAAGAGGACTTCAAAGGGTAAGCCGCGGAAGTAGACTTCAAAGGCATACGCGAAGGACGGCATGGAGACAAGCCACGGGCTTGTGTGTGCATCCGAGGACGAGAGCTGAAGGAAGAGAACTTCAAGGGGCAAGTCAAGAAAATGGACTTCAAGGCATACGCGAAGGGTGAACTCCGGAGAGGTTGAGAGTGAAATTGTAAGTAGGGCAGTCAACTGGCAAGGGAACCAGTCGACTAGCACTATTGAGAGCGCATTGTAGCAGTCGACTGGTATGGTAACTAGTCGACTGAGCTTTCTGTAAGGTCGAACAGCCGGAAGCAGTCGACTGGCCCTGGGGGCAGTCGACTGGTCTGTTCGAAATCCAACCGTTGGCTATCCGTTGGTTGGATACTAGTCGACTGGTCCTGGGGGCAGTCGACTGGTGTCGGGGTTGAGTTGTTTGGTTAACAGCTCTCTCCACTATTTAAAGAGGAGCTTGAGACTTGAGATATGTTAGCAATTCATTGTGATATTTTTACTCAAGTGCTCAAGCTCCAAGTATTCCTCTTCCTCCTAAACCCTAGCTCAGTCTATGGAATCATTATAATTGATAGAGGGGGTGGTGAATAGCGATTACTGAAATTTTTCTGAAGAACACAGAAAACACAGCGGAAGAATAATGAAACAATGCTAACAAGTTTCTTTTTTACTTGGTTCGGAGTCTTAACGGCTCCTACTCCAAGGTCCATGGTCCTTGACCATTTTCGTTGGACAATTCTATAAATCGAATAAAAGTTACAAATATATATTTTTAGTACATAATTGAACAGTGAATTTAAATTATACCAACGACACAAGAAATGTGCAGAGCATCTTGGGCTGTGTGTCATCGATCATGATCGTTGGCGGCGCGGAAAACTCGAGCACGGAAGAGATTCGGAGAGCGTTGGAGTGCTTGAATTGCAAGAAAGCTGTTCTGAATTGATCTGAAAATTGTTGTGGAAAGCAAGGGGGTGAAGCCCCTTATATAGACTATTCTCGGACGCCTGAGGCTTATTGGGTGTTAGCCACATGTAGTGAATCGGGCACGTGCTTATCCGCAGACTCGGCCAAACTTCTATACTTTGGTCTTGGGTGCCTGAGTTGCTGACGTGGCAACCTGCCAGCTCAATGATAACCACTATTTTGTTGATTATTTTAGTCTCTAAAATCCATGTGTGATCCACATTTTATATGCTTAAGTTCGCAATTGTATTAGGTTTCATGTATTTCCCTTATTTTGAGTTTTAATTCTAATCTTTGTATATTTGGGATATTTTTGGCACTAAATTTGAATATCATTTTGTAGGCTTCAAATGATCATGACCTAGATCAAATCGGGTCAGACTTGAGTCAGCATTGGATCCAGATCAAAGGGATCAAGCATTGGATTAATAGGAGCCGTCCATTCCAGGAAATGGCTAGATCTGAGCCATCGGTCAACTTCTGGTCAATCCGATTTCAAGATAGAATCAATCATGACCATAGATCAAGATCTAAAAATTTCAGCCAAATCAGAAGTAATCTGACCATTGGATCAAACTCAAGTTGTTCTAGACCATCCATTCAAGAAAAGGGAAGATCTGGACGATCCACCACTGATCTGGTTAATCTGAGCTGGGGACAGGTAGATCAGGACTATTGATTGAGATATGTGGAGTTTGGTTTAGATCTAAAGAGATCTGACCGTTGGATGAAGCTAAATTGATCTCAGCCGTCTGTTGTTTCCATCATCATGTGACTAAACCCTAGGCTGACTGAACCCAGCTATTGAGCCGAACACAGGGCTGAATCAAAGACTGTCTGAACTCAAGCTGAGCTGTGAGCTGCTGGACCGAACCAAACCGCTGAGCCAAACAAAAGGAATCGGCTGGACGCAGAGTTAGGGTATCGACTTCATCTTCTCCATGGAGACGCGATTGGGGAGAGGCGATTGAGACGAGGGGTTCCCGTCTCAACTCAGCCACTCCACCTTCACCGCCGGACCATCATCGCACAGCTAGGGCTCGAGGTATCGAACCCTAGCTGATCTCCATCTCCGTCGCAGTGTTTCCTTTCGGGTTGAGGGAAGCGCCCATCCATCTCCACCGCCGGCAATCCATCTCCTTATAGCATTTCTTTACAGCGATTCTTCAAATTCGGCAGTTTATCTAGGAAGTTTCTTCCCTCTTCGCAATTTATTTTCTTCACAGCATATTATTTCTTCCAGCTTTATATTCACATCAGATTTTCTTCCCAGCTAGTAATGCAGTTTCAGCAATTCGAATCTCAACAATTCAATCTTTTCTTAGGCAGTTCTTCATCAGCTCCTTTCATCAATTACGGCAGCAATTTCTTTTACTTCACAGCAGATCCTTACACCAGTAGCTAGCAGAGATCCTTCCCAACAGTTTCATTCCTTCACAACAGATACATCCCTTCACAGCCGATGCATTCTTTTATAGAGATCATTCCAAATTCGATTGCAGCTTAGTGTTTACTTTTGATTGTTTGTTATGTGATGACAGTTTGTGTCAATTGAGGAATGTTTGTATCAAGTTTGATCTTTCATGTTTTCGAATGGCACGTACCTTTGTCATTTTAATTCATGCTCGCAAGTTGTTCGACAAAATGTTTCTATAGATTGGTTTAATTTTCATGTCTCTTGTGTTGCTTAAGTTCTTGCTTATCTTGTCTCTTTCAATTGCTTAATGTTCATGTCTTCATTTAAATGCAATTAAGTTAGATCAGATTTGATTCCTTTAATGTTATAGGTTTTGCTCCATGTCTAGGTTTCATTGATGCTTTATTTCAAGTTGTGCTTTTCTTTTCTGCAATTGTAGTTAGGTTAAATTAGATTTCCCTACCTGCTTTGCTATGTCTTTTCGTAGTCTTAATGCTAAAATTCAAACCCCATTTTGATATCAAAAACCCAAAAGCAATAATTTACGATTCTGAGATTTATCTTGTATCAACTACATTCGTTGGGAGACGACTCGAGTTACTCTATGCTACATTAGTGTAGAGGAGTTCGATACTTTGATTGTATTTGATACTCGAGGTACGACACGCGAGTCATATCAAATTTGGCGCCGTTGCCGAAGAATGTAGTGGTGCTTGATAATTATATCTTTTGATTCTATTCTTGATTGCTTTATCTTTTGTGTACGGTTGCAGCCATTTTGTTTGTTTTGTGACAGGACTACCAGTTCAAAAATGTTTTCAACTCAGCAGAACCAATATTTTCAGCAGTCCCAACCAAATTTTCAACAACCAAGTTATCAATTTCAGCAAGGGCAGCCACAATGTCAGCATTTTCAATAATTTCAGCAGCCCTATTTAGATTTGCAGCAGTACCAACATTTCAATCAACCACAGTAGTTTCAACCACCATTTCAGAATTTTCAGCAAGGGTACAATCCAAATTTTCAACAAAATTTTCAACCATTTCAGCAAAATCAGCAAAATTTCCAAGATTTTCAACAGCCATTTCAGCCCTACAATCAGCCCCAACAGCCCCAATTCCAGAATTCACAGCAAGGTTTTCATTATTCACTGTTTTCAAATCAATATTTCCAGTTTCAAGGTCAGAATTTTCAGTAAGACATTCAGAATTTTCACCCTCAAGCATCTCAACAATTCAATCAACAATTTCAGCCCCAACTTCAGAATTTTCAGAACAATAATTTTCAGCAACATCTGTTAGTAATATGAGAGAAGTGTCCTAAGGCAATCGCCTTATGATTGTAATCATTTACTTTAATAAATGAATATTCACTATTTGAGTATACATGTTCGTGTATTTGATTGAGATCTTAAACTCATTTACTGAATGTCCGTAATACAATTCACAGCTTGAGAGAATTTGTGATGGATTCACAACTAGTGATTATCTCTACATGTGCAATTGTGAAGTATTGAAATTGTCCCTAGTCGATGAATTGATAAATACGGACACTATCAATTCTGTTGAGACTAGTATGGGTTATTCTCTAATCAGCTGATTCTCACTGGCTGGTGACATTGGGATGCCCGGAGATAAACATGAATGCCAGTTAAGGGAACTAGTTCATTGGAGTGACTGGCTGTAAAACTTCATATGGTAATCTATATATAGATATGTCAATGAAGTTCTTACTGCAGCTTAAGTGCGATGTTCCTTTGACTTACGGTGTTCAAGTCATCTTGGTCATGAAGACTTATACTTTGACATCTTAAGCAAGCATCTCCAAGGAGGTGTGGACCCAGGATGATTGGGTATAAGCCGAAGTGCCCGAAGATGTTTGAACAACATACAAAGGATTCACCACTCCTTGCGAGGAGATGTACACCCAAGGCCTATCGTCGGATTGTTACTCGAAGCCTCTGGCCAGAGCATCACATGTTCCGAGTATGAATCTCTCAGAAACATGAGAGTAATTAGAATCCGTTGGACGAGAAAGACATTACTTGGGCTAGGTGTGACGTAGTCAGCCTAGTGGGGACTGACACACATAGACCGTGTCCTGAACCAAGTGGGTATAAGATGGTGAAGGGAATGAGGCACGATTCATTAAAGCTGCTGAAGGGTTTCAGAATTATTTCTGAGGTCAACCGTTGATCTTTCGATTAATTGGGGATCATGATGTACTACTAGGTGTCACTCATGATCGTTCTATAATTGGTTGATTATAGACGGCCAACATAAATCGAAAGCCTATTTAGTCACACGCACTACGAGTGATCCGAGAGATTTAAAACGAGTTGAAAATTGGATTTTCCGATCAAGAGAGATAAGTTGAATCTGAATTTTTCAGAGACGCATCGGAAGCATAAAATGGCTAAGTCTTTTGAAGACTTATTGGACGAATTAAATGAGTTTAATTCGTATGGTTTTAGCTTGGGTTTGGCCGGCCACAACAAAAGGGGTAAACCGAATTTTTGGTTCAAATTATAAAATAAACCGAGCGTGGTTTGTTTTATAAAATTATGGATAAAGAAATTTATATAAAGAAATTTATATAAAGAGATTTATATTTCATGAAAATTAAAATGAACCATGGATTGGTTTATTTTATTTTATAAAATCAATAATGGATTGATTTACCATGATAAAGAAGTTTATATAAAGAAATTTATATAAAGAAATTTCTTTCCATAAGAAAAGGGAGACATGGTTGTTTTTATCATAAATTAAATTATGATAAAAACTTGGCATGATGGAATAATTCATAGAAAAATTTATAGGATAAATTTCTTATGAAAATTTATTCCATAAAAAAGGAGACTTAGCGATTGAGAGACTACTATATAAAGGAACCACAAGGCAAGGCTTGGAAATTAATCTAAGAGATCTAGAAATAAGCCCTCTCACTCTCTCCTTCTCTCCCTCTCCCTCCTCTAGTGCCGCCGGCCCTAAAAGGAGGACCCCTTTGTTGCTGTGAGCTTTATCCACCATGCAACTACTGAAGAAGAAGAAGAAGCGGGCGCAACTCCTTCCTTCCTCCCGGAATCTTGATTCCGTTCTTCGTTTGGTGGTTAGTCTTCCCATCTCTCTCTTGGTATTCTTGTCGTGCCTTTGGAGAATCTAGTAGTTCTTGTCGGCATGAAACTCGTGGCTTTGCGAAGTCATCCCGAAGAAAACTCGGCGTGGACGCGAATAGAGGCGGAGCTTCCAAGGGACACTTACGGTTGGATCTCGTCCCTTCCTTCGAGTTACGCGAGGTATTAAGTAAGTTAGTTTACTTTCTGCAAAATTTTAATATATGATCATGTCTACACAATATAAGGTTGCATGCTTAGATGTGTGGTTAAATAATTTGGGAAATTATTTATGCTAAATCTTCTGCTGCACGTAATAAATTTTAAAATTACGAATCCGCATCCATGTCAACATGCACCCGGTCCCAACAGTGATATCAGAGCCGGTTAGTGTTTGACATAATCATATAATTATTTTGCGGAAAACTTTGTCATGATCTCAATTTTGGAAAATTTTCCAATTATGGAAACTTTCCAATTATGATAAATTTTAGATTTAGGAATTTCAAAGTTTGGAAATCCTCATGAAATTTTGCAAACTTTTGAAATATCCTAGTTTCTGAAATTTTATGATAATTGTGAAAACTTCCCATTTTTGGAAACTTTTCAATTTTGAAAATTTCCTATTTTGGAAAATTTTCAATTTTGGAAATACGTAAGTTTTCTTTGTACCAGAAACTTACAATTATTCTGAAAACTTATTATGGAAATCTCGCAATTTTGGGCACTTTCTTTCAAGAAAGTCTAGACAAATTTATGGATCATTAATTGACAATTAAATTCGAATTGGTTTTAAATTATTAACAAAATTCTTTACTTTGGGGAGTGCCTCGGGGAGCCACCCAAATTAAAGTTAGTTGTTGTAATTTAATTTCCTATTTTGAATAAAATTGTCATGTTTAATTTGGCTATGCCTCGGGGAGCGGGCCAAATTAGATTTACAATAAATTTCTTTTCTTTGGGTATATAAGCCTCGGGGAGCCACCCAAAGAAAATAATCTGTTGTAATTAATTAGTTCATAAATAAAATATGTAATCAAATCTTGGAAATTTTGAGGTGATTCTCAAACGATAATTTCCTTATTTGATTTAAGAGGTGATGCTCTTACATATTGTTGTCTCCAAAATTAATTAGAAAAATTGTTTCCTATAGAGTTTTCTTAAATAAGATTTTCATGAAAATAATATATGGTTGAATTAAGGGAATCTGTCTCTTAATTTAATAAGATTTAATTTAGAGAAATCAAAGTCTTAAACATATTATTTCCGAAATTGATTATGATAATTTAGGAAATTGTTTCCCAAAATAATTCCTTGAATAAAGTATGAAATTAGAATTAGGTGTTGGAAACGGATGGCTAGAGAGGGGGGGTGAATATAGCCAATCTCTTTGACTTTAAACACTTGTGAGGTTTCTGCACTCAACTTATCAGTAGCACAGCGGAAGAAGCAAAAGAAAGGAAGCAGTGCAGTAAACAAAACAGAAATGAAAGCAAGCAAGAACAACTACCAAGGTCGCTAACAAGAGAGTTTACAAGGTTCGGCGATAACTTGCCCCTACTCCTTGGCGTGCCCTTAAGGTGGGCGATCCCTTGATCGTCGGCAGATCAAGCCCCGGTGTTCACCGGATATAACGCAACCTCCTTCTCGGTGGAGAAACCTCTCCACAGCGTTTCAAACAAGGATATAGATTTAAGCTTAATGAAACATAGAGAAAACTCTTACTCAGCACCTAGCAAGGACAAGAACACAGCGAGCCTATCCTGAGCTCCACCCAGCGACGATCTCACGCAAGGACTCCCTCCTTCGTGTCTTCTCACTGTTGGACTCCAAGCCCCTTGTTCTTTCCTCCCAGCACTCACGTAAGAGTTGGTTGCTCCTCAGATCTCAATGACTTGCTCAAAGAATCAACAGCACACGCACACAGCAAGCCAAGTGTGGAGAACACAAAATCGCAGCAAGAACTTCAGCAAGCTCGAACACTTAGGATTCTCAAAACCTACTTCAACCGAAGTCTCTTCCCGCTTTTGTTTCTCCACCAAGCATCAAATGACACCATCTCTGCAGCTTCCAGCTGCTCATCTGCCAACGCCAGCTACCACTGAGCTATCCCTGGACTCCCTGAGCTTCCCTCAGCCAAGCTCCAGTCTCAGCTCCAGTCTGTAGCTCGGCCGTTGCAACCTGAGATGGAAAAACGGACAAACCTGCTCCAAGGAAAGCCTCCATTGACTTCTCCTTGAGTGTTTGAATCCTCCCCTATCACCTGCAGCTTAATCAGACTGTTAGAGCAGTAAATCACACAGTAAATCAAATATCAGAAGCAAACAACAGCGAATCGGATATGATCAGACGCTCTGACCGCGTCTGACAGTGCAATTTGAATTAAAGTAATCGGTCACCGGACCGATCCAGGGCTTGTGGGTCGGTCACCAGACCGATCCACTGCTTCGCTGGGATTCCCAGCTCTCGCGGCTATACATGCCTGATCGGTCACTCGACCGATCAGAGTGAAGCCTGATCGGTTACCAGACCGATCAGAGTGAAGCCTGATCGGTCACTCAGACCGATCAGGACAGATGAACAGTGATTTTTTAATCAGATCCTAAGTCCCTGATCAGTCACCGGACCGATCCAGGGTCTGATCCGCAAGGGAACTCACTCACTATCCGCTCCCTGATCGGTCACCAGACCGATCAGGAGCAAGGCAGCAAGGAAGCAGCCTGCTCCCTGATCGGTCACCGGACCGATCAGGAGCCACACAGTAGGTTCCCAACCTCACTGTGCGCTCCCTGATCGGTCACCAGACCGATCCAGGGAGTCAAACCCAACCCTCCAAGCTAGGGTTTCATCCACCTTAGCCCTCCAAGCTAAGGATTTTTCCATCTAACTCTCCAAGTTGGGAATTTGCACCTAACCCTCCAAGTTAGGACTTTTCACCTAGCCCTCCAAGCTAGGACTTTTCACCTAGCCCTCCAAGCTAGGACTTTTCACCCAGCCCTTCCGAGTTAGAACTTCATCCAACCTAGCCCTCCAAGCTAGGCACCTGACCCTCCAAGCCAGAATTTTTCACCTAATTCTCCAGGATGGGAATTAGCACCTAACCCTCCAAGTTAGGACTTTTCACCTAGCCCTCCAAGCTAGGATTTTTCACCCAACCCTTCTGAATTAGGACTTTTCTAACACCTAGCCCTCCAAGCTAGGACTTTTAACACCTAACCCTTCAGGTTAGGATTTTTCCAACACCTAGCCCTCCAGGCTAGGATTTTCCATATCATGCCTAATCCTCGATCAGGACTTAATCGTAATCATCATAATCATCAACCTAAACTAAAATCGGTGTCAACACCAAAACAACAATCAGGGTCAGACTGCATCAACATTAGGAAATCTGGTTCCTAATTCAATTAATGAGACTTGATAAATTAAGTCACATACATACTTTATTAAGGAAATGGTTAGTACATGACATAATTATATGTCATGAATGTGCTTAGAAAGAAAAGGATGAGACCCAAAACCCCTTACAAAATATTAAGGCCAACACCTTCCATTAATATGGTTAGAATCAGAGTTTTGTTTCTCGTTTGGGTTGATGGACACATCCATGCCCGGCTTGAACCTCAACATGTTCAAACCATAGAATTAGTTTATGATTAATATAGTTGGAGTCAGAGGTCAATCCTTAGTTTTGGTTGTTGGACACATCTAAGCCTGACTAAACGGTTGAATGAGCTCCAACCATATTAAAACTATTTCTTGATTAATGGGTCAGCCTTAAGCTTGGAGCATCGATTTGTTGTGCCACAGCCAAGGTCGATGTAAAGAGAGGTGCAGTTGGGTGCTATGTATATTGTTGCATACTTGTTAATGAGTTAACAACCCAATGATTTATGCAAACATTCAATTAGTTGATAGCATAAAGTGGTAGTTACATATATGTGATATGTAATCGGTATAATTACCTACCTTCATAGCTAAGAATAACTTGATGGCCACAGCCATGGTTGTTCTTATCTATGGTTGGATATCAACCTATTTGGAGATGTTCCTACAATCTCCCGAATTGATAAAAAGGGTTATTCAATTCGAAAAATAAATAGGATTTAATTAATGTATGTTGATGCATTCTTTATCATTCTTCTCACATAAGCTCAATTTGTATTTCAAGGATAATCACTCGATCATGTCTTCTCTGAATTTACGTTCCATTTTGGACACCAATAAGCTGACTGGGCCAAACTTCATGGACTGGCTTCGAAACCTGAGGATAGTCCTCAAGGCAGAAAAGCTTGCTTATGTCCTTGAAGATCAACTTCCCAACCGTCCTCCAGAAGATGCAACTCCAGACCAATTAGTGGCCTATCAGAAACATGTGACCGATTCTGAACTTGCGAGTTGCATCATGCTAGCCGCTATGGTACATGAGCTGCAAAAGCAGCATGAACATATGGATGCTTATACCATCATCTTCCATCTTCATGAGTTATTTGATGAGCTGGCGAGATCCGAAAGGTTCGAGGTCTCCAGACTCCTCTTCACCTCTAAGATGCAGGAAGGCACTTCTGTCTCACAGTTTGTGTTGAAGATGTTGGGGTACATTGAGCGACTGGGCACACTCGGTTTTGCAATGGATCATGAACTAAGTATTGGCTTAATTCTGCATTGTTTGCCCAAAAGTTATTCACAATTTGTGATGAACTATCGGATGAACAAGCTGGAGACTACCATTCCTGAGTTGCTCAACCTGCTGAAGACTATAGAGCCTTCTGTGAAGCAGGATCAGAAGACGGTATTGTTAGTTGGTTCCTCAAAGAAAGGCTCTAAGAGGAAGGCCAAAGAACAGAATAAGGGAAAGAAGAAAAAGGCCAAAAAGACCGAAAAGACCCCAAAAGGCACTTGCTATCACTGTGGCAAGGAGGGTCACTGGCGAAGAAACTGCAAGGTTTATCTTGAGTCCTTGAAGAAGAAGGCATCCGATGCCCCATCCTCTTCAGGTATCTTCGTTATTGAATGTCACTCTATATCCTCAACCGCCTGGGTACTTGATACTGGGTGTAGCTCACATATATGTAATGACATACAGGGGCTAAGGAATAGAAGAAGACTCGTCAAGGGAGAAGCGAATCTGCGAGTTGGAAATGGAGCAAAGATTGCTGTTGTTGCCATCGCAACATATTTGCTAAAGCTCCCTACTGGACTTATCTTAGAGTTGGATAATTGTTATTTTGTTCCTTCGTTAATAAAGAACATTGTATCTATTTCATGCTTGAATGAAAAGGGTTATCATTTAACTTTTAGTAACAATTGTTGTTACATAACTTTAAATGGTGTTCTTTATGGGATCGGAACTTTGTGCAATGGTATCTACACGTTAGATTTATCCGGTGACATTTTCAATATCGAAGTTAGCAACAAACGTACTCGAATAGATAATCAAATAGACTCCTATATGTGGCATTGTCGTCTTGGCCATATAAGTAAGAAACGCATGACCAAATTACACCGATGTGGAATTCTGGAATCATTTGAACCCGGTTCATTTGATACATGCGAATCATGCTTAAAAGGCAAGATGACCAAATTACCCTTTTCCGGAAAAGGTAATCCAGTGGGAGAATTGCTTGGTCTAATACATACTGATGTATGTGGACCAATGTCAACTCTTGCACAAGGAGGCTATAGCTACTTTATTACCTTTATCGATGATCACTCACGATTCGGGTATGTGTTCTTGTTGAAACACAAATCTGAAGCTTTTGAGAAATTCAAAGAGTTCAGAAATGAAGTAGAGAAACAGCTTGGCAAAAGTATTAAGATACTTCGATCCGATCGGGGTGGTGAATACTTAAGTCAAGAGTTTCAAGATTATCTTAGGGACAATGGGATATTGTCTCAATGGACTCCGCCGTATACACCACAGCATAATGGTGTATCTGAGAGGCGTAACCGAACCTTGATGGACATGGTTAGATCCATGATGAATCATGCAACTCTTCCAAAATCCTTTTGGGTCTGAGACCCAAGCCTAGGGTTTCTCTCCGAGTACAAATCCTTCCGCACTCAAACCCTCCCGGCTTAACCCCTGAGTACATGCACTCATACTCAGCCACTCTCAACCTAGTTGACTCTTCACCAGCAGTCTTGACTGTTGCCTTCACGCCCTCTCCATCTTTGGCCCTCGTCCCTCGGATGCGCACGCAAGCCTCCAGCTTGCCTCCATGCCACCCTTCACGTACGCCTCGAAGTCTGCGTCCCTCGGCTCATCATCTCTGCTATCAATGGTCCCTCAGATGCGCACGTAAGCCTCCAGCTTACCTCCATGCCATCCTTCACCTGAAGATGTCAACCAGGTCCATGCGTACCTGTACACCTGCACACTCATGTACACATGTGAGAATAACACAAACCCTAACTTGACCATATTGCCCACTCATCAAAATATCATGATCCTCCAGATCATCTCAGGGTCGATTGCCCCAAAAATCTAGCCCTTTTTGATGTGTGGCAATATGTTAAGTTAGGTAAACATATAGCAATAATAATAGCAAAAGTAATTGAAATTCAAGCATAACACACAAGAGGCACCCTCCCCATTAATCTATGCTTTTCTCCCAAATTTCAACCCTTGTTGCTAATCCCAAGTTATAACCAACCCTAAGTTAAGTTTCAACCAAAACCTAACTTAACACTCAAGTTCTCCCCCTTTGACACCATCAAAAGATTGCCCCAAGCAACCCCCACTCTAGGTGCCAAATAGAACTTAACTAGATTTCTGAAACCCCCCTCAGAAATCACATAATTTCATTCTGCCCACACTATCAGTCGACTGCCCCCAGGGCAGTCGACTGATATGACAGATTTCAGAATTTCAGACAAAATTCAGAAACGGATAGAAAATTCCAGAAAATCTGGAAAAATGTGAAACTTTGCAAGCACGATTGCTAAGGTATTCCCTACCCTAGAAAAATTTGGTTCATGAAAATTATCAACCGTGCTCGACTTTTGGTACAAACTCAAAAAGTCTCAAGGAATGCCAACTTTGTATCAATCTAGAGTTCTAATGATAGATTCCTATACTTGTCATTTTCTAGCATCTTTATTTGTTATTCAAAACTAGTCCCACACTCCTCCTTCTCCTAACTCTAGACACAGAAACATGAGATGCCTTTATTTGGACAACAAATGATCATACCTCCTGAACACGATATCCTTTCGATTTTCAATCAAACCATAATAGATGATATAGAGTACACGATTTTGGATCACATCATGAGCACACATACAACATAATATTTAAGCAAATTTGAGAGGTATATAGGCAATATATAAGCACTTTATAGTTCAACACACTTTCAAGATAAACCATAGATTTAATGATATAGCATGAGATCAGTGCATAATACACATAGTCATAATGCAACACATAAACATCACAATAACATCTAGGGCCAACAGGCCAGAAGTCATCCAAGTTAGTACATCAGAAAATAAAGCGTTTGAGAGGTATATAAAATATCAAGCCAAAACACTCTCAACACTAAAACCCACAACTGCATCAGCTGATCAGAAATACATGTGGTCATCACCATCTGGAGGAGGAGGTGGAGGAGCAGGAGGACCCTGATATGATAAATCTCATCGCTGCAGCATCTCGTACATGGTATCCTGCCTGGTCATAAACCCCTGGCAAAACTCTGTCAGACCATGTACCTCCCTCTGAGTAGCTGCCTGGTCCTGCCGAAGACTCTGGACGCCCTCCTGAATAGTATGAACATCCTCCTGGAGGCGGGTAAACTCTGCTCGTGTGATAGGCTCAGCGGGCTCCTCACCTGCATCAGCTGCCTCCTGGCGCTCCCTCCACACAAATACCTCCAGTCTAGACTCAATGCCCGCCAACGACAATTGGCGGGTGCCTATTTGATCATAGTCTTTTGACAAGTGGCGCACCTGACCACTAGTGACCCGAATGCCAAATCGCAATTGGAAGAATTCAGTTAACATATGGCAAAATGACATATAAATCTTCCCATTTACACTCTGGGACAGGTGACAGATGGAGGCAAACACATGCAAGGACACATCTATATCCAGTCGTCGCTCAAGCGCATACATCATCACCAAGTGAGGCAACCTAATCCTTGCCCTCCCCTTAGTGACGATGGGTAGGAGACATTCTACCACAATCTTGTAGAGCACATGACTAGATGGACTCATGGGTTTTGCGTCAAAAGTACGTTCAGATTCATGTCTGTGTCTCCTGAAATAGTGGACATGAATCTGATCAATGGTGACACCCGGGAAATCAAGTGGTTCAACAATGTTCGGAAAGTAGGTATTGACATTGTTTAAGGCCCGACACTCTAGGAAGCTGGCTAAAACCATGGGTGTGAATGGAATGGTGACACCCGCTACCCTTGACTCATAAACCCGATTGTCTAGGTCAAGACAAGTCAAATTCGCAAAGAACTCTTTGCACAAATCAAGCTTAACATCATGTTGGCAAAAGACAAGTTGTTCTATGCCGAAATGAGTGATCATCTCAATAATGTGAGGCCCCTTCTCCTCAAAGTATCCTTTATTGAGATATCGACAAGGGAGTTGAACAAATTCATTTTGCTCAAATCGCTTTTTGCACTCCAGGCTTCTAAACCTAGAGTCGTCTGGACCTTGGGGGCCTGGTCTAGATGACCGCTCACCCCGATGTCTCTTAGACACAACCCTGTTATACCAAAACCATGCATGCATACCAAAGTGACCCCCAACAAGAGAAAATGGCAAACAAAACACAGAAATCATCATATTAGTGTCAATGCAAAGCCTAAATGAAGAAATGAACTTTAAACACTATACCTCTTTGCTCTTTGCATTGTGACTTTTGAAAATCGCGTGTGTAGATTCGAAGAGGGGTTTTCCACTAACCCTAGAAGCAGATCAGAGTTAGAGAAGGCCTTAGGGAAGAGTTTTAGAACTTTGGAGGGGTTTAGAACACAAGAGGAGTTGAAGAGAGGTGAAAATCGCCGGGAGAGATCAACCAAAACCCTAGGTTTGGCTCTCCACAGCGCGCTTTTTCTTTTATAGAACCCGCGACCCAGTCAACTGCCACTGGGGCAGTTGACTGGGCAACCCCGTAATTACATTCTGTGAACTTTGCCAGTCAACTGGCTTCCAGCTAGTCGACTGGCTTCTGATAATCTGAATTCCAGAATTTCAGCCCGAATTTCAGAAATCCCTAACTAATTCCACAAATTCCCATAAATTCTGAAATCTTGCGAGGACATTTGTGGATCCTATATTTACTTGGGAAAAATATAATTCTAATAAAAAATATTCCGAAACCCAAGATTGATACAAACTTCAAAGGTTTCTCTAAAATGTATCATAAAACCTTTCCCAAAAGTTCTAATTTTGACCTTACCTTGATGCTTCTTCCCATACTTATTCATGATTCGTTCATGGCATCAGGTTATATGGTAGTTAGTTATTAAAATCGATTTGTCTTAACTGAACCTCCAATTTCACCTTTTTCTCTATAATTCTTCCCTTAGTGTGCCAATTCTCTAGGATTAAGACTAACCTTAGCCTTTTAAACCTCTTGGCACACCCTATACTCCTTTTTTAATCTCCTAAAAGCAATCCACCTGAGATCCATTGGCCATGGACCCTATTTTGGCCTCCAGAGCTCTCCTTTGAGCTCCTAGCCCTAATTTCCTCCTTACTTAACTCTTCCACTACTCCTCTCTTTATTTTCCAAACTTTGCCCCTGGTTAATTCTTTCTTTTTCTCTTTAAACGGATTTTCCTTACCATTGTTAGTCTTTTCTCTATCATAGACAAATGGCATCTTAGAATATGACATTTTGTCAACCTTTGCCCTTCTAGGTTGGTATACTAATTCTAACCTACCATTCCTAGGTTGTTGATCCTTGTGTATCACATTTAATCCCTTGGATCCCTTAATGACTTTCTCTAAGTTTTTTTTTAATTGATCAAGCTTTGCCCTTAAGGCTTGATTTTCCTTTTCTAACATCCTAACCTTAGGATCACTATATCTAGCTTGATCATTTCTAGGTCTACCTATTTTTCTAGACATATTTCTCCCTTTCTTAGAACTTATGCCTTGGTCCTTATTTCTAGAGGTCCTAGACTTATCATGAACTGTAAAATTTTTGGTGTTTTGGCATACAAAAGTATTTCTATTCCTATTATGATATTTAAAACCAAACACATTCATGGGCAAGCAATTACTATTAATTCTATCATTCAAGCAAGTATTGTGAGCATCCATGGTAAAACTTGAAGTATAAATAGAGTTAGAGAATACCTTCCTTATCCTTGGCGCTCCCCCTTGATGAGTGCTCCTCTTTCTTTTTCCTTTTTCCCATTTCCTAAAATGCTCCATCTTCATGAGCTCGTTACTCTTTGGACATTTTGTATGATAATGGCCGAGCTCCCTGCATGTGAAACACCGAATTCTCTTTCTTTTGTTTTGAACTTCCTTATCCCTACAACCCATATTAGATTTAAATGGAATTGACTTCGGCTTAGAGATTACCTCCTTTTTACCTAGTGGGCACTTATCTTTGTAGTGGCCCTTTTTGTTGCAACCAAAGCATACAATATGCTCTTTTGACTTAGCTTTGATGGAGGTGGAAGTCGTTTCTTGCTCTTGTGAGGATGAAGGTCTCTCCTCCCCCTCAACCCTTGATACTAATTCTTCCTCTTCTTCTCTTGATGGGGTGAATGGTTCCTCACTTGATGACATGGGCAATTTCTCATTTTGGTCCTCTTGGACCATTGAACTTACTTCTTTAGATGCTTCAACTACTTTAGCTTGTGAGGGGTTCTTGTGAAGTTCTTCCAACTTATTCCATAATTCGCATGTATTTGAATATTTCCCTACACCACTTAAAATATGATTAGGCAATATATTAATCAAGATGTTTGTTACCTTCTCATTGACCCTAACTTGTTCTTGTTGTTCACTTGTCCAATATCTAGGCCGAAGCCTTTTGCCATGCTTGTCCTTGGGGATTTCAAATGGGTCTTCAATGATCATTCTACAACCCCAATCCATCCCGAGCCACGTCTCCATTCTATCTCTCCAATACTCAAAATTTTCATGCTCGTATGATGGTGGTGAGTTGATGTCGTCACCAAATTTGTCTTCCATGACCCTTTTTCCTCTAGCAAGTGCTCCCTCGGCGGTTAGTCCAATCAAGAGCGGTACTCGCTCTGATACCAACTGAAGGATCGATGTGGCGTGCAGAGGGGGGGGGGTGAATGCACTTTTTCGGATCGTTGAACTCTACACAGATGTTAGCGCAGCGGAAATAATATGCAAAATAAGCAACAATGCTAACAATACCAGATTTAGTTGGTATCCACCCCGGCCGGGTGACTACTCTAACAATCCTTCGGCGGATCACTCCCCGGATAACCTCCGGCTAGAAACGTGTCGCTCCTTGTGGGTGGAGAAACCTCTCCACAATCCTTTGCAAGCTACTGAGCACACAAGACTACTAACTTGCCCTACCCAAGCAAGTTTCGTCAAGAAAGAATAGGAGAAAATGAGCCCCTTTAAATAGAGCTCGAATCTGAAACAGCCGCTACCAGTCGACTGCCCAAATGGCAGTCAACTGGTCCCACTCAGATTCGACCGTTGCAGTATAACGTTCAAATTCTGGCCAGCTGTTCCAGTTGGTACCAGTCGACTGCCCCATGGCCAGTCGACTGGTCCGAGACCCAAGCCTAGGGTTTCTCTCCGAGTACAAATCCTTCCGCACTCAAACCCTCCCGGCTTAACCCCTGAGTACATGCACTCATACTCAGCCACTCTCGACCTAGTTGACTCTTCACCAGCAGTCTTGACTGTTGCCTTCACGCCCTCTCCATCTTTGGCCCTCGTCCCTCGGATGCGCACGCAAGCCTCCAGCTTGCCTCCATGCCACCCTTCACGTACGCCTCGAAGTCTGCGTCCCTCGGCTCATCATCTCTGCTATCAATGGTCCCTCGGATGCGCATGTAAGCCTCCAGCTTACCTCCATGCCATCCTTCACCTGAAGATGTCAACCAGGTCCATGCGTACCTATACACCTGCACACTCATGTACACATGTGAGAATAACACAAACCCTAACTTGACCATATTGCCCACTCATCAAAATATCATGATCCTCCAGATCATCTCAGGGCCGATTGCGCCAATAGTGTGTACAAGAAGATTAGTGGGAGTGCAGTCGTATTCCTAGTATTATATGTCAATGACATATTACTTATAGGAAACGATATATCAGTCTTACAGTCGGTTAAAATTTGGTTGTCCAAAACTTTCTCCATGAAAGACCTGGGAGAAGCAACCTATATCCTTGGGATTAGAATCTATAGAGATAGATCGAAACGGTTGCTTGGTCTTTCGCAGTCTACATATATAGACCGAGTGCTAAAAAGGTTTAGCATGCCGGAATCCAAGAAAGGTTACCTTCCCATCAGGCATGTAACGCCCGCCCTTCTCACCCTAGGGCGGGGTTACGCGAACATAGTTTTCGTTTTAGCGGAAGCGTTTGAAACTTGAAACTTGAACATGAAACATGTATAATCTTGTACTTGAACATGTAAGCATGAAACCTTTTAAACATCTTAGACATTGAGGAGAGCATGCTAGGTACCTTTACATTCTTACTTGCATAATAGAAGCATGCCACATAGCCATTTCTTAAGACAGAGTAGTAAGTATGAGGAAGGATAACATAATACTAAAGTTCTTTAGCAAGTCTAAACTATGTACTTAGCATATGAGCGAGAGTGAGCATGAAATATCCATATGAGTCTAAATATCAGCAAGTAGCAACTTAGTAAGTATGATTCAACATTTAACATGCAATACTCAGCATATGCATAACTAAACAAAACATGAGTAGATCTTCTTCCACCATGCCACCACCACACACATCTTTGCCCCTCTTGCTGCTCCCTTTAGTTTATCCATTCTTTACCCTTTTCTGCAGTACAAGCGAAACATGGAAACTATAAGCATATAGCTTAGTAAGATCCCTTCCTACTCACAAAATCATACGTTCCATCAAGTAGAGAAAGCATCACGTCATAATAGTGCATAGCATTAAAAACACTTAACTTAACATAGCATAAGGGAGCATATGTACTTATCATAAGAAGCATACTTGAACTTAACATAATTCACCTTTATAGCATAATAGTCATATAGTCATGACAAAAATGCGAATGCAAGATGCTCTTTTGAAAACATGCATAGGATAAGTACATGCATATGCTTTTCTTAAAATCATACATATAGGTACTTAAACATACATCCATCATCATTTGGGGGATCCCGGCTTGTACCACATACATACATACATAATGCGCGCATCCCTAATAGGCCGAGGTAGCTAGTCTCTAACCTACTAGGGAAACTTGGTCCGTTCATAGTCCGTCGACCTAGGGGCGTCTCGGGAGCCCATCCCCTTACTAGGTCCGTTCATAGTCCGTCGACCTAGGGGTTGCATAGCACATTCTTATCATATCATAAGCATATCATCATAACCTATCACTTCATTGTCATATCATGAGCATGGCATGCCTCTTATCTTATCATGAAGAGTGCTCTTAGTCCCGACTTACAGGGAAGCATCTCTTAGGCATTTCATCATACATAAGCCATGCATAACATAAGGGTGCTTAAAGAGCTTAAACATAGACATGTACATCATGATTCTTAGAGCATGAAAAAGCATGGGAGAAGACATGTTATCACCTATACTACTCATAGCATATCATGGGCATCCTTGGCGTGCCTAATTGGGGTTATAGCTTCCCCCTTAGCCCAAATTCTTATTTAATCAGAAAATTTCAGCATATAAACTCTAAGTTTAGAGCATGATAAACTATGAAAAACATTACACTAACATCATACATTAAGGTAGGCATCATAGAGGAGACATTAGAAGGCATGTTGGGGTTGTTACCCCTTCTTAAGTCCTACTTATCATTCTTTACAGAAAATTCCAGCATACATACCTTAGTTTCCAAGCATGTTAAAATCATGAATAAACCATATTTACATCACATATCATCTTATATATCATAGGGAGGGTCATTATCAAGCATACTAGGAGTTTAAACCTCTCTAAGCCCTAAAAGAGGTCCTTGGTCGAAAATTCCAGCAAGCCTACTCCAGGTTTTTGGGGGCTTAAGGACAAGGAAAACATCATATTATCATCATATATTTAGTCACACATCATGAGGAAAAACATATGCAAGTATAGGAGTAGTTTAAACCCTCGCAAGCCCTAAAAACCTTCTTGGCCGAAAACATCAAGAGCTTCATCCTATGTTTAAACCCTTTTTAAACACTCGAAACTATTGTAATGCAGGTGAGGGGATTACTTACATCCTCTCGCTTGAATCTCCCCCAAGAAGTCCTTGAAGAGGAGGAGAGGAGAGCCCTTCTTGCGCTTCTTTTCCTTAGCCTTGCTTTAGTAGAAGGTAGTCTCTCTATAGGGCCCTCTTGGGAGTTTTTTTCTTATGGAGGAAACCTAGGGTTGGAGTTTCGAAAATTTGAGAAGGGGAGGGGAGAGTTTTCGGTTTTGAAGAGGGAAGAGTGAGGAAGAAGAAGAGAGGAAGTTATTCCAACTTCCCTTCACTTATTTATACTTTTCTCATGAAGAGACATGTCTCTTCACTTCCCTAGCTTTAACAAGCATGTTTCTTATTCTCTCAACATGAAACATGGCTTGGTGTGTTAGTTATGACATGATTAGTGAAACTAGGAGGTTTAAGGTTCAATCCTTGGTTCCTCCTTTCTACCTCTTCTTTTTATCACATTTTGCACTAATCCATATCAAAGCCCATTAAGCCAAGCCCATCATGAAATTTCATAATAATGATAATGTTTCATGAATTCATAATATTTCATAATAATAATAATGTTTCATGAATTCATAATATTTCATATGGGAAATTTTTGAGGTGTTACAAGGCATGGGATCAACCTTTCAAAGTCTATGTGTCCGCGCACAGAAGACGAGAGGATTTGCATGAATAAGATTCCTTATGCATCCGCGATAGGATCTATCATATATGCTATGTTATGTACTAGGCCCGATGTATCGTATGCTCTGAGCGTCACAAGCAGATACCAGTCTGATCCAGGAATGGATCATTGGGCGGCTGTCAAGACAATCCTTAAGTACTTAAGAAGAACTAAGGATGTGTTCCTAATATATGGAGAAGGAGATATGATAATACGTGGGTATACAGATGCCAGTTTCTAGACAGATAAGGATGACTCCAAATCTCAGTCCGGATACATATTTATTTTAAATGGAGGCGCAATAAGTTGGAAGAGTTCCAAACAAGACACTGTAGCGGATTCTACCACGGAAGCGGAATATATTGCGGCTTCGGAAGCAGCAAAAGAAGCAGTCTGGATCAAGAAGTTTGTCTCAGAACTTGGTGTGGTTCCAACCATTGATGAAGCAATACCGGTTTACTGCGACAACAATGGAGCTATTGCACAAGCAAAGGAACCAAGGTCTCATCTGCGATCCAAACATGTGCTTCGCCGCTATCATCTGATCAGAGAGATTATAAGTAGGAATGATATACAAATTGAGAAAATTCTCACTGAAAGGAATTTAGCGGATCCTTTAACTAAGGCCTTGCCTCAAAGCAAGTTTGAGGGTCATGTTAGAGCCTGTGGTATTGGATACCATAGCGATTGGCATTAGGCCAAGTGGGAGTTTGTTAGTAATATGAGAGAAGTGTCCTAAGGCAATCGCCTTATGATTGTAATCATTTACTTTAATAAATGAATATTCACTATTTGAGTATACATATTCGTGTATTTGATTGAGATCTTAAACTCATTTACTGAATGTCCGCAATACAATTCACAGCATGAGAGAATTTGTGATGGATTCACAACTAGTGATTATCTCTACATGTGCAATTGTGAAGTATTGAAATTGTCCTTAGTCGATGAATTGATAAATACGGACACTATCAATTCTGTTGAGACTAGCATGGGTTATTCTCTAATCAGCTGATTCTCACTGGCTGGTGACATTGGGATGTCCAGAGATAAACATGAATGCTAGTTAAGGGAACTAGTTCATTGGAGTGACTGGCTGTAAAACTTCATATGGTAATTTACATATAGATATGTCAACGAAGTTCTTACTGCAGCTTAAGTGCGATGTTCCTTTGACTTGCGGTGTTCAAGTCATCTTGGTCATGAAGACTTATACTTTGACATCTTAAGCAAGCATCTCCAAGGAGGTGTGGACCCAGGATGATTGGGTATAAGCCGAAGTGCCCGAAGATGTTTGAACAGCCTACAAAGGATTCACCATTTCTTGCGAGGAGATGTATACCCAAGGCCTATCGTCGGATTGTTACTCGAAGCCTCTGGCCAGAGCATCACATGTTCCGAGTATGAATCTCTTAGAAACATGAGAGTAATTAGAATCCGTTGGACGAGAAAGACATTACTTGGGCTAGGTGTGACGTAGTCAGCCTAGTGGGGACTGACACACATAGACCGTGTCCTGAACCAAGTGGGTATAAGATGGTGAAGGGAATGAGGCACGATTCATTAAAGCTGTTGAAGGGTTTCAGAATTATTTCTGAGGTCAACTGTTGATCTTTCGATTAATTGGGGATCATGATGTACTACTAGGTGCCACTCATGATCGTTCTATAATTAGTTGATTATAGACGGCCAACATAAATCGAAAGCCTATTTAGTCACACGCACTACGAGTGATCCGAGGTATTTAAAACGAGTTGAAAATTGAATTTTCCGATCAAGAGAGATAAGTCGAATCTGAATTTTTCAGAGACGCATCGGAAGCATAAAATGGCTAAGTCTTTTGAAGTCTTATTGGACGAATTAAATGAGTTTAATTCGTATGGTTTTTGCTTGGGTTTGGCAGGCCACAACAAAAGGGGAAAACTGAATTTTTGGTTCAAATTATAAAATAAACCGAGCGTGGTTTGTTTTATAAAATTATGGATAAAGAAATTTATTTAAAGAAATTTATATAAAGAAATTTATATAAAGAGATTTATTTTTCATGAAAATTAAAATGAACCATGGATTGGTTTATTTTATTTTATAAAATCAATAATGGATTGATTTACCATAATAAAGAAGTTTATATAAAGAAATTTATATAAAGAAATTTATATAAAGAAAATTCTTTCCATAAGAAAAGGGAGACATGGTTGTTTTATCATAAATTAAATTATGATAAAAACTTGGCATGATGGAATAATTCATAGAAAAATTTATTGGATAAATTTCTTATGAAAATTTATTCCATAAAAAAGGAGACTTGGCGATTGAGAGGCTACTATATAAAGGAACCAAGGCAAGGCTTGGAAATTAATCTAAGAGATCTAGAAATAAGCCCTCTCTCTCTCTCCTTCTCTCCCTCTCCCTCCTCTAGTGCCGCCGGCCCTAAAAGGAGGACCCCTTTGTTGCCGTGAGCTTCATCCACCAAGCAGCTGCCGAAGAAGAAGAAGTGGGCGCAACTCCTTCCTTCCTCCCGGAATCTTGATTCCGTTCTTCGTTTGGTGGTTACTCTTCCCATCTCTCTCTTGGTATTCTTGTCATGCCTTTGGAGAATCTAGTAGTTCTTGTCGGCACGAAACTCGTGGCTTTGCGAAGTCATCCCGAAGAAAACTCAGCTTAGACGCGAATAGAGGCGGAGCTTCCAAGGGACGCTTACGGTTGGATCTCGTCCCTTCCTTCGAGTTACGCGAGGTATTAAGTAAATTAGTTTACTTTCTGCAAAATTTTAATATATGATCATGTCTACACAATATAAGGTTGCATGCTTAGATGTGTGGTTAAATAATTTGGGAAATTATTTATGATAAATCTTCCGCTGCACGTAATAAATTTTAAAATTATGAACCCGCATCTATGTTAACATGCACCCAGTCCCAACAACATCCACCAAGTTATCAAGATAATTTTCAGCAATTTAATCAGCTCATTCGACCGTTTGCTCAGCCCAAACAACTTAATTTTCAGAATTCACAGCTTAATCAAGGAGATTTTGAACAAAGAGTTGAGGAGGTCATGCAACAAATCATACAAAGGCAACAAAGGCTTCAAAACCTCGAAAGGCAAATGGGACAATTGGTTAATCAAATGAATCAAAGGCAAGCCCAAGGATCAGGACAATTACCTTCTCAGGCCACTTTTAATTCTGAGGGGCATGGAGAGGATCCTCCTAGCATTTCAGATGAAGTTGTTGAGGCAGAGTTTATGGCTGATGATGTTTCACTTGACATAGTAGGAGGATATTTTAGCTAAGATAAGGTTGAAGATGCAGTAGAGACAGAGGCATTGGAGGAGATTGACAGTAAAGCTTGTGACAGTCTTGAATTTGATTCTGAAGCACTACAGGACCCTTCTAAATTTTTATTTTGTGATGATATTGTTATTGATGGTCCTAATTTTTCTAATATGGTTGTTGCAGATATGGTTGATAAAGAATGCGTTGTAGATAAATCTATAGGTGTAGGGGATTGCACTGAGCCCCAGGGACCACCAACATTGACTGATACATCAGAAGAGTCAGAGGATCAGAATGAAAGTGTAGGGACTTGCACGGTGGAAGCAAGAACCCAAGAATCACCTGCTTCAGTTGAGTGTCCACCAGAACCTGAACCTGAAGTGGAGCATGTACTTGACCAGGAGGGAACCACAGTTACATCTGCTCTTGTAGAACCTCCAGGTATTCTTCAGCACGATCAGGTAAGTATTTCCCTTATGTCTTTGGAAAAATCAATGGAGGTACCTCAAACTGATTTTATTGTTTGTGATACAGTTATGGATACATCTTTTATAAAATTTGATTGTGAAAAATTCATAGAAGTACCTAGTGTTGAATTTGTAGAATGTGAAGCATGTTGTGATACATCTCATGTAAATGCTGATTGTGAAAAATTCGTAGAGGCACCTAAAATTGATTTTGTTGAATGTGGTGAATTACTTGATACATCTTTTGTAGATATGGATTGCAGAAACGTTTTAGAAGGGCCTGAAATTGATGTTGTTTATTGTGATGAATCTCTTGCTATATCTTATGGTGAAGTTGAGTGTGAAAAACTTATGGAGGTACCCGAGATTGATTTTATTGGCTGTGAAACATTTCTTGATATACCTTATGTGGAAAATAATTGTGAAAATTGCATAGAGGTACACAATTTTGATTTTATTGGTTGTGATTCATGTCTTGATACATCTTATGCTAAAGTTGATTGTGAAAAACTTATTGAGGTACCCGAGGTTGATTTTATTGGTTGCGATGAGTTTCGTGATGCATCTTTTGTAGAAAATAATTGTGATAAATTCATTGAGGTACCGAAAATTGATTTCATAGGATGTGACGCATATCTTGAGTCATTTTATGTAGAGGTTGTTCACATTTCACTCTTTTCTTACCCTGCATGCGTGCGGGAGGTATTTTCTCTACATGGTTTTGCAGGATCCCGTAGGCTTCTAGAATGGGTACTGAAACTTAATAGCCTACAACCTCCCGGAAGGACTTCTAGGGGACATGTTAGTGATATGAGAGAAGTGTCCTAAGGCAATCGCCTTATGATGTAAACATTTATATTAATAAATGATAATTCACTATTTGAGTATACATGTTTTGTGTATTTGATTGGGATCTTAAACTCATCTACTGAATGTCCGCAATACAACTCACAACATAAGAGAATTTGTGATGGGATCACAACTAGTGATTATCTCTAATGTGCAAATGTGAAGTATTGAAATTATCCCTAGTCGATGAATTGATAAAAATGGACACTATCAATTCTGTTGAGACTAGCATGGGTTATTCTCTAATCAGCTGATTCTCACTGGCTGGTGACATTGGGATGTCCGGAGATAAACATGGATGCTAGTTAAGGGAACTAGTTCATTGGAGTGACTAGCTGTAAGACTTCATATGGGAATCTACATGTAGATATGTCAATGAAGTTCTTACTGCAGCTTAAGTGCGATGTTCCTTTGACTTGCGGTGTTCAAGCCATCTTGGTCATGGAGACTTATACTTTAACATCTTAAGCAAACATCTCCAAGGAGGTGTGGACCCAGGATGATTGGGTATAAGCCGAAGTGGTCGAAGATGTTTGAACAGCCTACAAAGGATTCACCACTCCTTGCGAGGAGATGTATACCCAGGCCTATCGTCGGATTGTTACTCAAAAAACCTCTGGCCAGAGTATATCATGTTTAGAGTGCGAGTCTCTTAAATACATGAGAGTAATTAGAAATCCAATGGACGAGAAAGACACTACTTGGGCTAGGTGTGACGTAGTCAGCCTAGTGGGGATTGACACCATAGACCGTGTCCTGAACCAAGTGGGTATAAGGTGGTGAAGGGAATGGGGCACGATTTAGTAGAGCTGCTGAAGGGTTTCAGAATTACTTCTGAGGTCAACCGTTGATCTTTCGATTAATTGGGGGTCATGATGTACTACTAGGTGCCACTCATGATCGTTCTATAATTAGTTGATTATAGACGGCCAACATAAATCGAAAGCCTATTTAGTCACACGCACTACGAGTAATCCGAGGGATTTAAAACGAGTTGAAAATTAGATTTTCCGATCAAGAGAAATAAGTCGAATCTGAGTTAATCAGAGGCGCAACGGAAACTTAAAATGGCTAAGTCTTTTGAAGGCTTATTGGGCGAATTAAATGAGTTTAATTCGCGATGGAATCGGCTTGGTTTGGCCGGCCATTAAAAGGGAAATAAACCAATTTAATTGGTTTAATAAAATAAATGTAGCGCGATTTGTTTTATAAATTATGGATAAATAAATTGATATATAAAGAAATTTATATAAAGAGATTTATAAAGAAATTTGTAGAAATTTATTCTTTTTATGGAAATTAAAATGAACCATGAATTGGTTTAATTTTAATTTATAAAATCAATTATGAATTGATTTATCCATGATAAGAAAATTTTATACAAATTTATTCCATAATTAAAAGAAAGAAGTATTTGTTTTATTATAAAATTAGTTATAATAAAACTTGGTTTAAACGGAATAATTCATAAGAGAATTTATAGGATAAATTTGTTATGAAAATTCCGTTAAGAGGGAGACTTGGCAAGGGAGATGCTAATATATAAAGGAACCAAAGGCAAGTCCTTAATTCCAATGGAGTTATCAAGAGATCTAGTAGTTCTCTCCCTCTCTCTCTTATTCTCTCCCTCTCTCTTCCCTTTAGGGCCGGCGCCCAACCTAGACCTCCTAGGGCCGGCGCCAACTTTCTCCATGCATGAAGCCAGTACCGAAAATAGCTTCTGCTATTTTCTTTTAATGCATGAAGACGGCGCCGAAAATAGCTTCTGCTATTTTCTTTTAATGCATGAAGACGGCGCCAACTTTCTCAATGCATGAAGACGGCGCCAACTTTCTCCATGCATGAAGCCTGCTTTCTGTAGGAACGGTGCCGTCGATAGAGGGGGGGGTGAATATCGATCGTGAAAACTTTCGTGAGACTTTCGTAAAACTGGACTCAGAATATTAGTAGCGCAGCGGAAAACATAAAAATAAAAATAAAAAAGCAATACACAGTGGACACAGCAGGTTTATTTACTTGGTTCCCAACCCCCCAGGGTCAGTACGTCCAAGGCCTATGTACTCGGCGTTGAGTCCACTAATAGTCTCCTTTCCGGAATTTTCGGAGGCGGAGAAACCTGACTTACAGTGCAATATTACAAGCAATAATATGGAAAAATAAATACTGTAATTAATTGCAAACCAAACACAAAGTGTGAAGTTCGGCCGATCTGGACCTCCGAAGTGCCGCGCACTTCCTCCTGGAGTCTCCCGGTCGTAGAGCCTCATCTTTAGCGCGTTGTCGTCAGTCGGAATGAACAGATTCGAAGTTGGAAAGTGTGTTTCAAGCAAGGGGGTCGAGACCCCTTATATAGGCCTCCTGGGGGCGCCCCGGTCGCTGGGGGCGCCCCGGAAGACTCGGTCAACTCTTATCCTTGCGCCTACCTCGCCGCAGGTGATAAGAACTTTGACCAGGGAGCCCCGGATGACCCGGGCGCCCCCTTGAGGGCTTATCCTGTGTTCTGGCTTCGAAACAGCAAAACAGCTACTAATTAGGGCGCCCCGGACGCTCCGGGCGCCCCCGTTGACACCTGTTCTGCAAACACACGTTTGCTGCATGTATTAGTACTGCCTGGGGGCGCCCCGGATGCTCCGGGCGCCCTCACGGACACCTGTTCTGCACACACACACAAGTGCACATCTTCTGCATTGGCTGGGGGCGCCCCCCATGCTGGGGGCGCCCTGGCTGCTGGTTTTCAGCCTTCTTTATTTGCTTGCTTTGTCTTCTTCTCTTGGTACCTGCAAGATATATATATGCAAAGCAAGTATACATGAAATATTAATCTTACGAACTTGGTTCGGACTTCGGATTGGCACGCAATCCTAGGTCGAACCGACGCAAACTCTTACCCCCGAGAAAGCGCCTTTCACCTACTCCTTTCAGGAGACGGTTGCTGCCCGGTCCTTCGGGTGGACTTTTGCCTAGCCGCCCTTCGCTAGGTCTTGGATACCAAGCATCCCTTCGCTTGGTGCCTAGCAGCCCTTCGCTAGGTCTTGTTTCCCTGACAGCCCTTCGTCAGGTGCCTAGCAGCCCTTTGCTAGGACTTGTTCCCCTGACAGCCCTTCGTCAGGTGCCTAGCAGCCCTTCGCTAGGACTTATTTTCCTGATAGCCCTTCATCAGGTGCCTAGCAGCCCTTCGCTAGGTCTTTTCTTTCTGGCAACCCTTCGCTAGAGCCTAGCAACCCTTCGCTAGGTCTTTTCTTTCTGGCAACCCTTCGCCAGAGCCTAGCAGCCCTTCGCTAGGTCTTAGGGTTTCCATGCCTAGCTTAACTAGGACTTTTCTCAGGCTTAGGTTACTTCTCCTTCGCTCCCCTTTGTCTGTTCAACATATTACTGACTTAAGTACATTGTCAAACATTAAAACACATAAAGGAGAACATCATTGATGCAACTTGCACCAACAATCTCCCCCTTTTTGATGTTTGACAATAACTTAAGTTAGATTGGTTTAAGGGGCTAAATTACTATCCTTGGGATAGAAAAACTAAAAGGTATAGGTTTTGGGAGAGTAAAAAAAATTTTCTAACTGAAAAAAAATTCTAACTTAAGCACTCTCTCCCCCTTTGTCATGCATCAAAAAAACTTGCATCAACAATAAAAAACTTTGAATTTTTGTTTTGAAAATACTTAGTGCAATTTTGTTTTTAAAAAAAATTGCATAAATTTGAAAAATGCTCTAGGTTTAAAATATAAGTACTTTGAAAAGATGATTTGTAAGGAGTGCAAGTACTTTTAAAAGATTATTTAAATCCCTTTTTGAAAAAATATAAGTATATTTTTTGAGAAATTAAGTACTTAACAATACATTTGAAAATATTTTTTTTCAAAATTAAGAATATTGGTTTTGAAAGACATAAGTACTTTTTTTTGAAAATATTTTACTTGATTGAGTTTCTTTTCCAGTCTGACACCATCCTAGGAAACCTTGTTGACCACAAGGGCATTTCCTAAGTGTCCTGGAAAGTTTTCAAACAAGTAAATATTATTATAAATTTTTAAGAAAAATGATAATATTTCACAAAGTATGTGCTGAAAAACTGTGTGAATTTTGAAGATCTAATAATTTACTTAACTTGGTCTATTTTCCAGTCTGACACTATCCTAGGAAACCTTGTTGACCACAAGGACATTTCCTAAGTGTCCTGGGAATTTTCCAACCTATGTAACTATTATTTCAAAATCATTTCATAAGTCACACAAATTTTAACAAGTGGTATTTTGAAAAACATAAATTTTTAGTATTTTAAAAGCATGTAATTGAATAATTCTTTTAATTTGACCTCCCCCTAAACTTGACTCAGTCCTGGGAAGCTTGTTGACCACAAGTACTCTTCCTTTGAGTCTTAAGGTTTGATTCAAATCAAAGGAATTTTCTAACAATAAAAAATAGTTTAAGACTTGAAAAAATTTGACTCAGACTCCCCCTAAATCTGACACATCCTAGGAGTCCTTTTTAGATTATGAAGTGGACCTTCCTCTGTGTCTTTAGGGTTTATCAGAATCAAAAGAACAGGTAAACATTTGATTTTTGCAATAGGTAAAATCTTTTTCGAAAAGCCACAAGTGATAACGATTAAAGCATGATTTTCGAAAAGATATTTTCAAATAATAGTAATGTTTTTAAAGTGCAGTTTGAAAAATATGAAAAGCACTCCCCCTGCATCAATGCCGTTTGACTCTATTTAAGTGCCCTAAGGAACTTTAGTGCTGTCCTAAGAGGCTTGTGTCTAATTGCGTGAGTCAATCAATTTTTGAAAACAATATACCTTTTTGAAAAATGTGTAATATATATAATCAATCAGACAAGCATGAATTCCATAAAAACATTATTATGTTAAAACTCTATTTTGAAAAATATATTTTTAGGAAAATATTCTAACAATTTTGAAAAACAATTTTGAAAAATATTTTTTCAATTCATTAGTCCTTAACATCTCACCCATTTTAGATGTATCAATACAACAAGCATGATTGCCTTATAGGTGTATTGTGAGATGCTTGAATCATTTTCCATTATTAAATCTAAGATTTAATTGAAATTTGTGTTAGATTCGAATTTGACAAAAGATAATTTGAATTTGAATTTCAGAAATTGGCTTCCAGGTCTTGGCGAGACACTAGGCCTTCTTTGGCCGTAGCCTTATGGGATCATCCACCCTTTCCTTGACAAAGCCTTTTAATGAAATTTCATTTTCAAATTAAATTAGGTCATTTTCTGGTCTAACTAGCTTGGGTCTTGGATCGGTAGCTTCAGCTGGTTTCACCAGTCTAAAGAGACCAAGTAGACTTGATCTTATTAGAGTTGGTTTTCCCAACGTACTATCATCTCACCTCCTCCCAATACTATGTTGCCAAATTTCAATTATCTTTTTCTTATGACCTTTCTAAATTATGCATAAAAATTAAATATGAATGACATGTCATATATTTTAAAGGAAAATAGCAAATGCATGGCATGACAATTATGCATGATACAAACAAGTCAAGACATTTTATTTTTGTTTCTAAGAATGTATCAAATTCTCGATTTGATACATATCGTGTGAACCTGCGAATATGTCAACCCACTTTGACATATTTGATTTTATTGAATTAATTGTTGCGGTTTGGGTAGGTTTTAGTTTGGTTCAGGTTTAAGTGATTTAAGATTGGATTTAGTTGAATTAAAATTGAGTTAATTTGAATTTAATTGAATTAAAGTTGAGTTAATTTGAATTTAATTGAAAAGTGAATTAATTTGAATTAATTGAATTAAAGTGAATTTATTGAATTAATTTGAATTAAGGTGAATTAATTGAATTAATTTGAATTTAATTGATTTTAAGTGGATTAATTCGAATTATTTGAATTTAATTGAATTTAAGTGGATTAATTCGAATTATTTGTTGCTTTAATTGAAGTTTAATTGAATTAAATTGATTTAATTGAGGTTTAATTGAATTAAATTGATTTAATTGAAATTTAATTGAATTAAATTGATTTAATTGAAGTTAATTTGAATTAAATTAAGATTTAATTGAATTAATTTGATTAATTAAGATTTAATTGAAGTTTAATTGAATTAAATTGATTTAATTGAGGTTTAATTGGATTAAATTGATTTAATTGAAGTTTAATTGAATTAAATTGATTTAATTGAGGTTTAATTGAATTAAATTGATTTAATTGAATTAATTAAGATTTATTTGAATTAATTAAGATTTAATTAATTTAATTAAGATTTAATTGATTTAATTAAGATTTAATTGAATTAATTAAGATTTAATTAAGGTTTAATTAACAGTTGTGGGTTTAAATTCATCATTTTCATTATTTCGAAAATTTCTTCTTCATTTTTATTTTTCTTTCCGAATTTTTCTATTAATTTTGATTTATTTGATCCTTTGTAATTTTCATTAATTATGGCCCTAATCTTAGAAAATTCCATTTCCTCCTCAAAATCAATATCCTCAAAGTGTGTGGAGTAAAATGGGCCACTAGTTAAGGTTTTATAGTAGTCTTCAGGATTATCTATAATTAAATTATTATCAAGAATAAAATCATTTTTATCCTCAGAATAATTTTCAATTAAATCATGTTTATCCTCAGAATAATTTTCAATAAAATCATGTTTATCCTCAGAATTATCCTTAAGGTTTTCAAATTCGAATTCGGAGTTATCCTTAGGATTAACTTTTTCTGAATTAAAATTGTCAGTAATATTATCAGAATTGATTTGATCAGAATTATTATCAGAATACTTATCAGAATTAATTTTATTAATTTTTGAATTTATATTTTGAATTAAACAATTAATTTCTGATATTTTAGTCATATCTTTATTTTCTAACTTATCATGCAAGAGGCTAATTTTATTATGCAGTAATTCTAATTTATCAGAAAAATTAACTAAATTATCACAAAATATTGCAGGAAAAATTTTCGGAACATAAATTTTCCGTACCTTCGCCGGACACTTGTTTTTGTAGTGTCCGTACTTCTCGCATTTGAAGCATTGTACATGTTCCTTGTTCTTCCGGACTCCTGGCGCTGGTACCTCCTTCGCCGCCGGTGGTGAAGACCGAGTCTTACGAGTAGGGCACTGATTTTTATAGTGCCCTCTCCCTGCACGTGAAACAAATAATATGCAATTTAAAATTAGACATTAAAAAAATTGTACCTGATTCACCCCTGGGCTCCCCCTCAACTCCTGGCGTCGTTGCTCCGTCGACGGTTAGTCCGGTGAAGAGCGGCTCGGCTCTGATACCACTTGTAGGACCGGTGCCGTCGATAGAGGGGGGGTGAATATCGATCGTGAAAACTTTCGTGAGACTTTCGTAAAACTGGACTCAGAATATTAGTAGCGCAGTGGAAAACATAAAAATAAAAATAAAAAAGCAATACACAGTGGACACAGCAGGTTTATTTACTTGGTTCCCAACCCCCCAGGGTCAGTACGTCCAAGGCCTATGTACTCGGCGTTGAGTCCACTAATAGTCTCCTTTCCGGAATTTCTGGAGGCGGAGAAACCCGACTTACAGTGCAATATTACAAGCAATAATATGGAAAAATAAATACTGTAATTAATTGCAAACCAAACACAAAGTGTGAAGTTCGGCCGATCTGGACCTCCGAAGTGCCGCGCACTTCCTCCTGGAGCCTCCCGGTCGCAGAGCCTCATTTTAGCGCGTTGTCGTCAGTCGGAATGAACAGATTCGAAGTTGGAAAGTGTGTTTCAAGCAAGGGGGTCGAGACCCCTTATATAGGCCTCCTGGGGGCGCCCCGGTCGCTGGGGGCGCCCCGGAAGACTCGGTCAACTCTTATCCTTGCGCCTACCTCGCCGCAGGTGATAAGAACTTTGACCAGGGAGCCCCAGATGACCCGGGCGCCCCCTTGAGGGCTTATCCTGTGTTCTGGCTTCGAAACAGCAAAACAGCTACTAATTAGGGCGCCCCGGACGCTCCGGGCGCCCCCGTTGACACCTGTTCTGCAAACACACGTTTGCTGCATGTATTAGTACTGCCTGGGGGTGCCCCGGATGCTCCGGGCGCCCTCACGGACACCTGTTCTGCACACACACACAAGTGCACATCTTCTGCACTGGCTGGGGGCGCCCTGGCTGCTGGTTTTCAGCCTTCTTTATTTGCTTGCTTTGTCTTCTTCTCTTGGTCCTGCAAGATATATATATGCAAAGCAAGTATACATGAAATATTAATCTTACGAACTTGGTTCGGACTTCGGATTGGCACGCAATCCTAGGTCGAACCGACGCAAACTCTTACCCCCGAGAAAGCGCCTTTCACCTACTCCTTTCAGGAGACGGTTGCCGCCCGGTCCTTCGGGTGGACTTTTGCCTAGCCGCCCTTCGCTAGGTCTTGGATACCAAGCATCCCTTCGCTTGGTGCCTAGCAGCCCTTCGCTAGGTCTTGTTTACCTGACAGCCCTTCGTCAGGTGCCTAGCAGCCCTTTGCTAGGACTTGTTCCCCTGACAGCCCTTCGTCAGGTGCCTAGCAGCCCTTCGCTAGGACTTATTTTCCTGACAGCCCTTCGTCAGGTGCCTAGCAGCCCTTCGCTAGGTCTTTTCTTTCTGGCAACCCTTCGCCAGAGCCTAGCAGCCCTTCGCTAGGTCTTTTCTTTCTGGCAACCCTTCGCCAGAGCCTAGCAGCCCTTCGCTAGGTCTTAGGGTTTCCATGCCTAGCTTAACTAGGACTTTTCTCAGGCTTAGGTTACTTCTCCTTCGCTCCCCTTTGTCTGTTCAACATATTACTGACTTAAGTACATTGTCAAACATTAATACACATAAAGGAGAACATCATTGATGCAACTTGCACCAACACTTTCTCCATGCATGAAGCTGAGCAACAAAAATTAGCTTCTGCCAATTTTTTCTTCATGCATGGGAACGGCGCGATGCATGCATGAATAGTAAAGAATGGCAATTTTGCAATTCAACAAAACAAGCATGGAGGGCTAGTTTCCTATCTCTTGTTCTTCTAGTTGTGCCTTTCGAGAATCTAGTAGTTCTCGTCGGCACAAAACTCGTGACTTTGCGAAGTCATCCCGAAGAGAACTCGGCGTGGACGCGAATAGAGGCGGAGCTTCCAAGGGACGCTACGGTTGGATCTCGTCCCTTACTTCGAGTTACGAGAGGTACTTAGTAAATTAGTTTACTTTTCTGCAAAGTTTTAATTTATGATTATGTCCACACACCATAAGGTTGCATGCTAGATACGTGGTTAAAAATAATTTAGGAAATTATTTTATGCTAATTCTTCCGCTGCACGTAAAAATATATAAAATTTTACGAACCCGTATCCTTGTCGACATGCACCCGGTCCCAACAGTGGTATCAGAGCCGGTTAGTGTTCGACTTAATCATATAATTGTTTTGTGGAAAACTTTGTCATAATCTCAATTTCGGAAAAAATTTTCAATTATGGAAACTTTCAAATTATAATAAATTTTAGATTTAGGAATTTCAAAGTTTGGAAATCCTCATGAAATTTCGCAAACGTTTGAAATTTTCTAGTTTCTGAAATTTTATAATAATTATGAAAACTTCCCATCTTTGGAAACTTTCCAATTTTGGAAATTTTTCTATTTTAGAAATTTTCCAATTTTGGAAATATGTAAGTTTCCTTTGTACCAGAAACTTACAATTATTTTGAAAACCTATTTTTGAAATCTCGTAATTTTGGGCACTTTCTTTTAAGAAAGTCTAGACAAATTCATGGACAGTTAATTGACAATTAAATTTGAATTGGTTTTTAAATTGACAACAAAATTCTTTATCTTGGATTGAGCCTCAGGGAGCCGTCCAATTTAAAGTTAGTTGTTGTAATTTAATTTCCCAATTTTTTATTGAAATTATCATGTTTGATTTGGATTGAGCCTCGGGGAGCCGTCCAATTGGATTTACAACACATTACTTTTCTTTGGGTATCTGAGCCTCGGGGAGCCACCCTTAGAAAATAATTTGTTGTAATTAATTAAATTCATGAATAAAATATGTTTTAAGAGGTGATGCTCTTACATATTGTTGTCTCCAAAATTAATTAGGAAAATGGTTTCCTGTAGAGTTTTTTTAAATGAGATTTTCATGAAAATAATATGTAGTTGAATTAAGGGATTTGTCTCTTAATTTAATAAGGTTTGATTTAGAGAAATCAAAGTCTTGAACATATTATTTCCGAAATTAATTATGACAATTTAGGAAATTGTTTCCCAAAACAATTCCTTTAATTAAGTATGAAATGGAATTAGGAAATCCGGTTCCTAATTCAATTAATGAGACTTGATAACTTAAGTCACATACATACTTAATTAAGGAAATCGTTAGTCATGACATAATACTATGTCATGAATGTGCTTAGAAAAGAAAGATGAGACTCAAAACCCCTTACAAAATATTAAGGCCAACACCTTCCATTAATATGGTTAGAATCGGAGTTTTGTTTCTCGTTTGGGTTGATGGACTCATCCATGCCCGACTTGAACCTCAACATGTTCAAACCATGGAATTAGTTTATGAATAATATAGTTGGAGTTAGAGGTCAATCATTAGTTTTGGTTGTTGGACACATCCAAGCCTGACTAAGCGGTTGAATGAGCCCCAACCATATTAAAACTATTTCTTGATTAATGGGTCAGCCTTAAGCTTGGAGCATCGATTTGTTGTGCCACAGCCAAGGTCAATGTGAAGAGAGGTGCAGTTGGGTGCTATGTATATTGTTGCATACTTGTTAATGAGTTAACAACCCAATATTTTATGCAAACATTCAATTAGTTGATAGCATAATATGATAGTTACATACATGTGATGTGTAATCGGTATAATTACCTACCTTCATAGCTAAGAATAACTTGATGGCCACAGCCATGGTTGTTCTTACCTATGGTTGGATATCAACCTATTTGGAGATGTTCCTACGATCTCCCGAATTGATAAAAAGGGTTATTCAATTTGAAAAATAAATAGGATTTTATTAATGTATGTTGATACATTCTTTAATCAATCTTCTCACATAATCTTAATTTGTATTTCTAAGATAATCACTCGATCATGTCTTACATAAACTTGCGTTCCATTTTGGACACCAATAAACTGACTGGGCCGAACTTCATGGACTGGCTTCGAAACCTGAGGATAGTCCTCAAGGCAGAAAAACTTGCTTATGTCCTTGAAGAACAACTTCCCAACCGTCCTTCTAAAGATGCAACTCTAGACCAGTTTCCAGAGTTGCTCAACCTGCTGAAGACTGTAGAGCCTTCTGTAAAGCAGGATCAGAAGACAATACTATTAGTTGGATCCTCGAAGAAAGGTTCTAAGAGGAAGGCCAAAGAACAGAATAAAGGGAAGAAGAAAAAGGCCAAAAAGACCGGAAAAACCCCAAAAGACACTTGCCATCATTGTGGCAAGGAGGGTCACTGGCGAAGAAACTGCAAGGTTTATCTTGAGTCCTTGAAGAAGAAGGCATCCGATGCCCCATCTTCTTTAGGTATCTTCGTTATTGAATGTCACTCTATTTCCTCAAATACCTGGGTACTTGATACTGGGTGTGGCTCACAGATATGTAATGACATAAAGGGGCTAAGGAATAGAAGAAGGCTCGTCAAGGGAGAAGCGAATTTGCGAGTTGGAAATGGAGCAAAAGTTGCTGCTATTGCCATCGGAACATATTTGCTAAAGCTCCCGACTGGACTTGTCTTAGAATTGGATAATTGCTATTTTGTTCCTTCGTTAATAAAGAACATTATATCTATTTCATGTTTGAATGAAAAGGTTACCATTTAACTTTTAGTAACAATTGTTGTTACATAACTTTAAATGACGTTCTTTATGGGAATGGAACTTTGTACAATGGCATCTACACGTTAGATTTATCCAGTAACGTTTTCAATATCGAAGTTAACAACAAACGTGCTCGAATAGATAATCGAATAGACTCCTACACATGGCACTATCGTCTTGGCCATATAAGTAAGAAACGCATGACCGAATTACACCGATGTGGAATTTTGGAATCATTTAAACCCGGTTCATTTGATACATGCGAATCATGCTTAAAAGGCAAGATGACCAAATTACCCTTTTCCGAAAAAGGTAATCCAGTGGGAGAATTGCTTGGTCTAATACATACTGATGTATGTGGACCAATGTCAACTCTTGCACAAGGAGGCTATAGCTACTTCATCACCTTTATCGATGATCACTCACGATTCGGGTATGTGTTCTTGATGAAACACAAATCTGAAGCTTTTGAGAAATTCAAAGAGTTCAGAAATGAAGTAGAGAAACAACTTGGCAAAAGTATTAAAATACTTCGATCCGATCGGGGTGGTGAATACTTAAGTCAAGAGTTTCAAGATTATCTAAGGGACAATGGGATATTATCCCAATGGACTCCGCCATATACACCACAACATAATGGTGTATCCGTGAGGCGCAACCGAACCTTGATGAACATGGTTGGGTCTATGATGAATCATGCAACTCTTCCAAAATCCTTTTGGGGCTATGCACTTAAGACAGCTGTTTACTTGCTAAACAGAGTCCCGACCAAGGTAGTCTCTACTACTCCATATGAGACATGGAATAGTAAGAAACCTCACTTAACTCACCTTAAGATATGGGGTTGTCCTGCTTATGTGAAGCGGGTTGTATCAGACAAATTGGATGCTAAGTCTGATAAATGTCTATTTATTGGATACCCTAAGGAAACGAAGGGTTACCAATTCTATCATCCCTTGGAACAAAAGGCGTTTGTTTCAAGGCATGCTGTATTTCTGGAAAAAGAATTTCTATTACAAGAAAACAGTGGGAGTGGCATTGAACTTGATGAAGTTCAAGAAACTCCAATAGACATTACAGAGACACCTAGTCTAGGCCCACAACCGATAATTCATAGTGATGAGCTATCAGTTGAACCTAAAACAACACCACCTCTTCGTAGGTTTGATAGGGCACGCAATATTCCAGAGAGATACGGATTTCTCATAAGTGAATCGAACGATGTGTTACTCATAAGCGATGATGAACCTATCAGTTATGAAGATGTCCTGAAAAGTTCAGAAAAGGACAAATGGCTTGAGGCCATGAAGTCGGAAATGGATTCCATGTACGAAAATCAAGTATGGGACTTGGTTAACCCACCTGAAGGGATTAAACCCATAGGGTGCAAGTGAGTTTTCAAGAAGAAAATCGACATGGAGGGTAATGTAGTTACCTTTAAGGCTAGATTAGTGGCAACAGGATATCGTCAAAAACAAGGGATTGATTATGACGAAACCTATTCGCCAGGAGCTATGCTTAAATCCATTCGGATGCTCCTAGCCATAGCAGCTCATTATGATTATGAGATATGGCAAATGGATGTGAAAACAGCTTTCCATAACGGAAACCTGCTTGAGAATGTATACATGATACAACCTGAAGGTTTCACATCGGTTGATAAAACCAAAGTATGCAAGCTTCGACGATCCATATATGGACTGAAGCAAGCATCTAGGAGCTGGAATATCCGTTTTGATGAGACAATCAAAGAGTTTGATTTCTCACAAAATCCTGACGAACCTTGTGTGTACAAGAAGGTTAGTGGGAGTGCAATCGTATTCCTAGTATTATATGTCGATGACATATTACTTATAGGAAACGATATATCAGTTTTACAGACAGTTAAAATTTGGTTGTCCAAAACTTTCTCCATGAAAGACCTGGGAGAAGCAACCTATATCCTTGGGATTAGAATCTATAGAGATAGATCAAAACGGTTGCTTGGTCTTTCGCAGTCTACATATATAGACCGAGTGCTAAAAAGGTTTAGCATGTCGGAATCCAAGAAAAGTTACCTTCCCATCAGGCATGGGATCAACCTTTCGAAGTCTATGTGTCCGCGCACAGAAGGCGAGAGGATTTGCATGAATAAGATTCCCTATGCATCCGCAATAGGATCTATCATGTATGCTATGTTAAGTACTAGGCCCGATGTATCATATGCTTTGAGTGTCACAAGCAGATACCAGTCGGATCCAGGAATGGATCATTGGGCGGCTGTCAAGACAATCCTTAAGTACTTAAGAAGAACTAAGGATGTGTTCCTAATATATGGGGAAGGAGATATGGTAATACGTGGGTATACAGATGCCAGTTTCCAGACAGATAAAGATGATTCCAAATCGCAGTCTGGATACGTATTTACTTTGAATGGAGGCGCAGTAAGTTGGAAAAGTTCCAAACAAGACACCATAGCGGATTATACCACGGAAGCAGTTTGGATCAAGAAGTTTGTCTCGAAACTTGATGAGGTTCCAACCATTGATGAAGCAGTGCCGGTTTACTGCGACAACAATGGAGCTATTGCACAAGCAAAGGAACCAAGGTCTCATCAACGATCCAAACACGTGCTTCGACGCTATCATCTGATCAGAGAGATTATAAGTAGGAATGACATACAAATTGAGAGAGTTCCCACTGAAAGGAATATAGCGGATCCTTTAACTAAGGCCTTGCCTCAAAGCAAGTTTGAGGGTCATGTTAGAGCCTGTGGTATTGGATACCGTAGCGATTGGCATTAGGCCAAGTGGGAGTTTGTTAGTGATATGAGAGAAGTGTCCTAAGGCAATCGCCTTATGATGTAAACATTTATATTAATAAATGATAATTCACTATTTGAGTATACATGTTTTGTGTATTTGATTGGGATCTTAAACTCATCTACTGAATGTCCGCAATACAACTCACAGCATAAGAGAATTTGTGATGGGATCACAACTAGTGATTATCTCTAATGTGCAAATGTGAAGTATTGAAATTATCCCTAGTCGATGAATTGATAAAAATAGACACTATCAATTCTGTTGAGACTAGCATGGGTTATTCTCTAATCAGTTGATTCTCACTGGCTGGTGACATTGGGATGTCTGGAGATAAACATGGATGCTAGTTAAGGGAACTAGTTCATTGGAGTGACTAGCTGTAAGACTTCATATGGGAATCTACATGTAGATATGTCAATGAAGTTCTTACTGCAGCTTAAGTGCGATGTTCCTTTGACTTGCGGTGTTCAAGTCATCTTGGTCATGGAGACTTATACTTTAACATCTTAAGCAAGCATCTCCAAGGAGGTGTGGACCCAAGATGATTGGGTATAAGCCGAAGTGCCCGAAGATGTTTGAACAGCCTACAAAGGATTCACCACTCCTTGCGAGGAGATGTATACCCAGGCCTATCGTCGGATTGTTACTCAAAAAACCTCTGGCCAGAGTATATCATGTTTAGAGTGCGAGTCTCTTAAATACATGAGAGTAATTAGAAATCCAATGGACGAGAAAGACACTACTTGGGCTAGGTGTGACGTAGTCAGCCTAGTGGGGACTGACACCATAGACCGTGTCCTGAACCAAGTGGGTATAAGGTGGTGAAGGGAATGGGGCACGATTTAGTAGAGCTGCTGAAGGGTTTTAGAATTACTTCTGAGGTCAACCGTTGATCTTTCGATTAATTGGGGGTCATGATGTACTACTAGGTGCCACTCATGATCGTTCTATAATTAGTTGATTATAGACGGCCAACATAAATCGAAAGCCTATTTAGTCACACGCACTAAGAGTAATCCGAGGGATTTAAAACGAGTTGAAAATTGGATTTTCCGATGAAGAGAAATAAGTCGAATCTGAGTTAATCAGAGGCGCAACGGAAACTTAAAATGGCTAAGTCTTTTGAAGGCTTATTGGGCGAATTAAATGAGTTTAATTCGCGATGGAATCGGCTTGGTTTGGCCGGCCATTAAAAGGGAAATAAACCAATTTAATTGGTTTAATAAAATAAATGTAGCGCGATTTGTTTTATAAATTATGGATAAATAAATTGATATATAAAGAAATTTATATAAAGAGATTTATAAAGAAATTTGTAGAAATTTATTCTTTTTATGGAAATTAAAATGAACCATGAATTGGTTTAATTTTAATTTATAAAATCAATTATGAATTGATTTATCCATGATAAGAAAATTTTATACAAATTTATTCCATAATTAAAAGAAAGAAGTATTTGTTTTATTATAAAATTAGTTATAATAAAACTTGGTTTAAACGGAATAATTCATAAGAGAATTTATAGGATAAATTTGTTTTGAAAATTCCGTTAAGAGGGAGACTTGGCAAGGGAGATGCTACTATATAAAGGAACCAAAGGCAAGTCCTTAATTCCAATGGAGTTATCAAGAGATCTAGTAGTTCTCTCCCTCTCTCTCTTATTCTCTCCCTCTCTCTTCCCTTTAGGGCCGGCGCCCAACCTAGACCTCCTAGGGCCGGCGCCAACTTTCTCCATGCATGAAGCCGGCACCGAAAATAGCTTCTGCTATTTTCTTTTAATGCATGAAGACAGCGCCGAAAATAGCTTCTGCTATTTTCTTTTAATGCATGAAGACGGCGCCAACTTTCTCAATGCATGAAGACGGCGCCAACTTTCTCCATGCATGAAGCTTGCATGAAGCCTGCTTTCTCCATGCATGAAGCCGAGAACCAAAAATTAGCTTCTGCCAATTTTTTCTTCATGCATGGGAACGACGCGATGCATGCATGAATAGTAAAGAATGGCAATTTTGCAATTCAACAAAACAAGCATGGAGGGCTAGTTTCCTATCTCTTGTTCTTCTAGTTGTGCCTTTCGAGAATCTAGTAGTTCTCGTCGGCACAAAACTCGTGACTTTGCGAAGTCATCCCGAAGAGAACTCGGCGTGGACGCGAATAGAGGCGGAGCTTCCAAGGGACGCTACGGTTGGATCTCGTCCCTTACTTCGAGTTACGAGAGGTACTTAGTAAATTAGTTTACTTTTCCGCAAAGTTTTAATTTATGATTATGTCCACACACCATAAGGTTGCATGCTAGATACGTGGTTAAAAATAATTTAGGAAATTATTTTATGCTAATTCTTCCGCTGCACGTAAAAATATATAAAATTTTACGAACCCGTATCCTTGTCGACATGCACCCGGTCCCAACAGGACATGCAGTGGGAGGGGTCGAGTTCACTTTGATTTTCAATTATCTACCCCAAGAATGGATTCTGAACCTTAATCGTCTCCGACCCCCGGAAGAAGCTTGTGCTAAATTGTCAAGGGAGAAATCCGTGCACTACGAGGTTGATCACATGAGGATAGTTCTCCCAAAATGGATGCTACATGCTCTCTACCCTACTTAAAGGGGAGTTTATTCCTTTTCTTTCCTTTTCGTATTTTTCTTTATGTTTATACTTGCATGTTGGTTTGCTTTTATACTTTGCATTCATCTTTTGCTTCCTCATTCTGCATTTTGTTTGGTCTTGAATAAATCTTGTCTGATTTCTAGTTGTATCTCCCTATATGTTCTTTTATTATGCTTTGAGAATCATAAAAGATGGTTAAGTCTGACTATTGAGTTTTGGTTTCCTTGGTATACTTTGTAACGCCCCGAAATTTCCCATATGAAATATTAGGAAATATTATGAATTCATAAATAAATTCATGAATATGAAATATGGTGAAATTCATGAAATAGTATCATGAAATATTATGAAATATTATGAATTCATAAATATGAAATATTATGGAATTCATGAAATAGTATCATGAAATATTATGAAATATTATGAATTCATAAATATGAAATATTATGGAATTCATGAAATAGTATCATGAAATGTTATGAAATATTATAAATTCATAAATATGCAATATTATTGAATTCATGAAATATTATTATCATGAAATATTATGTGAATAATATTTATAAAATATTATGTAAATAATGTTATGAATTCAGGAAAAATATTAGAAAATATTATGAATTCATAAACATGAAATATTATGAAATTTCATGATGGGCTTGGCTTAGTGGGCTTTGATATGGATTAGTGCAAAAGGTGATAAAAAGGAGGGGGCAAGGATTGAACCTTGAACCTCCTAGTTGCACTCTCCATGTCTTAACCACTACACCAAGCATTGTTTCTTGTTGAGAGGATGAGAAACATGCTTGTTAAGTGTGTAAGAGTGAAGAGACATGTCTTTTCATGAGAAAAGTATAAATAAGGGGAAGTTGGAGTAACTTCCTTCTCTTCTTTTCTTCTTCCTCTTCACTCTTCCCCACCGAGACCCTCTCCCCCTCTCCTTCTCATTTTCGAAAATCAAGTCTAGGGTTCTAGCCCTAGAAAAGTTGGAAGGAAGAAGACCTTTGAAGGTTCTTGCCACTACTAAGTCTAAGGAGCCCTAGAGAAGATTCGGAAAGGATTTTCACTTGCCCTACAAATCTAGGGTACCCTACGGAGTAAGAGAAAGAGAAATTTAAGCGAAAGGATGTAAGTATCCTCTCGCCTGTGGCATAATCGCTATTGAATGTTTGCTTGTTTTGTTCTTTGGAAAATTCACAAGAACTTCCCTAGTGGAAGTTTCGGCCACTCCTTGTAAGGGGGTCCAAGAGAAGGCTCTTGATCATACTTTGATGCATGCTAGTACCCCTAGGAACTTTATACTCATATGTGATGTTTCCAAATTTTTGGAAAAACAAAAGTTAGGGTTTGGTACCCTACAAAGTTTCGGCCACCACCCACTTATGGGCTTTGGTTGCTTCTTGATGCATGAGGATATCCCTAGGAACTTAGGGTATGAATTTATGTTATTTTTCCATCATATGTGATAACAAGAATTAGGGTTTTAGTGCCCTACAACTTTCGGCCAAGCATGATAGAAATTAGGGTTTGGGGATTTTATGATTTTCTATAATGGATTCATGCTTAGGAATGTAGATCAAGTGTTTGAATATATGTTTGTATGAATATTTGATACTCCTACCCTATGAAACTAGGGTTAGGGTTTAGATGGGTTTCGGCCAAGACCTAGGAATTAGGGTTAGTGAGGATTGAATTATCACATAATGTATCCATGCTTAGTATATTGTATGATAGTGTTTACAAGGTGTTGTATAGATGGTTGTGTGAATATTTCATTGCCAAAAATTGAACTTGCCCTATCATAGGACTTTCGGCCAAGGCATAGACTTTAGGGTTTGTGAAAATTAATTATCCTATGATATATGTTTATGGTTGGGGATAATCATATGTATATGTATGTGGTGTTAAATGGAAGGGTTGATATGTAAACCTTAAATTGTTAGCATGCTATGATATGTTTATGTATGAGGTGTTTGAATAAATGTATGTGTGAATGATTAATGCAAAAGTCCTGATATTTCCCTACTCTTGATGTTTCGGCCAACCCACTAGGACTAGGGTTTGTAAAGGTCAAACTACCCTATGATATATGTTTATGGTTGGGGATGATCATATGTGTATGTATGTGGTGTTAAATGGAATGGTTGATAAGGAAACCTTAATTGTTAGCATGCTTTGATATGTTTATGTATGAGGTGTTTAAATGAGATGTCTGATTGAAATCTTAATTGATAGCATGCTACCACTTCCTACGATATGAGTATGACCTATGTGACCAAAGCTTGTCAGGTCTAAGGTAGGTTAAGTGGTTGAAATATGATGCATGATGAAGTATGTATGAACATGTATGGAATATGATATATGTATGAACAAGTATGAAATATGATGTATGTATAAACATGTATGAAATATGATGCATGTATGAACAAGTATGAAATATGATGTATGTATGGACATGCATGAAATATGATGTATGTATGAGCATGCCTTATAGCCCATGGGGCACACTTATGAAATTGCATGTGATATGTTAAAATGCTTGAAGGGATACTCAAATAGTATGGGATCAAGAGCACCCGAATGTGTGGTGTGTCCCTAGGGGATCAAGAGCACCCTTGAAGAGTGGTGTGTCCCATAAGAGTAAATATGGAGTATTCCTTAGCATATATGTAACAGCATGATAAGTATTTTACTTTTAAGTTGTGTACCCGACTCGGAAGGGGGTCGTTAAACAAATCCGGGGTGCATGTTAACGTGGCTCCGGTAGGACGGAAGGGTCCTGCTCTAATGACTTGGTGGCTCGCTACCCCAATTCATTAGGGAACGCGCAATAGTTCCGCGCGATAGTTGGTACACAACAGGGCCCAATATGATATGGATGTATTTTTAAGTAATACCATTATGGAAATGTTTTGAAAACATTCTTGAAAATATTTGTAATATGTGAAGAGTATGCTTGAGGTACTTGATACTGCATGTTAGAAACTTGGATGTTTAACATGCTTTGATGAACTCATTATGTGTACATGTTATATTCTTTCGTACGGATTTTGCGAGTAGGACAGGATCCTTACTAAGCATTTATGCTTACTAGTTTATGTGTTGTCTTATGCTGCAGATAACACTTAAATGGAAGGAAGAGGCAGGAGGCTGAAGATGTGTGGGGTGGTGGCTCGAGAAGAAAGATTTCTATATCTACATATTTATGCTTATGTTATGCTCCTTGACAATGAATGATAGTGATTAGGATTGATATTGCATGATAGTGTTTACCTTGGAGGTCTCTTATACTTGATTATGTTATGAGTTACATTACTAGTGATATTATCATGTTGTGGAATGACTTTGATAGTTAAACAAGCATGCTTAGTCCTTAAGTCCTTGCATTGTTGTTTTAATGTCATACTAGGAGATAGAAATAGAAAAAAAAAATATTACTATATGATTGAATGTACGTAACCCCGCCTTGAGGGTAGATATAAGGGCGGGCGTTACAGGTTGGTATCAGAGCAGATTTCCCCTCCACCACACACACATCAAGCTTCTTCCTGCCGCTTCCAAGTAAGAAATCCTAACTCGCTTATATTATTTCATGTACAGTAATGATATTAATAGAGATGGTTTATGCTTGCATAATATAGAGATGATTTATGCTTGCATAACAAATGAAAGTAGTGATAATTCTTATGTTATTTTAATTATCACCTGTATGATAGACATGGCTAGAAGACGTAGCAATCGGGGTAACGAGACAGTACCCCCACCTGATATGATGCAAGTGATCACAGATCTGCAGCGTCAGGTCACTGAACAACAGCAGATAATAAACACTCTGATGACCCAGCAGGGGAACACTTCAACCCCGCAGGGAAGTCAGAATGTAATGCCTACTGAGCCTCCAACTGCACAGGCACCCCCGGACACTCCGGCCCGGGGAGCCCGACAGGAGGCCTATTTGATTCAGTGGCAGAGACTGAAGCCGGAAAAGTTCTCGGGCACCTGCGAGCCCTGGGATGCTCAGGCCTGGCTCAAGACAGTTGAGAGCACAGTGGAATTATTAGACTGGCCTGAGCATGAGAAAATTAAATGTGTCTCGTTCTGCTTCACTGGCGACGCCAGGATGTGGTGGGAACGGGTAAAGGCTAGAAGGTCAGTGGACCAAATGAAGTGGAAGGACTTTGAGTCCGAATTTCTAGAGGAATTCTTTAATATGCGAGTCACGAACAGGCACTTTGATGAGTTCACTGAATTCCGGCAGGGAAATCTCTCAGTCAACGATGCCGTTAAGCAATTTAACAGACTGGCACGATTATGTCCGGAGTTGGTCAGTACAGAGAAAGAAAGGGTCAGATTAATGCTCAAGATGCTCAGGCCCGAGATAGCTCTGAATGTGGCTGGTGGCGTTAATAGGCCCCAGACCGCAGAGGAGCTGTTCAGCAGCGCCCTTATTACTGAGCATTATCTAAAGAAGATGAACCCGCAGAGCCAACCACTGACCGCCAGCAAGTGTCAGGATCAGTCGGGAGGTCAGAAACCTCCAAATAGCAACCCCCACTGGAAGGAGAACCAAAATGGAAAGAGAAAGCCAGGGGATAAATCTGCCAGTGGTTATTTAGGCAAGAAGCCTAAATATCCCCAATGTGCCAATTGTGGGAAGATGCACCAAGGGACATGCCTTTTAGGCGCTAGGAGATGCTATACTTGCGGAAAGGAAGGACACATGGCCAGAGAGTGTCCTGCTGCAGCCAAAGCACCTCAGCCGCAATATGATCAGTACAAAGGTGCTCCTCCCCAGTTACACCTGATGCAGGCAGCTATAGATGGTACACATATATGCCAGGGGAGATTAGAAGCCCCGCCTGCCACGACAAACGCCAGGGTTTTCTCTCTTACGAAAGAAGAAGTGGCGACTGCCTCTACCGTTGTCACAGGTCAGATATTTATTTACAGTCAGTATGCTACTGCTTTATTTGACACTGGGGCAACGCATTCGTTTATCTCTATGCAATATGCCAAAAGAAATAATATGTCACTGCAAGATTTGGACTGCAAATTTCTGACAGCACTTCCCTCGGGTGAGGTGATGCCCTCTACCCAAATACTACGTGCCGCACCAATCAGAATCGCAGATAGGGAACTCTACTGCGATCTGATAGTGCTTGATATGTCAGATTATGATGTGATATTGGGCATGGATTTCTTGAACAAATATGGCGCCTCTATTGAGTGCCGTAAAGGAAGGGTTATCTTCCGACCTGAGGCGGGAAATTCTGTTCGAATTTATCTGAGAGCCGAAGAAGAGGACAAGTAAATTCTTGTCGGCTCTGAAAGCAAGGAAGATGTTAGAAAAGGGATGCTCGGATTTCTAGCTCATGTGGTTGATACCAGTCCACAGAGGGCCCGAAGCTAGAAGACGTCAAAGTAGTATGCAATTACCCAGAGGTAGTTCCCGATGACTTACTAGGGTTAGCACCTGAAAGAGATATAGAAATTGCAATTGAGTTAGTTCCTGGTACTAACCCCATTTCTAAGGCACCATACCGTATGGCGCCGACGGAATTAAAGGAATTACAAGGGCAGTTACAAGAGCTTCTTGACAAGGGACTCATCCGCCCTAGTCATTCCCCCTGGGGAGCTCCCGTATAGTTTGTAAAAGAAAAGAAGGATGGGTCGATGCGAATGTGTATCGACTATCGGGCACTGAATAATGTGACTATCAAGAACAGGTACCCTCTACCCCGGATAGATGACCTGTTCAGATCTTAGACCGGGAAGTTAAAAAGCTAAGGAACAAGGAAGTACCCTTAGTAAAGGTTTTGTGGCGGAACGAACGATTCGAAGAAGCCACGTGGGAACGAGAGGAGGCAATGCGATTAAAGCATCCGGAATTATTTTAAAGTTCGGGACGAACTTTTTATAAGGTAGGGAGGATTGTAACGCCCCGAAATTTCCCATATGAAATATTAGGAAATATTATGAATTCATAAATAAATTCATGAATATGAAATATGGTGAAATTCATGAAATAGTATCATGAAATATTATGAAATATTATGAATTCATAAATATGAAATATTATGGAATTCATGAAATAGTATCATGAAATATTATGAAATATTATGAATTCATAAATATGAAATATTATGGAATTCATGAAATAGTATCATGAAATGTTATGAAATATTATAAATTCATAAATATGCAATATTATTGAATTCATGAAATATTATTATCATGAAATATTATGTGAATAATATTTATAAAATATTATGTAAATAATGTTATGAATTCAGGAAAAATATTAGAAAATATTATGAATTCATAAACATGAAATATTATGAAATTTCATGATGGGCTTGGCTTAGTGGGCTTTGATATGGATTAGTGCAAAAGGTGATAAAAAGGAGGGGGCAAGGATTGAACCTTGAACCTCCTAGTTGCACTCTCCATGTCTTAACCACTACACCAAGCATTGTTTCTTGTTGAGAGGATGAGAAACATGCTTGTTAAGTGTGTAAGAGTGAAGAGACATGTCTTTTCATGAGAAAAGTATAAATAAGGGGAAGTTGGAGTAACTTCCTTCTCTTCTTTTCTTCTTCCTCTTCACTCTTCCCCACCGAGACCCTCTCCCCCTCTCCTTCTCATTTTCGAAAATCAAGTCTAGGGTTCTAGCCCTAGAAAAGTTGGAAGGAAGAAGACCTTTGAAGGTTCTTGCCACTACTAAGTCTAAGGAGCCCTAGAGAAGATTCGGAAAGGATTTTCACTTGCCCTACAAATCTAGGGTACCCTACGGAGTAAGAGAAAGAGAAATTTAAGTGAAAGGATGTAAGTATCCTCTCGCCTGTGGCATAATCGCTATTGAATGTTTGCTTGTTTTGTTCTTTGGAAAATTCACAAGAACTTCCCTAGTGGAAGTTTCGGCCACTCCTTGTAAGGGGGTCCAAGAGAAGGCTTTTGATCATACTTTGATGCATGCTAGTACCCCTAGGAACTTTATACTCATATGTGATGTTTCCAAATTTTTGGAAAAACAAAAGTTAGGGTTTGGTACCCTACAAAGTTTCGGCCACCACCCACTTATGGGCTTTGGTTGCTTCTTGATGCATGAGGATATCCCTAGGAACTTAGGGTATGAATTTATGTTATTTTTCCATCATGTGTGATAACAAGAATTAGGGTTTTAGTGCCCTACAACTTTCGGCCAAGCATGATAGAAATTAGGGTTTGGGGATTTTATGATTTTCTATAATGGATTCATGCTTAGGAATGTAGATCAAGTGTTTGAATATATGTTTGTATGAATATTTGATACTCCTACCCTATGAAACTAGGGTTAGGGTTTAGATGGGTTTCGGCCAAGACCTAGGAATTAGGGTTAGTGAGGATTGAATTATCACATAATGTATCCATGCTTAGTATATTGTATGATAGTGTATACAAGGTGTTGTATAGATGGTTGTGTGAATATTTCATTGCCAAAAATTGAACTTGCCCTATCATAGGACTTTCGGCCAAGGCATAGACTTTAGGGTTTGTGAAAATTAATTATCCTATGATATATGTTTATGGTTGGGGATAATCATATGTATATGTATGTGGTGTTAAATGGAAGGGTTGATATGTAAACCTTAAATTGTTAGCATGCTATGATATGTTTATGTATGAGGTGTTTGAATAAATGTATGTGTGAATGATTAATGCAAAAGTCCTGATATTTCCCTACTCTTGATGTTTCGGCCAACCCACTAGGACTAGGGTTTGTAAAGGTCAAACTACCCTATGATATATGTTTATGGTTGGGGATGATCATATGTGTATGTATGTGGTGTTAAATGGAATGGTTGATAAGGAAACCTTAATTGTTAGCATGCTTTGATATGTTTATGTATGAGGTGTTTAAATGAGATGTCTGATTGAAATCTTAATTGATAGCATGCTACCACTTCCTACGATATGAGTATGACCTATGTGACCAAAGCTTGTCAGGTCTAAGGTAGGTTAAGTGGTTGAAATATGATGCATGATGAAGTATGTATGAACATGTATGGAATATGATATATGTATGAACAAGTATGAAATATGATGTATGTATAAACATGTATGAAATATGATGCATGTATGAACAAGTATGAAATATGATGTATGTATGGACATGCATGAAATATGATGTATGTATGAGCATGCCTTATAGCCCATGGGGCACACTTATGAAATTGCATGTGATATGTTAAAATGCTTGAAGGGATACTCAAATAGTATGGGATCAAGAGCACCCGAATGTGTGGTGTGTCCCTAGGGGATCAAGAGCACCCTTGAAGAGTGGTGTGTCCCATAAGAGTAAATATGGAGTATTCCTTAGCATATATGTAACAGCATGATAAGTATTTTACTTTTAAGTTGTGTACCCGACTCGGAAGGGGGTCGTTAAACAAATCCGGGGTGCATGTTAACGTGGCTCCGGTAGGACGGAAGGGTCCTGCTCTAATGACTTGGTGGCTCGCTACCCCAATTCATTAGGGAACGCGCAATAGTTCCGCGCGATAGTTGGTACACAACAGGGCCCAATATGATATGGATGTATTTTTAAGTAATACCATTATGGAAATGTTTTGAAAACATTCTTTGAAAATATTTGTAATATGTGAAGAGTATGCTTGAGGTACTTGATACTGCATGTTAGAAACTTGGATGTTTAACATGCTTTGATGAACTCATTATGTGTACATGTTATATTCTTTCGTACGGATTTTGCGAGTAGGACAGGATCCTTACTAAGCATTTATGCTTACTAGTTTATGTGTTGTCTTATGCTGCAGATAACACTTAAATGGAAGGAAGAGGCAGGAGGCTGAAGATGTGTGGGGTGGTGGCTCGGGAAGAAAGATTTCTATATCTACATATTTATGCTTATGTTATGCTCCTTGACAATGAATGATAGTGATTAGGATTGATATTGCATGATAGTGTTTACCTTGGAGGTCTCTTATACTTGATTATGTTATGAGTTACATTACTAGTGATATTATCATGTTGTGGAATGACTTTGATAGTTAAACAAGCATGCTTAGTCCTTAAGTCCTTGCATTGTTGTTTTAATGTCATGCTAGGAGATAGAAATAGAAAAAAAAAATATTACTATATGATTGAATGTACGTAACCCCGCCTTGAGGGTAGATATAAGGGCGGGCGTTACATGCTTGGGGACATTAATTGCATTTAGTCATTTGTTGTGGTTATGGACTCTATCTTGTTGGATTAAGCATGATATTTTATTGTTCACCTAGTGAGGATATTGCCATGCCGATCTTTAATCCTCTTATGTGTGATAACATTTATGATACTTGACACTCTAGAACTTGCTTTGATTCTTTTTGAAATTACAATAGCATAAGCTTACATGAATATGATGGAGGCAACCTTTCTTGTTGAACTCTTAGTTTTTCCTCTCCTTTGTTATTTTTACTACTAAGCATTTCACCTATTGCTTTCATGTTTCATTGTCTTTCCTTTGTCAGATCTTTTCATTGTCATTACATTCTCACTGTCATATCTTTATTAGCTTATTCTTCCCTTGAGCATGCAATGAGAGCATGGGGTGATTGCATGATGAGTTACATTTTTAATTGTCTATTATCAGCCTCTATTATTGTGAGTTTTAGATGTTATCATGCTTTATTATATTGCCCGAGACGTGCAAGTTTTAAGTGTGGGGGAGAGACAAGTGTGTATGAACGGATGCTTGTTGAAAAAAAAATCTCTCTATGTAAAAAAAAAGAAAGAGATGAAAAAAAAATCTCTCTGTGAAAAAAAAGAGAACTAAAAGAAAAAAAAAAAGAAGTGAAAAAAAAGTGAAAAGAAAAGAATGAAAAATGAGAAAATTCTCAAGCATTCGTATTTCCATAAAAGAATTTTTGATGTATACTCATTTGATATTTTTATTGAGAGAAACTCAAGAGTTAAGTTGTTAATACATACATGCATTTTAGAGATGTTGTAAGTGGTTGTTGTGTATTGTATTGAGATTGTGCAAGGAGAATTTTCAGTGTTGGAGGTTTGATTGAGTTTTTATTTTGGCCTATTGTTTGATTGTATATATCATGTTAATTACCCCAATGCTCTCATGTTCTTTGTGATCTCCTTTATTATCTACCCTTCTTGTTTTCTTGTTAGCACACGGTTTCATCATTAGTCCTTGGAAAGTCCTCTTGATTTGTGTACTTATGTTATAGTAGTGGAGAAGTTAAAGATAAACAAGCATATGGTAGTGCAATGTCATGAATGTTTTGAGAGAACTCCTTTTTCATATTTGTTATTTTTGTGAGCATCAGTGCATATATCCATCTTGTGAGGTTATTGTCATGACTAGTTTATTCAAGTTGATGAAATTACCATGCTTTTGACTTATGTGAGATTTGGAACCATAAATACATGGATTCTTGAGACTTGATGATCCTAAGTAATCTTCTTTTATTATTTCTTAAAGTATTGATAGGGGATGTAATGTTTGGGAGATATGTTGTTTCTTTGAGTTTTATTTACTTGCCCGAGACATGCAAGCATAAGTGTGGGGGAGTTTGATAACCACTATTTTGTTGAGTATTTTAGGCTCTAAAATCCATGTGTGATCCACATTTTATATGCTTAAGTTCGCAATTGTATTAGATTTCATGTATTTCCATTATTTTGGCTTTTAATTCTAATCTTTGTATATTTGGGATATTTTTGGCACTAAATTTGAATATCATTTTGTAGGCTTCAAATGATCATGGACCTAGATCAAATCGGGTCAGACTTGAGTCAGCATTGGATCCAGATCAAAGGGATCAAGCATTGGATTAATAGGAGTCGTCCATTCCAGGAAACAGCTAGATCTGAGCCATCGGTCAACTTCTGGTCAATCTGAGTTCAAGATAGAATCAATCATGACAATAGATCAAGATTTGAAAATTTCAGCCAAATCAGAAGTAATCTGACCGTTGGATCAAACTCAAGTTGTTCTAGACCATCCATTCAAGAAAAGGGAAGATCTGGACCATCCACCACTGATCTGGTTAATCTGAGCTGGGGACAGGTAGATCAGGACTATTGATTGGGATCTGTGGAGTTTGGTTCATATCTGAAGAGATCTGACCATTGGATGAAGCTAAATTGATCTCAGCCGTCTGTTGTTTCCATCATCATGTGACTGAACCCAAGGCTGACTGAACCCAGCTATTGAGCCGAACTCAGGGCTGAATCAAAGACTGGCTGAACTCAAGCTGAGCTATGAGCTGCTGGACCGAACCAAACTGCTGAGCCAAACAAAAGGAATCGGCTGGACACAGAGTTAGGGTATCGACTTCATCTTCTCCACGGAGACGCGATCGGGGAGAGGCGATTGAGACGAGGGGTTCCCGTCTCAACTTAGCCACTCCACCTTCACCACCGGACAATCATCGCACAGCTAGGGCTCGAGGTATCGAACCCTAGCTGATCTCCATCTCTGTCGCAGTGTTTCCTTTCGGGTTGAGGGAAGCGCCCATCCATCTCCACCGCCGGCAATCCATCTCCTTATAGCATTTCTTTACAGCGATTCTTCAGATTCGGCAGTTTATCTAGGAAGTTTCTTCCCTCTTCACAATTTATTTTCTTCACAGCATATTATTTCTTCCAGCTTTATATTCACATCAGATTTTCTTCCCAGCTAGTAATGCAGTTTCAGCAATTCGAATCTCAACAATTCAATCTTTTCATAGGCAGTTCTTCATCAGCTCCTTTCATCAATTACGACAGCAATTTCTTTTACTTCACAGCAGATCCTTACACCAGTAGCTAGCAGAGATCCTTCCCAATAGTTTCATTTCTTCACAGCAGATACATCCCTTCACAGTCGATCCATTCTTTTACAGAGATCATTCCAAATTCGATTGCAGCTTAGTGTTTACTTTTGATTGTTTGTTATGTGATGACAGTTTGTGTCAATTGAGGAATGTTTGTATCAAGTTTGATCTTTCATGTTTTCGAATGGCACGTACCTTTGTCATTTTAATTCATGCTCGCAAGTTGTTCGACAAAATGTTTCTATAGATTGGTTTAATTTTCATGTCTCTTGTGTTGCTTAAGTTCTTGCTTATCTTGTCTCTTTCAATTGCTTAATGTTCATGTCTTCATTTAAATGCAATTAAGTTAGATCAGATTTGATTTCTTTAATGCTATAGGTTTTGCTCCATGTTTTTCATTGATGCTTTATTTCAAGTTGTGCTTTTCTTTTCTGCAATTGTAGTTAGGTTAAATTAGATTTCCCTACCTGCTTTGCTATGTCTTTTCATAGTCTTAATGCTCAAATTCAAACCCCATTTTGATATCAAAAACCCAAAAGCAATAATTTACGATTCTGAGATTTATCTTGTGTCAACTACATTCGTTGGGAGACGACTCGAGTTACTCTATGCTGCATTAGTGTAAAGGAGTTCGATACTTTGATTGTATTTGATACTCGCGGTACGACACGCGAGTCATATCACTCAGCCGAACTCACCCGCTGGAAACACCTCAACACAGGCGCATGTTACCTGTCCGGCGCCTGGTCTCTCGAGCGCCTGGTCTCTCAGGCCCCTGAATCCTTTTAGGCACCTGGGATGCAATAGTTACTTCCTTTCACTCCTGCAACCAATGTTAGTCCAAGAACAGTATAACAAGGATAATATGTGTATAAATAACAGTCGGAGTTGTCTTGGTTCTGACTTTGGATTTCAAAATGAAATCCTAGGTCAAACCAACTCCTATTGTTCCCTCTTCTGGGGAACACGTCCTCACCTACTTCTCTCAGGAGAAATTACCTTTTGCCAACCGGCTCCTCTAGTTGGACTTTTGCTCGGCCTCCGAGACTGTCGGATCTCGAGACATTCGTACCTCAACCCGCCTCTACTTCTGTCCGTAATCCTCGCTCAGCTAAGACTCCTGCCCAATCTTCCGAATCAGGACTTCGGTGCCCAGTCCATGACCAGGACTTTTTGCCCAACCCTCAGCCAGGTCTTCTTGCTCAACCCTACAGGTTATGACTTCATGCCTAGGTGAACTAGGATTTTCCTGCACACTTGGTAAATCCATTAGATCACAATATAGACTTAACTTTGAACACTTTGTCATTATCAAAACCAGGTTCGATCTGGTACTTCCGGCACCAGCAATCTCCCCCTTTTTGATTTATGGCAACACCGTTTAAATGTTAAGTTAAAAACAACAAACAAAAAAAACATGATAGGTATGTACTTGAAGGAAAGAAGAATAAATTTTCTATTCTATCCCTTGATTAGTACTCTCCCCTTTTCCCTTAGAATATCTTAGCAAAAAATTCAAGAATATTTCATAAGCTTCTTTTAATTAAAAATCTCCTCCTGAAGCTTTTGAAAATATGTAATTTTTTTATTTTGAAAGTTTCTTCCAAAAAAATTTTGAAAACTTCTGAGTAAAGGATGTTCTTGAAATAAACAAATTTTGAAAACCTCTAACTTAATGTTTTTTCCTCCAACTGAATTTTTCAATAAACATTTCTTTTTTGAAAAAAAAGTTTGACAAGAAAACAACTTAACTTTATTTTTTCAAAAAAAATTTGAGGAAAAATAATTTTAACTTGACTTTTTCGAGAACAAATATTTTGAGGGAAAAATAATTTTAACTTTACTTTTTCAAAAACAAATATTTTGAGGGAAAAATAATTTTAACTTGACTTTTTCTTCTCTCCCCCTTTGCCATATATAAAAAAAATGAAACCATGTCTGACAGGAAAAATAGTTGTGTATCAGAGCTACTTGCTTTGTAAAAATAATGAAAGAAACTGACTGACAGCAAGTAATAGAATGAACTAAGTTTGACCCAAGTAATAAATTTTGAACCCAGTTAACATACTAGTGAGTCCAAGCAAAAACTCATTTAAAAAATGGATCAAGTTAATTTATTTCGGTCCCTGTCTAACCCAGTTAGCTACTTACTAACTGTTATATAACAGCAGTTTTCACTTGGGTTAGTCAAGTTAAGTAGTCTGATCAGTTAGACTTTCTACGCTTGAATACTTAACTTGATTGCTGTTCAATTGTATTTATCACCCCAACTGCTCTTGATGTACTGACTTAAAGCATCTTGAGTCAAGGCATAGACCTAAGCATCTCAACTCAATCTAAGTTATCAATCAAAGTATCCTAATGTGCTTGTGAGATACTGGCTTCTAGATCTATAGGAGCATGCAATTCTAAGGTTAAGTCCTAAGCTAAGTCTATTGCGTAGAAAAACCCTAGAAGTTGAAGGGGGTATTTTTTTTATAAAAAATTAAGTCGGAAAAATATTTTTAAAACAATATGATAAATTTTTAAGATAATAAAACAGGAATTTTAAAAAATAGTCCTATTCTACTAAGCACATTCCTAACTATAAGCAACTTAGTAGGGAAGAATGCATAACACCTAAAGTAGATGATCAAGCCAACTTTTACACATAAGGACAGTCAGAAAACAAAATCCCCTAGTACAACATCAAGCTAAGAAGATGAGCCCGGATGCCAAGAACGGCTAGGATACCATAAGCGAAACATGGACATCATCTCCTCATGTCGGACTTGGTCTGCTACGAGCCTCTCATCATGTCGGGTCTGAAGGGCATCCATCTACTCGATGTAATGGGCCTCCATCTCCTCTCAAAGACTATGAACCTCCATCTCTATCTGTGTGAGGCGATGGTCCGTAGTCATTGGAGGGGGTGGTGGTGGAGACTCTCTCAGCTGCTCCTCAATCTTGGCAACGACATCTATGACATCGAAGTCTACCTCGTCGTCGAGTCAACCTGGGGTGGGGCACCTCATCATCTCCATGATATGACCACGGTGGCCGAGATATCTACAACGGCTAGGGAAAAGTTCCTAATTCCTATTTCGTCAAACTCGGTCATTGTGATGATCTCTCCAACAGAAACATCACGACTGTAATGATGGAAAAGTGTAACGACCCGCCTTCTGGTACTATGGCTTTAAGGCGGATCGCTACTAACTAACTGGCTGACTAACTGATTTATAATCCTTGTTTTCATTTAAGCTAAACCAACTGGGAGAATTTTAAAAAAACTTATTTCGCTATTTACTGAACTAACAATTCATAATCATGTTGAAAGTACTAACCAGCCAAAATAAAACAAAAACTTTAATTTTATTAGCTTGGCAGGATTTGATCCCCCAACCTCAGAGTTGCATGACTGAAGCACTAACCAGCAACTCTACATCACATTATGTTGTAAACTGGCACCAGTCGACTGGTATTCTATCAGTCGACTGCCCGAGGTGACGAAGCCTTCTGTACGATTTTGTTACTGGTCCCAGTCGACTGCCCAGTCTACCAGTCGACTGGTATCTGTCGCAGTCGACTGGTAGTTCTGAAATCTGAAAATTCATATTCCAGAAACGTGCCAAAGTCAGCCCACTTCGTGCCAAAAACCCCACAAACTCATATTTAAGCTTACTAACAGGTATACAATGATTCTAGGCCATATTCTACATGTTTCCATGACATTAAAGCATACTTTAACCATTTCTAAGCATGAAATTAGGAACATGAACTTTGTATCAACTTGCTACTAAAACTAGGCATTGTTTCGTCTAGATGCATCAATAGTAGCACTATAATATCAGAAATGGTTCCATGACCTTAAATCATTCATTTTACTACTAATTAACATGCACTTGGATGTATCACTCAACATGACAAAGGTACTTAAGATGCGGAAAATAGTAAACATGACAAGGAACTAATTCATTTAACATTCTTAATAACATGTCCTCTTAATGCAAGTTCCCAAGGTTCTTTCATTCCAAGTTTCCACAATCACACACTCCACCATCATCCCTGCCGCTTCCGCTACTCTATTTTTCCTTTGCCTTTATCTGCAGTATAAGAAAAAATGAAACTATAAGCATAAAGCTTAGTAAGTACCATCCTACTCACAAAACAATGCATATCTCGAAACTCATGCTTTTGAAAACACATGTAGGAAAAACATATCATGCTTGTCATTTATTCTTGCTGAAACATATAATCTAAACAAATATCATGGCATACTCATCATACTAAGCACATAAACTAAATCATATTCTTATAACTAAATTCACATGACATTCATAGAATTTACTGAACTAAGCATGATCTTAAAACTGGTTTCACTTAAAGCTATTACTGAACTTTTGAAACTTATACATATAATAAGTGAAAATAATAATCATGTTGTTGTGGGCCCGGCAATGTACTGCTAATGCGCGCATCCCTAAATAGATCCGAGGTAGCTAATCCCGAACCCATTAGGGTACTACTACTAGTCAAACTAGGAGCTTAGGGGCAACTAGGAGCCCACTCACGGACGAACTAGAGTCCAAGCACATGCCATAAAAAGTAAAATACTTTCATAAATATTCTTTTCTTTAACCTTGCATCTACTAGGCGATCTAGAGCCTAGGGGCGATCTAGGAGCCCACCCAATGGACGAACTAGGGTCCATAAACATAAAGCAAGGGTAGCTAACTTCATAACATGCTAAAACTCATATTAGAGCTTCTTAACATTTTCTCGAGCACCTTGCGTGCCTAAAAAAACTCCCCCTTTTCATTTAAGAACACTTCCTAGGCACTCGACGGTGCGTCTAAACCCCAAACTAAAGGGGGAAGCACGTCCAGCCCATCTAGTGGTGCCCTTAAAATCGGTAGAGGAAGTTAATCTGCATATATGGGCATAAACTTGCAATTAGATAAACTAGGATAATCAATCATACAAACGAAGCTACTTATACCGCAGGTGAGGGGTACTTACATCCTGCGCTTGTTCTTACAACTCTAGGGTGTAGGGTTTAGGGAGAGGGAAGGTCCTTGGAGTCTCGGAGAGGTTCTAATGACGAACTACTCCTTGAGACGATCCCCTAGCGTGTCCTCCTTCTTGAATCCGCCCAACACAAGACCTTAGACCTCCTCCTTGTTTTGCCGTGAGTGAGGGAGAGAAAGACTCGAGAGAGAGGAGAGGAAAATCTGCGAGAGAGAGAGAGAGAGAGAGTCGGCGGTGAGAAGATGAGGGAAAGAATAAACCTAAAAACCCTTAAGTTTCCCTTTTATATTTATGGAAAAATTTAACTAATTTCACCTTATCTATCTTTCCCTCTAGTCTATTCCAATGAAACCAAACTTATCCCACTTGGTAAGCCTATTCTTCTCTCATGTTAAAGCTCTAGGTGTCAAACCTCACTTATGCTTTTTTACCGCGCATTCTATTTTTATTCCTTTTTGCCTTATTTGTCCATGGAAAAATTCTATAAAAATATCCATAAATTCAAAATTAATTCTAGGATATTTCTAAAATTAGTTTTGAGAATTTTCGACGTTACAAAAAGTGCGGTCAGGATATGACAGTAGAGGGTCCGCACTCTAGAGTGAGTGCAGAGCTAGGGGCATAGATGATCGTCTGGAACATATGTAGACCAATGTTTATGTCCAGGTGGTGGATCATCGCGTAAAGTAAGAATGAGTGAAAGGGTCGCATAACCACTACATCCCGTGAAGTCAGAGGAAGAATGCAGTGGACCAGGACTCGATAAAAGGCGTAGTCCTGGATGCGCAGATCGACAATCAAAAATTCTGAACTGTCAGACCTCTCTCACCTCTGAAAAAATAAGAGTAGAGAAGGTCGAGGGTAATGTGGGAGTAAGGAGCGGGAAAGGAAAGATCCATAGGAGGATAACAGAAGAAGGTGGACTGAGAGAGTCGTAGTCCAAGAAATCTAGTAAATAAAGAAGGAGAAATGGTAAGTGGAAGGGTCTGAACAGTAGTGGTGTAGTAGAAGTCATCGACTTTGACCAAGTTGTTATAAAACTCAGAGCATAAAGTTGTGTTTATAGAATGATTACAGTATACTAATCGTTCTAGATGGTAGTAAGTAATGACAGCAATAGCTGTGGGACAGGACTGGGTAAAGAATCCCCTATTCAGATAACTGGTTTTTAAGGGTTTGTACGTAGTGGTAGAAAACTTATTAAAAAGGGCTAATGTAGGAAACCAAAGGTCAGGGCTCGGTTCGGTACCGGGGTCGATCTCGATAGGACGATGTTTGCTAATAATAATCAACAATTGAAATAATTAATAACAATAAATTGAAAAGACAAGCTCTTAAAAAAAAACATATCGAGGAGGCATCGTGGGAAAGGAAGAAGAGAGGAAGACTTGGGATGCTTGGAAAGCACTTAGAAGTGATGAAGTAGTGTTAGAGGTTGTGAGTTTGGTGTCGAGAGGATGCCATGGGCGAGGGCTTATAAAGCCCTTCCCGGGCGCCCATGAGGGTCAAGAGGCGCCCGGGGCAGAGGTGAGGCACCCGAGATCTTACTCGGGCGCCTGAGTTCAGACGTGCTCAGGCGTGGCAATCTTTAATTGCCTCGTACGCTGGGAAAGTATTGGGCGCCCGAGAGGGTCTCGGGCGCCCGGTTGACCATTCTTTGACCGGGTTAATTGCTTCAACCAAATCCTAAGTTCAACTTTGTATACATTTTAGAAAGTTGAAAAATTAAGTTAGATCTTGAAAAATATTGAATTAAGTTAAATTTTGAAAAGAGTTAAATTGAATTAAGTCAAATGAAAAATGTAAATTAAAATTTTGAAAATATTTAGTTTGATTTTTAAAAAATGTTAAATTAAATTTTTGAAAATATTAAGTTTGATTTTTGAAAAATGTTATGTTAAATTTTTGAAAACATTAAGTTTGATTTTTGAAAAAAGTTAAGTTAAAATTTTCAAAATATTAAGTTGAATTTTAGAAAATATTAAGTTCAATATTTAAAAACTATTAAATTGAATTTTTAAGTTTAATTAAAGTTATATTAAAGGTAAAATTAATTGAGTTGGTTGAGTTGGACTACATTATTTGGTCCTAAACATCTCACCCATTTCTAAGTGACAAAACAAGTGTCCTTATCTGTTTTGTGAGATATGTTAATTTTATCTTTGATTTTATATTATCACTATGATTTAATTGAAACTTATGTTAGATTTAGGTTTAACAATTAGTAAGTTGAAAATAAATTTCGATAATTGGCTTCCAGGTCTTGGTGAGGCACAGAGACCTTCTTTGGTCGTAGCCTTATTGGATCATCAACCCTTTCCTAGACAAAGCCTTTTAAAGAAATTTTATTCTCAAACTACTTTTTGAGAAATCCTAGTCTAACTTGTTGAGGATTTAGTGAGGTAGCTTCAGTTAGATTCACCTGACTAATAGGACCAACTAGGGTACGCTTACCCTACCTAACTTTTTAGACAAGTTTCCCTAACGTACTATCATCTCGTCCCATCCTAATACTAGGTTGTTCAAGTTTTAATTAAGTCAAATCCTTTTCTAACTGTTCCTAGTCTAAGCATAATATTTTGCAAAATCAAAATAAACAAGCATAAAAAAAACAAAAATAATTTAATTAATTATAAAAATGATTTTTATACTAGCTACCCCTGAACTAAAGCCCAGTATGGTCTAGGCATGATGTGAATCTTGTCCTTGGAATCCAATATTGGTTTGGTCTAGCTTAATTTGTCAAGCATAATTTCGGGACCCATGCTTGGACTCGGGTTCTACTTGGGTTCAAAACAGAGTAGTATGATCTGTATCATGATTTGGTTCGATAACCAAGTCTGCATCAGTTTAGAACTGATTTTTGCTTTCCAAGAATCATGTCAAGACTCTTGGAACCCAAGGTGAATCGTTCTAACGCAACTCTAAGTTCCTTTACCTGAGATTTCAAGGAGGAATTCTCCTCTTCAAGTTTTTGAGCTTGAGTGGAGGTTCCTTCCTGAACTGGTTCAGTTAAGGAGCTAGAGTTGACTCCCTCTTTTAGGATTTAGACTTCCTGTCGGAGGGATTCGGCCCGAACGTTGGCTTTGGCCAACTTACGAGACAGATAAGAGATTAAATCGTAAAGCTGAGATTCAGGATAACCTCTTATCGTTATTTGCTAGTCTTTTGAAATTGAGAACCTTCCGGTTCTGATGTTTTCTTCCAGTTCTGATTCTGATTCGGTATCGAGATTTTTTGAAGCTGCCAGTGCGCGGAGGTTGGCGTGTGGTACTTCTTCTTCTTCTTCCGAAGATGACTCATCCCACGTAGCTTTGAGCACCTTCTTCCTCTGGTTCTTCTTATTCTCCTTCAAGTTGGGACACTCCAATTTGTAGTGACCCTTCTTGTTGCACCCATAACAGGTTACTTCACATTTGCCTTTTTGGCTGGTTAAAGGTTTGGCTGGATCATCCTTTTGTTGGTTCACCTTCTTCTTCTTCTTTTGGCCCTTGATCATTTTGTAGTGGCTCCGGGCCATCTGGACCAGCTCCAGATAATCGATTCCATCGTCGTCAGACTCTGATTCAGAATCTGACTCGGGTATCGATTGAATGTTTTTCTTCTTTTGCTTTGCAGGGACTTTTCCTGCAAAAAGAGCTAACCCTTTCTCGACCTATGAAACATTAGTCTATTCATGGAGTTCTAATTTAGAAAAAAGTTCATCTAGTTTAATATCTGAAAGGTTCCTAGAAACCTTGTAAGCATCTATCATTGATGCCCACAATGAATTTCTGGGAACGAGTTTAGAGTATACCTGATGAGGTCACAGTTTTCTACCTTGTGACCTATCGTGTTCAAACCATTCATCAGTTCTTGTATCCTCACGTGAAGTTATGCAGCTGTTTTGCCATCTTACATTTTGATCGTGTACAACTTGTTGAGAAGGAGATCTCACTTACTGATCCTCGTGTTCGACGTGCCTTCGTGTAGCTCGATCAATTTATTCCATAATTCTTTAGCGTTGCTGAACGGACTGACGTGGTTGAGTTCTTCCTTCATTAATCCACACTGGAGGGTCTGAGTGGCTTTGGCGCCCGCTTCTATCTTCTTCTTGAGTGAAGCGTCCCACTCAAAGTATCCTTGAACATCACCTTAAGAGTTTTTTGGGATCTCCAATCCAGACTGGATGATGATCCACATTTCCACCTGAGTTTTCAGGTGAATCTCCATTTTGCTCTTCCAGTAAGAGAAATCTTCTCCGGAGAACAGAGGAGGGTGTGCGCTGCTATAGCCTTCTTGCATGGCCATTTAATATTCCTGAAAATACAAAAATAATAAACTTGTTCTAAGACTTTATCTTGGATTAGCAGTGCAGTATAAAAAGAATAAACCAAAAACAATTTGAGTGGTGTCCCACTAACCTCAAAGAATGAGAATTTTTTTTAAAAAAAATGAACAAAAAAAAAATATTCCGAAAAAAACTGCTCAGTTGTCGATTTCACCAAGGTAGAGCAACTTGCTCTGATACCACTTGTGGGATTGTTGTAATCAATAGTGTGGGATCGTTAGAATCGATAGAGGGGGGTGAATATCGATAAAATCTTTTTCAAAAAAATGAGAGTAATACGCAACAGAAAATTGCAAGACAATGCTAACTCGGTTTTTTTTTACTTGGTTCGGAGTCTAGATCGGCTCCTACTCCAAGGCTCACGGTCCTTGACCGTTTACGATAGGCAATTCTATATTTCGCAAAAGTATTACAAAGTTGAAGTTCGAATACAAAATTTAAATACAATAATTAATTAAAAATTATACCAACGACCGGAGAAGATTCGAATATCAGAGCTGCGGGTCGTCGTTGGCGCTTAAGACTTGAGCATGGAGCGTTTGGAGCAGAGCGCTTGAATGAATTCGTTGGAAGTAGTTGTTTCTGGAAGCAAGGGGGTGAACCCCTATTTATACAGGCTTCTAGGGTGCCTGTGTTGAAGGGGGTGATTGACACGTGGCCTATCTGTGTGAATCCTCATCCGCAGACTTGGCCAGCGCTTATCCCTTCAACTGGGGCGCCTGAGTTGACTGGGGTGCCTGTATCAACACAGGCACCTCATTGCAGACGTGGAGGCTTTACTTTGAGACTGCTTGGAACACCCTTCATCTGGGGCGCCTGTCACCATTCAAGCGCCTGATCATACAGGCGCCTGACTCCATTTAGGCGCCTGGGAAGCAGTGAACTCCATCCCTTGTTTCTGCAACCAGGGTTAGTTCCAAAACACAAACAATATATAAGTTAAGTCCAGTTAACAACCGGAGCTATCTTGGTTCTGACTTTGGGCTTCCCAAATGGAACCCTAGGTCGAACCGATGCCTAATGTTCCCTCCTGCAGGCAACGCGTCCTCACCTACTCCTCTCAGGAGAGTTTACCTTTTTGCCAACCGGCTCCTCCGGTTGGACTTTTGCTCAATCCTCCAGATCAGGTCTTCGTGCCCAGTCCGCGACCAGGACTTATTGCCCAACCCCCGGTCAGGTCTTCGGTGTCCAGCCCTCGGCCAGGACTTATTGCCAAATTCCTCGAATCAGGACTTCGTGCCCAGTCCGCGACCAGGACTTATTGTCCAACCCTATGTCAAGACTTAGGTGCCCAGCCCTCGACCATGACTTTTTGCCCAATTCCTTGAATCAGGACTTCGTGCCTAGTTTACCTAGGACTTTTCCTACGCACTTAAAGAACTTCATTAGATCACATGATAACCTTAAACTTATGAACTCTTTGCCATTATCAAAACACAGGTTCAATCTTGGTGCTTCCCGGCCACCAACAATCTCCCCCTTTTTTGATTTATGGCAACCAGGCTCAAAAGTTAAGTTTAAAACATATAAAGCAGATGTATATAAAGAGAACATGTTTATTCTATGAAAACCACTTTTTTAAAATACATTTACTAAGCTCCCCCTAAAATAGAAATTCTCCCCTAAAGCTTTCAATGATATGCAATTTTCCAAAAAGACAAAGTGTTTAAATTTTGACCAATTGTTTTACATAACAAAACAAAGCATTTGCACACTTACAAAGATTTTCCACTTAAAAAAAATTATTGTGCGCTTGAAAAATCTTTTTGAAAAAATATTTGCACTTAGAAAATTTTTGTACTTAGAAACATTTGCACTAAAAAATTTACATAAACAAATTTGTGCACTTACAAAAATATTTTACTTTAGAAAAAATTTTGTGCACTTAAAAAGACTTAACTTAGAAAAATTTGTGCACTTAGAAAATTTAACTTAGAAAAATTTGTGCACTTAGAAAAAAATTTACTTAAACAAATTTGTGCATTTAGATTAGATTTTCACTTAGAAAAAAAAATTTGTGCACTTT
>JAGFNQ010002734.1:152944-411152 GCA_024364735.1 Boesenbergia rotunda | reverse complement strand
CATGTTTAATTTGGTTACGCCTCGGGGAGCGGACCAAATTGATTTACGACAAATTTCTTTTCTTTGGGTATCTGAGCCTCGGGGAGCCACCCAAAAATAATTTGTTGTAATTAATTAATCCATAAATAAAATATGTAATCAAATCTTGGAAATTTTTAGGATAATAATTTCCTTATTTGATTTAAGAGGTGATGCTCTTACATATTGTTGTCTCCAAAATTAATTAGGAAAATGGTTTCTTATAGAGTTTTCTTAAATAGATTTTCATGAAAATAATATGTGGTTGAATTAAGGGAATCTGTCTCTTAATTTAATAAGATTTGATTTAGAGAAATCAAAGTCTTAAACATATTATTTCGAAATTGATTATGACAATTTAGGAAATTGTTTCCCAAACAATTCCTTGAATAAAGTATGAAATTAGAATTAGGAAATCCGGTTCCTAATTCAATTAATGAGACTTGATAAATTAAGTCACATACATACTTTATTAAGGAAATCGTTAGTACATGAATAATTATATGTCATGAATGTGCTTAGAAAAGAAAGGTTGAGACCCAAAACCCCTTACAAAATATTAAGGCCAACACCTTCCATTAATATGGTTAGAACCGGAGTTTTGTTTCTTGTTTGGGTTGATGGACACATCCATGCCCGGGTTGAACCTCAACATGTTCAAACCATGGAATTAGTTTATGATTAATATAGTTGGAGTCAGAGGTCAATCCTTAGTTTTGATTGTTGGACACATCCAAGCCTGACTAAACGGTTGAATGAGCTCCAACCATATTAAAACTATTTCTTGATTAATGGGTCAGCCTTAAGCTTGGAGCATCGATTTGTTGTGCCACAGCCAAGGTCGATGTAAAGAGAGGTGCAGTTGGGTGCTATGTATAATGTTGCATACTTGTTAATGAGTTAACAACCCAATGATTTATGCAAACATTCAATTAGTTGATAGCATAAAGTGATAGTTACATATATGTGATATGTAATCGGTATAATTACCTACCTTCATAGCTAAGAATAACTTGATGGCCACAGCCATGGTTGTTCTTATCTATGGTTGGATATCAACCTATTTGGAGATGTTCCTATGATCTCCCGAATTGATAAAAAGGGTTATTCAATTCGAAAAATAAATAGGATTTAATTAATGTATGTTGATGCATTCTTTATCATTCTTCTCACATAAGCTCGATTTGTATTTCTAGGATAATCACACGATCATGTCTTCTCTGAATTTGCGTTCCATTTTGGACACCAATAAACTGACTGGGCCAAACTTCATGGACTGGCTTCAAAACCTGAGGATAGTCCTCAAGGCAGAGAAGCTTGCGTATGTCCTTGAAGATAAACTTCCCAACCGTCCTCCAGAAAATGCAACTCCAGACCAGTTAGTGGCCTATCAGAAACATGTGACCGATTCTGAACTTGCGAGTTGCATCATGCTAGCCGCTATGGTACCTGAGCTGCAAAAGCAGCATGAGCATATGGATGCTTATACCATCATCTTCCATCTTCATGAGTTATTTGACGAGCAGGCGAGATCCGAAAGGTTCGAGGTCTCCAGACTCCTCTTCACCTCTAAGACGCAGGAAGGCACTTCTGTCTCACAGTTTGTATTGAAGATGTTGGGGTACATTGAGCGACTGGGCACACTCGGTTTTGCAATAGATCATGAACTAAGTATTGACTTAATTCTACATTATTTACCCAAAAGTTATTCACAATTTGTGATGAACTATCGGATGAACAAGCTGGAGACTACCATTCCTGAGTTGCTCAACCTGCTGAAGACTATAGAGCCTTCTGTGAAGCAGGATCAGAAGATGGTACTGTTAGTTGGTTCCTCGAAGAAAGGTTCTAAGAGGAAGGCCAAAGAATAGAATAAGGGAAAGAAGAAAAAGACCAAAAAGACTGAAAAGACCCCAAAAGGCACTTGCCATCACTGTGGCAAGGAGGGTCACTGGCGAAGAAACTGCAAGGTTTATCTTGAGTCCTTGAAGAAGAAGGCATCCGATGCCCCATCCTCTTCAGGTATCTTCGTTATTGAATGTCACTCTAATTCCTCAACCGCCTGGGTACTTGATACTGGGTGTAGCTCACATATATGTAATGACATACAGGGGTTAAGGAATAGAAGAAGACTCGTCAAGGGAGAAGCGAATTTGCGAGTTGGAAATGGAGCAAAGATTGCTGTTGTTGCCATCGGAACATATTTGCTAAAGCTCCCTACTGGACGTGTCTTAGAATTGGATAATTGTTATTTTGTTCCTTCGTTAATAAAGAACATTGTATCTATTTCATGTTTGAATGAAAAGGGTTATCATTTAACTTTTAGTAACAATTGTTGTTACATAACTTTAAATGGTGTTCTTTATGGGACCGAAACTTTGTGCAATGGTATCTACACGTTAGATTTATCCGGTGACGTTTTCAATATCGAAGTTAGCAACAAACGTGCTCGATTAGATAATTGAATAGACTCCTACACGTGGCATTGTCGTCTTGGCCATGTAAGTAAGAAACGCATAACCAAATTACACCGATGTGGAATTCTGGAATCATTTGAACCCGGTTCATTTGATACATGCGAATCATGCTTAAAAGGTAAGATGACCAAATTACCCTTTTCCAGAAAAGGTAATCTAGTGGGAGAATTGCTTGGTCTAATACATACTGATGTATGTGGACCAATGTCAACTCTTGCACAAGGAGGCTATAGCTACTTCATTACCTTTATCGATGATCACTCACGATTCGAGTATGTGTTCTTGATGAAACACAAATCTGAAGCTTTTGAGAAATTCAAAGAGTTCAGAAATGAAGTAGAGAAATAGCTTGGCAAAAGTATTAAGATACTTCGATCCGATCGGGGTGGTGAATACTTAAGTCAAGAGTTTCAAGATTATCTTAGGGACAATGGGATATTATCTCAATGGACTCCCCCATATACACCACAGCATAATGGTGTATCTGAGAGGTGTAACCGAACCTTGATGGACATGGTTAGATCCATGATGAATCATGCAACTCTTCCAAAATCCTTTTGGGGCTATGCACTTAAGACAGCTGTTTACTTGCTAAACAGAGTCCCGACCAAGGTAGTCTCTACTACTCCATATGAGATGTGGAATAGTAAGAAATCTCACTTAACTCACCTTAAGATATGGGGTTGTCCTGCTTATGTGAAGCGGACTGTATCAGACAAATTGGATACTAAGTCTGATAAATGTTTATTTATTGGATACCCTAAGGAAACAAAGGGTTACCAATTCTATCATCCCTTAGAACAAAAGGTGTTTGTTTCAAGGCATGCTGTATTTCTGGAAAAAGAATTTCTTTTACAAGAAAACAGTGGGAGTGGCATTGAACTTGATGAAGTTCAAGAAACTCCAATAGACATTACAGAGACACCTAGTCTAGACCCACAACCAATAACTCATAATGATGAGCTATCAGTTGAACCTAAAACACCACCACCTCTTTGTAGTTCTGATAGGACACGCAATATTCCAGAGAGATACGGATTTCTCATATGTGAATCGAACGACGTGTTACTCATAAGGGATGATGAACTATCAGTTATGAAGATGTTCTGAAAAGTTCAGAAAGGGACAAATGGCTTGAAGCCATGAAGTCGGAAATGGATTCCATGTACGAAAATCAAGTATGGGACTTGGTTAACCCACCTGAAGGGATTAAGCTCATAGGGTGCAAGTGGGTTTTCAAGAAGAAAACCGACATGGAAGGTAATGTTGTTACCTTTAAGGCTAGATTAGTGGCAAAAGGATATCGTCAGAAACAAGGAATTGATTATGACGAAACCTATTCGCCAGTAGCTATGCTTAAATCCATTCGGATGCTCCTGGCTATAGCAGCTCATTATGATTATGAGATATGACAAATGGATGTGAAAACAGCTTTCCTTAATGGAAACCTGCTTGAGGATGTATACATGATACAACCTGAAGGTTTCACATCGGTTGATAAAACCAAAATATGCAAGCTTCGACGATCTATATATGGACTGAAGCAAGCATCCAGGAGCTGGAACATCCGTTTTGATGAGACAATCAAAGAGTTTGATTTCTCACCTTTGTGTATACAAGAAGGTTAGTGAGAGTGCAGTCGTATTCCTAGTATTATATGTCGATGACATATTACTTATAGGAAACGATATATCAATCTTACAGTCAGTTAAAATTTGGTTGTCCAAAACTTTCTCCATGAAAGACCTGGGAGAAGCAACCTATATCCTTTGGATTAGAATCTATAGAGATAGATCAAAACGGTTGCTTGGTCTTTCGCAGTCTACATATATAGACCGAGTGCTAAAAAGGTTTAGCATGTCGGAATCCAAGAAAGGTTACCTTCCCATCAGGCATGGGATCAACCTTTCAAAGTCTATGTGTCCGCGCACAGAAGACTAGAGGATTTGCATGAATAAGATTCCTTATGCATCCGCGATAGGATCTATCATGTATGCTATGTTATGTACTAGGCCCGATGTATCGTATGCTCTGAGCGTCACGAGCAGATACCAGTCTGATCCAGGAATGGATCATTGGGCGGCTGTCAAGACAATCCTTAAGTACTTAAGAAGAACTAAGGATGTATTCCTAATTTATGGAGAAGGAGATATGGTAATACGTGGGTATACAGATGCCAGTTTCCAGACAGATAAGGATAACTCCAAATCTCATTCTGGATACGTATTTATTATGAATGGATGCGCAATAAGTTGGAAGAGTTCCAAGCAAGACACCGTAGCAGATTCTACCATGGAAGGGGAATATATTGCAGCTTCGGAAGCAGCAAAGGAAGCAGTCTGGATCAAGAAGTTCGTCTCAGAACTTGGTGTGGTTCCAACCATTGATGAAGCAATACCGTTTATTGCGACAACAATGGTGCTATTGCACAAGCAAAGGAACCAAGGTCTCATCAGCGATCCAAACACGTGCTTCGCCGCTATTATCTGATCAGAGAGATTATAAGTAGGAATGATATACAAATTGAGAAAATTCCCACTGAAAGGAATTTAGCGGATCCTTTAACTAAGGCCTTGCCTCAGAGCAAGTTTGAGGGTCATGTTAGAGCCTGTGGTATTGGATACCGTAGCGATTGGCATTAGGCCAAGTGGGAGTTTGTTAGTATTATGAGAGAAGTGTCCTAAGGCAATCGCCTTATGATTGTAATCATTTACTTTAATAAATGAATATTCACTATTTGAGTATACATGTTCATGTATTTGATTGAGATCTTAAACTCATTTACTTAATGTCCGCAATTCAATTCACAGCATGAGACAATTTGTGATGAATTCACAACTAGTGATTATCTCTACATGTGCAATTGTGAAGTATTGAAATTGTCCCTAGTCGATGAATTGATAAATATGGACACTATCAATTCTGTTGAGACTAGCATGGTTTATTCTCTAATCAGCTGATTCTCACTGGCTGGTGACATTGGGATGTCCAGAGATAAACATGGATGCTAGTTAAGGGAACTAGTTCATTGGAGTGACTAGCTGTAAAACTTCATATGGTAATCTACATATAGATATGTCAATCAAAGTTCTTACTGCAGCTTAAGTGCGATGTTCCTTTGACTTGCGGTGTTCAAGTCATCTTGGTCACGGAGACTTATACTTTGACATCTTAAGCAAGCATCTCTAAGGAGGTGTGGACCCAGGATGGTTGGGTATAAGCCGAAGTGCCCGAAGATGTTTGAACAGCCTACAAAGGATTCACCACTCCTTGCGAGGAGATGTATACCCAAGGCCTATCGTCGGATTGTTACTCGAAGCCTCTGGCCAGAGCATAACATGTTCCGAGTATGAATCTCTAGGAAACATGAGAGTAATTAGAATCCGTTGGACGAGAAAGACATTACTTGGGCTAGGTGTGACGTAGTCAGCCTAGTGGGGACTGAAACACATAGACCGTGTCCTGAACCAAGTGGGTATAAGATGGTGAAGGGAATGGGGCACAACTCATTATAGCTGCTGAAGGGTTTCAGAATTATTTCTGAGGTCAACCGTTGATCTTTCGATTAATTGGGGATCATGATGTACCTACTAGGTGCACTCATGATTGTTCTATAATTGGTTAATTATAGACGGCCAACATAAATCGAAAGCCTATTTAGTCACACGCACTACGAGTAATCTGAGGGATTTAAAACGAGTTGAAAATTGGATTTTCCTATCAAGAGAGATAAGTCGAATCTGAATTTATCAGAGACGCAACGGAAGCTTAAAATGGCTAAGTCTTTTGAAGGCTTATTGGACGAATTATATGAGTTTAATTCGTAAGGAGACGACTTGGATTTGGCCGGCCAACGAGGGTCCCCACCCTCTTTGGTTTGGCCGGCCATAATAAGAAGGGAAACCAAATTATTTGGTTTAAATTATAAAATAAATCAAGCGCGATTTGTTTTATAAAATTATGGATGAAGAAATTTATATAAAGAAATTTATAGAAATTTATTCTTTTTATGGAAATTAAAATGAACCATCGATTGGCTTATTTTATTTTATAAAATCAATTATGAATTGATTTTTCCATGATAAGAAAAATTTATATAATAAATTTCTTGTAAATTTTATTCCATCATAAAAGGGGAGACATGGTTGTTTTTATTATAAATTAAGTTATAATAAAAACTTGGCATAACAGAATAATTCATAGAAAAATTTATAAGATAAATTTCTTATGAAAAATTTATTCCGTTAAGAGAAGACTTGGCGATTAAGAGGCTACTATATAAAGGTACCAAGGCAAGGCTTGGAAATTAATTCAAGAGATCAAGGATTCTTGCCTAGCCTCTCTTCCTCTCCTTTTCTCCCTCTCCCTCTAGGGCCGGCTACCCTCTCCCTCTCCTAGGGTCGGCTACCCTCACCTCCATAGCCGTGAGCCACCTCCACCAAGAAGGTGCCAAAGAAGAAGAAGAAGCGGGGCGCGACTCCTTCCTTCCTCCCGGAATCTTGATTCCGTTTTTCATTTGGTGGTTAGTTTTCCATCTCTCTCTCTTGATATTCTAGTCGTGCCTTTGGAGAATCTACTAGTTCTTATCGGCACGAAACTCATGGCTTTGCGAAGTCATCCCGAAGAGAACTCGGCGTGGACGCGAATAGTGGCGGAGCTTCCAAGGGACGCTACGGTTGGATCTCGTCCCTTTCTACGAGTTACGCGAGGTATTAAGTAAATTAGTTTACTTTCTGCAAAATTTTAAATGTATGATCATGTCTCCACAACTTAAGGTTGCATGATAGATACGTGGTTAAAATAATTTAAGAAATTATTTATGCTAAACCTTCCGCTGCACGTAATTAAATTTTAAAATTACGAACCCGTATCCATGTCAACATGCACCCGGTCCCAACACCTTACATTTATCCCGCTCGTCCAAGTGCCGCCGGATCTCTTGTACGTTCAAGTGTCTGTGCCTCTATGCGTATCCACACGGACATGATCTCTCAACTTCGGGAAGAACTACCTTATTGTGCTAGCAACTTGATGTAGTTCACAAGACCACCAAGAACCTAAAAGGGTTTCTGGCAAGAGGGAGAAGAGGAAGAAGAGAGGAAGGGAAGAAGGGAAAAACTCTCACTTGTCATTCAAAATGACTAAACCCTCTTTTTATACTCATCCCATGAATATGAAGAGACTTTTGTCTCTTTGGCTTCCCTTCATTAAAGTCAATAAAGAGCACATCTTCTCAGGTGACTCTTCATCTTCTCTTCATTCAATAAAGAGAGACTTTTCTCTTTCCTTCATCAAACACTTTAATGAATTTCTCTTGCAATTCCGACCGGGCCTCTAGGGCTCCCGACCAAGTCTCCCGAGCAAGTCCCTAAGCTCCCGACCAAGTCTCCAGAGCTCCCAGCCCGAGCTCCCGACCAAGTCCCTGAGCTCCTGACCCAAGCTCCCAAGCTCCTATCCCGAACTCCCGAAGCATCATGTCCTTAGTGTGTGACCCAATAGGTTCTCGTGACGTTGGCAATGCGCCTAAACCGCTTTAGACACATAAGCAATGAGCGACATCTAGCAATGCATCATTACTACCCAAGTAACAAGAAAAGTCGAGATCCGACTTATCCTCCGTGACTATGATAATGTATGACCTTGTCCTTCTATCCTTGATATCTAGATTGACCAATGAGACATAGACCGTGTCATCCTCGATCAATCTATGTGTTTCTTGATCCCTGAGTAGACTCACTTAAACAAATGAGCTCAATATCTCATATTGACTCATTTGAGCATGGTCATGCGTTTTAGTAGTCCTACTCGATCAAGGGGCCCACAGATATCACTTCCGTCATATGGGAGGGATAGATCCCATCTACATCACTCACATCTCTCCGCATAATTCATTACATACCCAGTGATCACCTTCATAGTCCACCCTGTTACGGGTGACGTTTGACGATACCAAAGTACATAACTCCTTATGTAGGGAACCGTAGTGACTTCAGGTCTAAGGACTATTCATACTAATAGTCGCATGAAAAAGTTTATGACACTCATATGACAATCTATGAAATTTTCTCATGGCGGGTCAATTCAGTACACATTCTCTAATCTATACCCATGTGTCAACTTGATATCACATATCCATGACTTGTGAGCTCAAGTCATCAATTGACCTACATGCTAGTCTCCATGCATTAATATTATCCTTGAATATTAATGCTTGACTAGGAATGGATTAGTCTAGTGTTCTCTACATTATCTCACAATCGATTCAACCAAACGATATAATGTAGATAAGAAGCTACTACTCAAGGTGTAATGCCCAAAAATTCTCAAAACTAATTTTAGAAATATCCTAGAATTAATTCTGAATTTATGGATATTTTTAAAGAATTTTTCCATGGACAAATAAGCAAAAAGGAATAAAAATAGAATGCGCGGTAAAAAGACATAAGTGGGGTTTGACCCCTAGACCTTTATCGTCAGAGGAGAATAGGCTTACGAAGTGGGATGGGTTTGTTTTGGTTGGAATATACTAGAGGGAAAGATAGATAAGGTGAAATTAGTTAAATTTTTCCATAAATATAAAAGGGAAACTTAAGGGTTTTTAGGTTTATTCTTTCCCTCATCTTCTCACCGCCGACTCTCTCTCTCTCTCGCATGCGCGATTTTCCTCTCCCTCTCTCTCGAGTCTTTCTCTCCCTCACTCACGGCAAAATAAGGAGGAGGTCTAAGGTCTTGTGTTGGGTGGATTCAAGAAGGAGGACGCGCTAGGGATCGTCTCAAGAAAGTAGTTCGTCATTAGAACCTCTCCGAGACTCCAAGGACCTTCCCTCTCCCTAAACCCTACGCCTAGAGTTGTAAGAACAAGTGCAGGATGTAAGTATCCCTCACCTGCGATATAAGTAGCTTCGTTTGTATGATTGATTGTTCTATTTTATCTAATTGCAATTTTATGCCCATATGCGCAGATTAACTTCCTCTACCGATTTTAAGGGCACCACTAGATGGGTTGGACGTGCTACCCCCTTTAGTTTGGGGTTTAGACGCACCGTCGAGTGCCTAGGAAGTGTTCTTAAGTGAAAAAGGGGAGTTTTTAGGCACACAAACTGCTCGAGAAAATGTTAAGAAGCTCTAATATGAGTTTTAGCATGTTATGAAGTTAGCCACCCTTGCTTTATGTTTATGGACCTTAGTTCGTCCATTGGGTGGGCTCCTAGATCGCCCCTAGGCTCTAGATTGCCTAGTAGATGCAAGGTTAAAGAAAAGAATATTTATGAAAGTATTTTACTTTTTATGGCATGTACTTGGACTCTAGTTCGTCCATGGGTGGGCTCCTAGTTGCCCCTAGGCTCCTAGTTTGCCTAGTAGTAGTACCCTAATGGGTTCGGGATTAGCTACCTCAGATCTATTTAGGGATGCGCGCATTACCAGAATATTACCAGGCCCACAACAGCATGATTATTATTTTCAATTATTATATGTATAAGTTTCAAAAGTTCAGTAATAGCTTTAAGTGAAACCAGTTTTAAGATCATGCTTAGTTCAGTAAATTCTATGAATGTCATATGAATTTAGTTATAAGAATATGATTTAGTTCATGTGCTTAGTATGATGAGTATGCCATGATATTTGTTTAGATTATATGTTCAGCAAGAATAAATGACAAGCATGATATGTTTTTCCTACATGAGTTTTCAAAAGCATGAGTTTCGAGATATGCATTATTTTGTGAGTAGGATGGTACTTACTAAGCTTTATGCTTATAGTTTCATTTTTCCTTATACTGCAGATAAAGGCAAAGGAAAAATAGAATAGCGGAGGTGGCAGGGATGATGGTGGAGTGTGTGATGGTGGAAACTTGGAATGAAAGAACCTTGGGAACTTACATTAAGAGGTCATGTTATTAAGAATGTTAAATGAATTAGTTCCTTGTCATGTTTACTATTTTCCGCATCATAAGTACCTTTGTCATGTTGAGTGATACATTCAAGTGCATGTTTCTAGTTATACTTTAACATGTTGTTTGCTTCTACATGTGATATGTTGAGTGATACATTCAAGTGCATGTCTCTAGTTATACTTTGACATGTTGTTAGCTTCTACATGTGATATGTTGGATGATACATTCCAAGTGCATGATAATTAGTAATAAAATGAATGATTTAAGTCCATGGAACCATTTCTGATATTATAGTGCTACTATTAATGCATCTAGACCGAAACAATGCCTAGTTTTAGTAGCAAGTTGATACAAAGTTCATGTTTCTAATTTCATTCTTAGAAATGGTTAAAGTATGCTTTAATGTCATGGAAATATGTAGAATATGGCCTAGAATCATTGTATACCTGTTAGTAAGCTTAAATATGAGTTTGTGGGGGGTTTTTGGCACGAAGTGGGTTGACTTTAGCACGTCTCTGGAATCTGAATTTTCAGATTTCAGAACTACCAGTCGACTGCGACAGATACCAGTCGACTGGGACTAGTAACAAAATCGTACAGAAGGCTTCGTCGCCTCGGGCAGTCGACTGATAGAATACCAGTCGACTGGTGCCAATTTATAACACAATGTCATGTAGAGCTGTTGGTTAGTGCTTCAGTCATGTAAGGCTGAGGTTGGGGGATCAAATCTTGCCAAGCTAATAAATAGAAGCAGTAAGTAATTGGGTTAGACCAAAGAATGCCAGTGAGATCAGAAGTTTTTTGGGTCTAGCCGGATACTACAGGAAGTTTGTAGAGGATTTCTCTAGAATAGCCTCCTCACTGACAGCTCTTACCAGAAAGAACAGAAAGTTTAAGTGGACAGAGGACTGCGAGAACAGTTTTACAGAATTAAAGAGAAGATTGACTAGTGCTCCCATCCTGACTCTTCCAGAGACCACTGACAGCTTTGACATTTATAGTGATGCTTCTAAATTAGGACTTGGAGCAGTGTTGATGCAGAATGGCAAGGTTATTACCTATGCTTCTAGACAACTCAAGGATTATGAGAAGAACTACCCTACCCATGACAATGAGCTAGCTGCAGTAGTGTTCGCTCTCAAGATTTGAAGACATTACTTATACGGAGCTCAGTGTAGGATTTTCACAGATCATCAGAGTCTAAAGTATTTCTTTACTCAGAAGGATCTGAACATGAGGCAACGCAGATGGCTTGAGCTGGTCAAGGATTATGACATTGACATCCTCTACCATCCAGGTAAAGCTAATAAGGTGGCAGACGCACTTAGTAGGAAATCTAGTGCCACCCTACTAGCTTTGTCTACGATGTCACAGCCCCTTCGGAAGGAAATATCAGAGTTCGGACTGGAAATTATAGTTGGGCAACTCTCCACTTTGACATTAGTGTCAACCCTGCTTGAAGACATCCAGACAGCACAGGATCAAGATCCTGACCTTCAGAAAATCAAGCAGGGGATAGCAGAATCAGAAAATGGGGAGTTTCTCCTATCAGATAGTGGGATACTATACTACGGTGACCGCCTATGTGTTATGAACCAAGAAGAGCTCTGAAGGAAGATCCTAGAGGAAGCACATGGATCTCCTTATGCGATGCATCCTGGTTCCACCAAAATGTACCAAGACCTCAGAGGACGTTTTTGGTGGCCTAGGATGAAGAGAGACATCGCCAGATATGTCAGTACCTGTCTGACATGCTAAAGAGTCAAGGCAAAACATCAGAGACCAGGAGGAGTTCTGCAGCCTATCCAGATTCCAGAATGGAAACGGGATGATATTTCCATGGATTTTATAGTGGGACTACCCAGAACAACGAATGAATATGATGCAATTTGGGTAATAGTTGACAGATTGACTAAGTCTGCCCACTTCCTAGCTATCCGGATCTCCTATACCATGGAATAGCTAGCTCAGTTATACCTCAAGGAGATTGTCAGACTACATGGAGTCCCTAGGATTATCATTTCAGATAGGGACAGTAGGTTCACTTCGCACCTCTGGAAGTGCGTACAGACAGCACTAGGCACCAAACTGATGTTTAGCACAGCTTTCCATCCTCAGACAGATGGTCAGACAGAGAGAGTTAATCAAGTACTAGAAGATATACTCAGAGCTTGTGCTTTAGATTTCAAGGGCAGTTGGTGCAGATACCTGTGCTTAGCGGAATCCGCATACGATAATAGTTATCAAGTCACTATCGGCATGACACCCTATGAGGCTTTATATGGGCGGAGGTGTAGATCTCCTATCTGCTGCTACGAAGGTGGTGAGAGGCAAGAGTTAGGCCTAAAGACAGATCTTATAGATGATACTACCGTAGACATACAGCAGATCCGCCAGAGAATAGAAACAACTCAGAGCCACAAGAAGAGCTATGCTGATACACGGCGCAGACCATTAGAGTTTGAAGTTGGGGATTCAGTATTTCTCAGAGTGGCTCCCATGAAGGGAGTAATGCGTTTTGGGAAGAAGGGCAAGCTAAGTCCAGATATGTAGGACCATACCCCATCACTAGAAGAGTTGGCAAAGTAGCTTATGAGCTAGAGCTACCTCAGGAGATGTCAGCTATCCACAATGTATTTCATGTCTCCATGCTGAAGAAGCATATCCCAGATGTCACCCAGGTGATAGAGCCACAGACGGTACAAGTCCGTGAAGATCTCAGTTATGATAGTCGGCCTATTCAGATAATAGACCGAGCAGTTAAGAAATTGCGGAACAAGGATGTACCATTAGTGAAAGTCATATGGCAAAATCACAGAGTAGAAGAGGCAACATGAGAACCAAAGGACAGCATGAGGCAGAAATACCCAGAGTTGTTTTAAGTTCGAGGATGAACTTTTTATAGGGTATGGGGGATTGTAACGCCCAAAAATTCTCAAAACTAATTTTAGAAATATCCTAGAATTAATTCTGAATTTATGGATATTTTTATAGAATTTTTCCATGGACAAATAAGGCAAAAATGAATAAAAATAGAATGTGCGGTAAAAAGACAGAGGGGTTTGACCCCTAGACCTTTACCATGAGAGGAGAATAGGCTTATGAAGTGGGATGAGTTTGTTTTGGTTCGAATAAATTAGAGGGAAAGATAGATAAGGTGAAATTAGTTAAATTTTTCCATAAATATAAAAGGGAAACTTAAGGGTTTTTAGGTTTATTCTTTCCCTCATCTTCTCACCGCCGACTCTCTCTCCCTCTCTCTCGCGATTTTCCTCTCCCTCTCCCTCGAGTCTTTCTCTCCCTCACTCACGGCAAAACAAGGAGGAGGTCTAAGGTCTTGTGTTGGGCGGATTCAAGAAGGAGGGCGCGCTAGGGGATCGTCTCAAGGAGTAGTTCGTCATTAGAACCTCTCCGAGACTCCAAGGACCTTCCCTCTCCCTAAACCCTACGCCTAGAGTTGTAAGAACAAGCGCAGGATGTATGTATCCCTCACCTGCGGTATAAGTAGCTTCGTTTGTATGATTGATTGTTCTAGTTTATCTAATTGTAATTTTATGCCCATATGCGCAGATTAACTTCCTCTACCGATTTTAAGGGCAACACTAGATGGGTTGGACGTGCTACCCCCTTTAGTTTGGGGTTTAGACGCACCGTCGAGTGCCTAGGAAGTGTTCTTAAATGAAAAAGGGGAGTTTTTAGGCATGCGAGGTGCTCGAGAAAATGTTAAGAAGCTCTAATATGAGTTTTAGCATGTTATGAAGTTAACCACCCTTGCTTTATGTTTATGGACCCTAGTTCGTCCGTTGGGTGGGCTCCTAGATCGCCCCTAGGCTCTAGATTGCCTAGTAGATGCAAGGTTAAAGAAAAGAATATTTATGAAAGTATTTTAATTTTTATGGCATGTGCTTAGACTCTAGTTCGTCCATGGGAGGGCTCCTAGTTGCCCCTAGGCTCCTAGTTTGCCTAGTAGTAGTATCCTAATGGGTTTGGGATTAGGTACCTCGGATCTATTTAGGGATGCGCGCATTAGCAGAATATTGTCGGGCCCACAGCAGCATGATTATTATTTTCACTTATTATATGTATAAGTTTCAAAAGTTCAGTAATAGCTTTAAGTGAAACCAGTTTTAAGATCATGCTTAGTTCAGTAAATTCTATGAATGTCATGTGAATTAAGTTATAAGTATATGATTTAGTTCATGTGCTTAGTATGATGAGTATGCCATGATATTTGTTTAGATTATATGTTTCAGCAAGAATAAATGACAAGCATGATATGTTTTTCCTACATGTGTTTTCAAAAGCATGAGTTTCGAGATATGCATTATTTTGTGAGTAGGATGGTACTTACTAAGTTTTATGCTTATAGTTTCATTTTTCCTTATACTACAGATAAAGGTAAAGGAAAAATAGAATAGCGGAAGCGGCAGGGATGATGGTGGAGTGTGTGATGGTGGAAACTTGGAATGAAAGAACCTTGGGAACTTGCATTAAGAGGACATGTTATTAAGAATGTTAACTGAATTAGTTCCTTGTCATGTTTACTATTTTCCGCATCTTAAGTACCTTTGTCATGCTGAGTTATACATTCAAGTGCATGTTTCTAGTTATACTTTAACATTTTGTTAACTTCTACATGTGATATGTTGAGTGATACATTCAAGTGCATGTCTCTAGTTATACTTTGACATGTTGTTAGCTTCTACATGTGATATGTTGGATGATACATTCCAAGTGCATGTTAATTAGTAGTAAAATGAATGATTTAAGGCCATGGAACCATTTCTGATATTATAGTGCTACTATTGATGCATCTAGACCGAAACAATGCCTAGTTTTAGTAGCAAGTTGATACAAAGTTCATGTTTCTAATTTCATGCTTAGAAATGGTTAAAGTATGCTTTAATGTCATGGAAACATGTAGAATATGGCCTAGAATCATTGTATACCTGTTAGTAAGCTTAAATATGAGTTTGTGGGGTTTTTGGCACGAAGTGGGTTGACTTTGGCACGTTTCTGGAATCTGAATTTTCAGATTTCAGAACTACCAGTCGACTGCGACAGATACCAGTCGACTGGTAGACTGGGCAGTCGACTGGGACCAGTAACAAAATCGTACAGAAGGCTTCGTCGCCTCGGGCAGTCGACTGATAGAATACCAGTCGACTGGTGCCAATTTACAACACAATGTGATGTATTGCTCTTAGTTAGTGCTTCATTCATGTAAGGTTGAGGTTGGGGGATCAAATCTTGCCAAGCTAATAAAATTAAAGTTTTTGTTTTATTTTGGCTGGTTAGTACTTTCAACATGATTATGAATTGTTAGTTCAGTAAATAGCGAAATAAGTTTTTTTTAAATTCTCCCAGTTGGTTTAGCTTAAATGAAAACAAGGATCATAAATCAGTTAGTCAGCCAGTTAGTAGTAGCGATCCGCCTTAAAGCCAAAGTACCAGAAGGCGGGTCTTTACAGAGTGGTATCAGAGCTAGTTCCATCTTTCCTCCACACACACATCCAGCATCGTACTGCAGCTTCCAAGTAAGAGTACCTCTCACATTACTTATATTTTCTTGCCTTTTCATTTCCTACTTAACTGAAGCATGTTTATAACTCATGACACTTTAATATAGTTATAGTAAATATGTATGTCCTCTATTAGTTAGATAATGGCTAGAGGACGCCCAACTAGAAGGGCACCAGCTACTGAGCCTCAATAGGAGGCAACTGACATAGTGACTCCACCTAATCTCGTGGAGATAGTGGCTCAGCTCCAGAGACAGATAGCTGAGCAGCAGCAGGAGATAGCCACTTTAAGGGCTAATCAGCAGACCACACCTACTGCTACGCCAGGACCAAATGTGGAAACCCCAATAGTGACAAAGGTTCCACCTAGAGCACCAATCCCACCAATAGCACCAGAATCCCCAGCAGTAGGGGCTAGAAGAGAAGCATATCTAGTTCAGTGGCAGAAACTCAAACTAGAACTTTTCAGGCATTAGTGAACCATGGGATGCACAAGCCTAGTTCAAAACCCTAGAGAGTACCATGGACCTTCTGGACTGGCTAGAACATGAGAAAGACAAGTGCGCCTCCTTCTGCCTAGCAGGAGATGCTAGAATGTGGTGGGAAAGGGTGAAGGCCAAGCGAGACATAAATCAGATGATGTGGGCCAGCTTCGAAGCAGAGTTCTTCGAAGAATTCTTTCATATGCGGGTTACTACATTATGATGAATTCACTGAATTTCGTCAAGGTAACCTATCAGTAGAGGAAGCCGTGAAGAGATTCAACAGACTGGCTCGCCTATGCCCTGAACGGGTCAGCACTGTACGAGAGCGAGTCAGGCTAATGCTCAAGATGCTAAGGCCAGAAATAGCATTGAATGTGGCCAGCGGCGTTCATAGGCCGCAAACCTCAGAATAACTTGTTAGCAGTGCTCTTATCAGCGAGCACTACCTGAACAGCATGCAACAACAGAAGTTAGTCATGACAGAAAGTAAAGGCCAAGCCAATTCAGGAACTCAGAAACCCCAGGGCCACAACTCTAGCTGGAAAGGGAAGAATCAGGGCAAGAGAAAGCAGTGGAACAATCCGAAAGGGGAGCCAGCCAACAAGCAAGCCAAGTATCCCACTTGTCCCACATGTGGGAGACAACACTTAGGGGTCTGCCGCAAGGGCACCCATGGGTGTTATAACTGTGGTCAAGAGGGTCACATGGCCAAGCAGTGCCCCACCAAGAACAGTCTGCCTACTCCACAGCCTACTCAGTATGGAGGCAAACCAGCACAGCTACATCAGATGCAGGCAGCACTGGATGTCCCCTATATCAGTCAGGGCAGATTAGAAGCTCCATCAGCCACTACCAATGCACGGATCTTCTCACTGACCAGAGATGATGTAGCGAATGCCTCGACAGTTATGACAGGTCAGATATATATTTTACATTAAAATGCAACTGTCTCAGTGGCCAGTTCTTAACCACCATACTTTCAAGAGAGATTATGGCATCCACGCACTGGCTCCGTGCAGTGCCAATCAGTATAGCAGGCAGGGAGCTTTATGGTGATCTGATAGTGCTGGATATGACTGATTATGATGTCATTTTTGGAATGGACTTCCTAATCAAGTACAGTGCCTCTGTAGAATGCCGTAAAAGGAAAGTCATATTCCAACCTGAAGAAGGAGTGCAGTTTGAATACATCGGAGAACCCAAGGGAAAGGCCAAGAAATTTCTCTCAGCTCTAAAAGCACAGAAACTGCTAGATTCAGGATGTACCGGATTTCTAGCACATGTAGTCAATACCGAACAAGAGAAGGACCAAAAGCTAGAAGAGGTCCCAGTGGTATGTGACTACCCAGCAGTCTTCCCTGAAGAGTTACCAGGCTTAGTGCCAGACAGGGAGATAGAGTTTGCGATAGATCTCATTCCAGGTACCAATCCCATTTCAAAAGCACCATACTATATGGCTCCAGCAGAATTAAGAGAACTTCAGGAGCAACTATAGGAGTTGCTCGACAAGGGCTTCATACGCCCTAGTCATTCACCTTGGGCAGCTCCCGTATTGTTCGTGAAGAAGAAAGTCGGGTCCATGTGCTTGTGTATAGATTATCAGGCGTTCAATCAAGTCACCATCAAGAACAAGTATCCCTTGCCAAGAATTGACGACTTGTCCGATCAGCTAAAGGGAGCAGCAGTGTTCTCAAAAATAGACTTGAGATCGGGATATCACCAGGTGAAAGTTAAGGAAGGTGACATCCCCAAGACAGCTTTCAGAACAAGATACGGACACTATGAGTTTGTAGTTATGCCTTTGGGCATAACGAACACTCCAGCGACTTTTATGGACCTCATGAACAGAGTGTTCCGAGAATATTTAGATAAGTTTGTTATCTTCTTCATCGATGACATTCTGATATATTCCAGGACTCAGAAGGAACATGTAGAACACTTGAAAATAATATTATAAATTCTTCAGCGGAGCCAACTCTATGCGAAATTCAAGTGTGAGTTTTGGCTCGATCAGGTATCTTTTCTGGGTCACATCATCTCTAAGGATGGTGTGATGGTAGACCCCAGCAAAATAGAAGCAGTAAGTAATTGGGTTAGACCAAAGAATGCCAGTGAGATCAGAAGTTTTCTGGGTCTAGCCGGTTACTACAGGAAGTTTGTAGAGGATTTCTCTAGAATAGCCTCCTCACTGACAGCTCTTACCAGAAAGAACAGAAAGTTTCAGTGGACAGAGGACTGCGAGAACAGTTTTACAGAATTAAAGAGAAGATTGACTAGTGCTCCCATCCTGACTCTTCCAGAGACCACTGACAGCTTTGACATTTATAGTGATGCTTCTAAATTAGGACTTGGAGCAGTGTTGATGCAGAATGGCAAGGTTATTACCTATGCCTCTAGACAACTCAAGGATTATGAGAAGAACTACCCTACCCATGACCTTGAGCTAGCTGCAGTAGTGTTCGCTCTCAAGATTTGGAGGCATTACTTATACGGAGCTCAGTGTAGGATTTTCACAGATCATCAGAGTCTAAAGTATTTCTTTACTCAGAAGGATCTGAACATGAGGCAACGCAGATGGCTTGAGCTGGTCAAGGATTATGACATTGACATCCTCTACCATCCAGGTAAAGCTAATAAGGTGGCAGACGCACTTAGTAGGAAATCTAGTGCCACCCTACTAGCTTTGTCTACGATGTCACAGCCCCTTCGGAAGGAAATATCAGAGTTCAGACTAGAAATTATAGTTGGGCAACTCTCCACTTTGACATTAGTGTCAACCCTGCTTGAAGACATCCAGACAGTACAGGATCAAGATCCTGACCTTCAGAAAATCAAGCAGAGGATAGCAGAATCAGAAAATGGGGAGTTTCGCCTATCAGATAGTGGGATATTGTACTGCGGTGACCGCCTATGTGTTCCGAATAAAGAAGAGCTCTGAAGGATGATCCTAGAGGAAGCACATGGATCTCCTTATGCGATGCATCCTGGTTCCACCAAAATGTACCAAGACCTCAAGGGACATTTTTGGTGGCCTAGGATGAAGAGAGACATCGCCAGATATGTCAGTACCTGTCTGATATGCCAAAGAGTCAAGGCAGAACATCAGAGACCAGGAGGAGTTCTGCAGCCTATCCAGATTCCAAAATGGAAACGAGAAGATATTTCCATGGATTTTATAGTGGGACTACCCAGAACAACGATTGAATATGATGCAATCTGGGTAATAGTTGACAGATTGACTAAGTCTTCCCACTTCCTAGCTATCCGAATCTCCTATTCCATGGAATAGCTAGCTCAGTTATACCTTAAGGAGATTGTCAGACTACATGGAGTCCCTAGGACTATCATTTCAGATAAGGACGGTAGGTTCACTTTGCACTTCTGGAAGTGTGTACAGACAGCACTTGGCACCAAACTGAAGTTTAGCACAGCTTTCCATCCTCAGACAGATGGTCAAACAGAGAGGTTAATCAAGTACTAGAAGATATGCTCAGAGCTTGTGCTTTAGATTTCAAGGGCAGTTGGTGCAGATACCTGTGCTTAGCGGAATTCGCCTACAACAATAGTTATCAGGCCACTATCGGCATGACACTCTATGAGGCTTTATATGGGCAGAGGTGTAGATCTCCTATCTGCTGGTATGAAGGTGGTGAGAGGCAAGAGTTAGGCCTACAGACAGATCTAATAGATGATACTACCGTAGCCATACAGCAGATCCGCCAGAGAATAATAACAACTCAGAGCCACAAGAAGAGCTATGCTTATACACGACGCAGACCATTAGAGTTTGAAGTTGGGGATTCAATATTCCTCAGAGTGGCTCCCATGAAGGGAGTAATGCGTTTTGGGAAGAAGGGGAAGCTAAGTCCAGATATGTAGGACCATACCCCATCACTAGAAGAGTTGGCAAAGTAGCTTATGAGCTAGAGCTACCTCAGGAGATGTCAGCTATCCATAATGTATTTCATGTCTCCATGCTGAAGAAGCATATCCCAGATGTCACCCAGGTGATAGTGCCACAGACGGTACAAGTCCGTGAAGATCGCAGTTATGATAGTCGGCCTATTCAGATAATAGACCGAGCAGTTAAGAAATTGCGGAACAAGGAGGTACCATTAGTGAAAGTCATATGGCAAAATCACAGAGTAGAAGAGGCAACATGGGAACCAGAGGACAGCATGAGGCAGAAATACCCAGAGTTGTTTTAAGTTCGAGGATGAACTTTTTATAAGGTATGGGGGATTGTAACTCCCGAAAATTCTCAAAACTAATTTTAGAAATATCCTAGAATTAATTCTGAATTTATAGATATTTTTATAGAATTTTTCCATGGGCAAATAAGGCAAAAAGGAATAAAAATAGAATGCACGGTAAAAAGACAGTGGGGTTTGACCCTTAGACCTTTACCATGAGAGGAGAATAGGCATACGAAGTGGGATGAGTTTGTTTTGGTTGCAATAAATTAGAGGGAAAGATAGATAAGGTGAAATTAGTTAAATTTTTCCATAAATATAAAAGGGAAACTTAAGGGTTTTTAGGTTTATTCTTTCCCTCATCTTCTCACCGCCGACTCTCTCTCCCTCTCTCTCATGATTTTCCTCTCCCTCTCTCTCGTGATTTTCCTTTCCCTCTCTCTCGAGTCTTTCTCTCTCTCAATCACGACAAAACAAGGAGGAGGTCTAAGGTCTTGTGTTGGGCGGATTCAAGAAGGAGGGCGCGCTAGGGGATCGTCTCAAGGAGTAGTTCGTCATTAGAACCTCTCCGAGACTCCAAGGACCTTCCCTCTCCCTAAACCCTACGCCTAGAGTTATAAGAACAAGTGTAGGATGTATATATCCCTCACCTGCGGTATAAGTAGCTTCGTTTGTATGATTGATTGTTCTAGTTTATCTAATTGCAATTTTATGCCAATATGCGCAGATTAACATCCTCTACCGATTTTAAGAGCAACACTAGATGGGCTGGACGTGCTTCGCCCTTTAGTTTAGGGTTTAGATGCACCGTCGAGTGCCTAGGAAGTGTTCTTAAATGAAAAGGGGAGTTTTTAGGCACGCGAGGTGCTCGAGAAAATGTTAAGAAGCTCTAATATGAGTTTTAGCATGTTCTGAAGTTAACCACCCTTGCTTTATGTTTATGGACCCTAGTTCGTCCATTGGGTGGGTTCCTAGATCGCCCCTATGCTCTAGATTGCCTAGTAGATGCAAGGTTAAAGAAAAGAATATTTATGAAAGTATTTTACTTTTTATTGCATGTGCTTGGACTCTAGTTCGTCCATGGGTGGGCTCCTAGTTGCCCCTAAGCTCCTAGTTTGCCTAGTAGTAGTACCCTAATGGGTTCGGGATTAGCTACCTCGGATCTATTTAGGGATGCGTGCATTAGCAGAACATTGTCGGGCCCATAGCAGCATGATTATTATTTTCACTTATTATATGTATAAGTTTCAAAAGTTCAGTAATAACTTTAAGTGAAACCAGTTTTAAGATCATGCTTAGTTCAGTAAATTCTATGAATGTCATGTGAATTTAGTTATAAGAATATGATTTAGTTCATGTGCTTAGTATGATGAGTATGCCATGATATTTGTTTAGATTATATGTTTTAGCAAGAATAAATGACAAGCATGATATATTTTTCCTACATATGTTTTCAAAAGCATGAGTTTCGAGATATGCATTGTTTTGTGAGTAGGATGGTACTTACTAAGTTTTATGCTTATAGTTTCATTTTTCCTTATACTACAGATAAAGGTAAAGGAAAAATAGAATAGCGGAAGCGGCAGGGATGATGGTGGAGTGTGTGATGGTGGAAACTTGGAATGAAAGAACCTTGGGAACTTGCATTAAGAGGACATGTTATTAAGAATGTTAAATGAATTAGTTCCTTGTCATGTTTACTATTTTCCGCATCTTATGTACCTTTGTCATGCTGAGTTATACATTCAAGTGCATGTTTCTAGTTATACTTTAACATTTTGTTAATTTCTACATGTGATATGTTGAGTGATACATTCAAGTGCATGCCTCTAGTTATACTTTGACATGTTGTTAGCTTCTACATGTGATATGTTGGATGATACATTCCAAGTGCATGATAATTAGTAGTAAAATGAATGATTTAAGGCCATGGAACCATTTCTGATATTATAGTGCTACTATTGATGCATCTAGACCGAAACAATGCCTAGTTTTAGTAGCATGTTGATACAAAGTTCATGTTTCTAATTTCATGCTTAGAAAAGGTTAAAGTATGCTTTAATGTCATGGAAACATGTAGAATATGGCCTAGAATCATTGTATACCTGTTAGTAAGCTTAAATATGAGTTTGTGGGGGGTTTTTGGAACGAAGTGGGTTGACTTTGGCACGTTTCTGGAATCTAAACTTTCAGATTTCTGAACTACCAGTCGACTGCGACAGATACCAGTCGACTGGTATCAGTAACAAAATCGTATAGAAGGCTTCGTCGCCTCGGGCAGTCGACTGGTGCCAATTTACAACACAATGTGATGTAGAGCTCTTGGTTAGTGCTTCAGTCATGTAAGGTTTAGGTTGTGGGATCAAATCTTGCCAAGCTAATAAAATTAAAGTTTTTGTTTTATTTTGGCTGGTTAGTACTTTCAACATGATTATGAATTGTTAGTTCAGTAAATAGTGAAATAAGTTTTTTTAAATTCTACCAGTTGGTTTTGCTTAAATGAAAACAAGGATTATAAATCAGTTAGTCAGCCAGTTAGTAGTAGCGATCCGCCTTAAAGCCAAAGTACCAGAAGGCGGGTCTTTACAGAGTGGTATCATAGCTAGTTCCATCTTTCCTCCACACAGACAACCAGCATCGTATCTGTAGCTTCCAAGTAAGAGTACCTCTCACATTGCTTATATTTTCTTGCCTTTTCATTTCCTACTTAACTGAAGCATGTTTATAACTCATGACACTTTAATATAGTCATAGTAAATATGTATGTCCTCTGTTAGTTAGATAATGGCTAGAGGACGCCCAACTAGAAGGGCACCAGCTACTGATACTCAATAGGAGGCAACTGATATAGTGACTCCACCTAATCTCGTGGAGATAGTGGCTCAGCTCCAGAGACAGATAGCTGAGCAGCAGCAGTAGATAGCCACTTTAAGGGCTAATAAACAGACCACACCTACTACTACTCCAGGACCAAATGTGGAAACCCCAATAGTGACAGAGGTTCCACCTAGAGCACCAATCCCACCAATAGCACCAGAATCCCCAGCAGTAGGGGCTAGAAGAGAAGCATATCTAGTGCAGTGGCAAAAACTCAAACTAGAACTTTTCAGGCATTAGTGAACCATGGGATGCACAAGCCTGGATCAAAACCCTGGAGAGTACCATGGACCTTCTGGACTGGCCAGAACATGAGAAAGACAGGTGCGCCTCCTTCTGCCTAGCAGGAGATGCTAGAATGTGGTGGGAAAGGGTGAAGGCCAAGCGAGACATAAATCAGATGACGTGGGCCAGCTTTGAAGCAGAGTTCTTCGAAGAATTCTTTCATATGCGGGTTAATAACCGGCATTATGATGAAGTCACTGAATTTTGTCAAGGTAACCTATCAGTAGAGGAAGCCGTGAAGAGATTCAACAGACTGGCTCGCCTGTGCCCTGAACGGGTCAGCACTGAACGAGAGCCAGTCAGGCTAATGCTCAAGATGCTAAGGCCAGAAATAGCATTTAATGTGGCCAGCAGCGTTCATAGGCCGCAAACCTCAGAATAACTAGTTAGAAGTGCTCTGATCACCGAGCACTACCTGAACAGCATGCAACAATAGAAGTCAGTCATGACAGAAAGTAAAGGCCAAGGCAGTTCAGGAACTCAGAAACCCCAGGGCCACAACTCTAGCTGGAAAGGGAAGAATCAGGGCAAGAGAAGCAGTGGAACAATTTGAAAGGGGAGCTAGCCAACAAACAAGCCAAGTATCCCACTTGTCCACATGTGGGAGACAACACTTAGGGGTCTGCCGCAAGGGCACCCATGGGTGTTATAACTGTGGTCAAGAGGGTCACATGGCCAAGCAGTGCCCCACCAAGAACAGTCTGCCTACTCCACAGCCTACTCAGTATGGAGGCAAACCTGCACAGCTACATCAGATGCAGGCAGCACTGGATGTCCCCCATATTAGTCAGGGCAGATTAGAAGCTCCATCAACCACTACCAATGCACGGATCTTCTCACTGACCAGAGAGGATGTAGCGAATGCCTCGACAGTTATGACAGGTCAGATATATATTTACAGCAAAATGCAACTGTCTTATTCGATACTGGGGCAACCCATTCCTTCATATCCAGGGCGTTCGCAGAGAAGTTAGCTATACCTCAAGATGTACTCAGTGGCCAGTTCTTAACCACCCTACCTTCAGGAGAGATTATGGCATCCACGCACTGGCTCCGTGCAGTGCCAATCAGTATAGCAGGCAGGGAGCTTTATGGTGATCTGATAGTGCTGGATATGACTGATTATGATGTCATTTTTGGAATGGACTTCCTAATCAAGTATGGTGCCTCTATAGAATGCCGTAAAAGGAAAGTCATATTCCAACCTGAAGAAGGAGTGCAGTTTGAATACATCGGAGAACCCAAGGGAAAGGCCAAGAAATTTCTCTCAGCTCTAAAAGCACAGAAACTGCTAGATTCAGGATGTACCGGATTTCTAGCACATGTAGTCAATACCGAACAAGAGAAGGACCAAAAGCTAGAAGAGGTCCCAGTGGTATGTGACTACCCAGCAGTCTTCCCTGACGAGTTACCAGGCTTAGCGCCAGACAGGGAGATAGAGTTTGAGATAGATCTCATTCCAGGTACCAATCCCATTTCAAAAGCACCATATCGTATGGCTCCAGCAGAATTAAGAGAACTTCAGGAGCAACTACAGGAGCTGCTCGACAAGGGCTTCATACGCCCTAGTCATTCACCTTGGGGAGCTCCCGTATTGTTCGTGAAGAAGAAAGACGGGTCCATGCGCTTGTGTATAGATTATCGGGCGTTGAATCAAGTCACCATCAAGAACAAGTATCCCTTGGCAAGAATTGACGACTTGTTCGATCAACTAAAGGGAGCAGCAGTGTTCTCAAAAATAGACTTGAGATCGGGATATCACCAGGTGAAAGATAAGGAAGGTGACATCCCCAAGACAGCTTTCAGAACAAGATACGGACACTATGAGTTTGTAGTTATGCCTTTTGGCGTAACGAACGCTCCAGCGACTTTTATGGACCTCATGAACAGAGTGTTCCGAGAATATTTAGATAAGTTTGTTATCGTCTTCATCGATGACATTCTGATATATTCCAGGACTCAGAAGGAACACGTAGAACATCTGAAAATAATATTAGAAATTCTTCAGCGGAGCCAACTCTATGCGAAATTCTCCAAGTGTGAGTTTTGGCTCGATCAGGTGTCATTTCTGGGTCACATCATCTCCAAGGATGGTGTGATGGTAGACCCCAGCAAAATAGAAGCAGTAAGTAACTAGGTTAGACCAAAGAATGCCAGTGAGATCAGAAGTTTTCTGGGTCTAGCCGGTTACTACAGGAAGTTTGTAGAGGATTTCTCCAAAATAGCCTCCTCACTGACAACTCTTACCAGAAAGTTTCAGTGGACAGAGGACTGCGAGAACAGTTTTACAGAATTAAAGAGAAGATTGACTAGTGCTCCCATCCTGACTCTTCCAGAGACCACTGTCAGCTTTGACATTTATAGTGATGCTTCTAAATTAGGACTTGGAGCAGTGTTGATGCAGAATGGCAAGGTTATTACCTATGCCTCTAGACAACTCAAGGATTATGAGAAGAACTACCCTACCCATGACCTTGAGCTAGCTGCAGTAGTGTTCGCTCTCAAGATTTGAAGGCATTACTTATACGGAGCTCAGTGTAGGATTTTCACAGATCATCAGAGGCTAAAGTATTTCTTTACTCAAAAGGATCTGAACATGAGGCAACGCAGATGGCTTGAGCTGGTCAAGGATTATGACATTGACATCCTCTACCATCCAGGTAAAGCTAATAAGGTGGCAGACGCACTTAGTAGGAAATCTAGTGCCGCCCTACTAGCTTTGTCTACGATGTCACAGCCCCTTCGGAAGGAAATATCAGAGTTCGGACTGGAAATTATAGTTGGGCAACTCTCCACTTTGACATTAGTGTCAACCCTGCTTGAAGACATCCAGACAGCACAGGATCAAGATCCTGACCTTCAGAAAATCAAGCAGGGGATAGCAGAATCAGAAAATGGGGAGTTTCGCCTATCAGATAGTGGGATACTATACTGCGGTGACCGCCTATGTGTTCCGAACCAAGAAGAGCTCTGAAGGAAGATCCTAGAGGAAGCACATGGATCTCCTTATGCGATGCATCCTGGTTCCACCAAAATGTACCAAGACCTCAGGGGACGTTTTTGGTGGCCTAGGATGAAGAGAGACATCGCAAGATATGTCAGTACCTGTCTGACATGCCAAAGAGTCAAGGCAGAACATCAGAGACCAGGAGGAGTTCTGCAGCCTATCCAGATTCCAGAATGGAAACGGGATGATATTTCCATGGATTTTATAGTGGGACTACCCAGAACAACGAATGAATATGATGCAATATGGGTAATAGTTGACAGATTGACTAAGTCTGCCCACTTCCTAGCTATCCGGATCTCCTATTCCATTGAATAGCTAGCTCAGTTATACCTCAAGGAGATTGTCATACTACATGGAGTCCCTAGGATTATCATTTCAGATAGGGACAGTAGGTTCACTTCGCACTTCTGGAAGTGCGTACAGACAGCACTAGGCACCAAATTGAAGTTTAGCACAGCTTTCCATCCTCAGACAGATGGTCAGACAGAGAGAGTTAATCAAGTACTAGAAGATATGCTCAGAGCTTATGCTTTAGATTTCAAGGGCAGTTGGTGCAGATACCTGTGCTTAGCGGAATTCGCCTACAACAATAGTTATCAGGCCACTATCGGCATGACACCCTATGAGGCTTTATATTGGCGGAGGTGTAGATCTCCTATCTGCTGGTACGAGGGTGGTGAGAGGTAAGAGTTAGGCCTAAAGACAGATCTTATAGATGATACTACCGTAGCCATACAGCAGATCCGCCAGAGAATAGAAACAGCTCAGAGCCACCAGAAGAGCTATGCTGATACACGGCACAGACCATTAGAGTTTGAAGTTAGGGATTCAGTATTCCTCAGAGTGGCTCCCATGAAGGGAGTAATGCGTTTTGGGAAGAAGGGCAAGCTAAGTCCCAGATATGTAGGACCATACCCCATCACTAGAAGAGTTGGCAAAGTAGCTTATAAGCTAGAGCTACCTCAGGAGATGTCAACTATCCATAATGTATTTCATGTCTCCATGCTGAAGAAGTATATCCCAGATGTCACCCAGGTGATAGAGCCATAGACGGTACAAGTCCGCGAAGATCTCAGTTATGATAGTCGGCCTATTCAGATAATAGACCGAGCAGTTAAGAAATTGCGGAACAAGGAGGTACCATTAGTGAAAGTCATATGGCAAAATCACAGAGTAGAAGAGGCAACATGGGAACCAGAGGACAGCATGAGGCAGAAATACCCAGAGTTGTTTTAAGTTCGAGGATGAACATTTTATAAGGTATGGGGGATTGTAACGCCCGAAAATTCTCAAAACTAATTTTAGAAATATCCTAGAATTAATTCTAAATTTATGGATATTTTTATAGAATTTTTCCATGGACAAATAAGGCAAAAAGGAATAAAAATAGAATGCGCGCTAAAAATACAGTGGGGTTTGACCCCTAGACCTTTACCATGAGAGGAGAATAGGCTTACGAAGTGGGATGAGTTTGTTTTGGTTGGAATAAACTAGAGGGGAAGATAGATAAGGTGAAATTAGTTAAATTTTTCCATAAATATAAAAGGGAAACTTAAGGGTTTTTAGGTTTATTCTTTCACTCATCTTCTCACAGCCGACTCTCTCTCTCTCTCTCTCTCTCTCGCGATTTTCCTCTCCCTCTCTCTCGAGTCTTTCTCTCCCTCACTCACGGCAAAACAAGGAGGAGGTCTAAGGTCTTGTGTTGGGCGGATTCAAGAAGGAGGGCGCGCTAGGGGATCGTCTCAAGGAGTAGTTCGTCATTAGAACCTCTCCGAGACTCCAAGGACCTTCCCTCTCCCTAAACCCTACGCCTAGAGTTGTAAGAACAAGCGCAGGATGTATGTATCCCTCACCTGCGGTATAAGTAGCTTCGTTTGTATGATTGATTGTTCTAGTTTATCTAATTGCAATTTTATGCCCATATGCGCAGATTAACTTCCTCTACCGATTTTAAGGGCACCACTAGATGGGCTGGACGTGCTTCCCCCTTAAGTTTGGGGTTTAGACGCACCGTCGAGTGCCTAGGAAGTGTTCTTAAATGAAAAAGGGGAGTTTTAGGCACGCGAGGTGCTCGAGAAAATGTTAAGAAGCTCTAATATGAGTTTTAGCATGTTATGAAGTTAGCCACCCTTGCTTTATGTTTATGGACCCTAGTTCGTCCATTGGGTGGGCTCCTAGATCGCCCCTAGGCTCTAGATTGCCTAGTAGATGGAAGGTTAAAGAAAAGAATATTTATAAAAGTATTTTACTTTTTATGGCATGTGCTTGGACTCTAGTTCGTCCATGGGTGGGCTCCTAGTTGCCCCTAGGCTCCTAGTTTGCCTAGTAGTAGTACCCTAATGGGTTCGGGATTAGCTACCTCGGTTCTATTTAGGGATGCGCGCATTAGCAGCACATTGTCGGGCCCACAGCAGCATGATTATTATTTTCACTTATTATATGTATAAGTTTCAAAAGTTCAGTAATAGCTTTAAGTGAAACCAGTTTTAAGATCATGCTTAGTTCAGTAAATTCTATGAATGTCATGTGAATTTATTTATAAGAATATGATTTGGTTCATGTGCTTAGTATGATGAGTATGCCATGATATTTGTTTAGATTATATGTTTCAGCAAGAATAAATGACAAGCATGATATGTTTTTCCTACATGTGTTTTCGAAAGCATGAGTTTCGAGATATGCATTGTTTTGTGAGTAGGATGGTACATACTAAGTTTTATGCTTATAGTTTCATTTTTCCTTATACTGCAGATAAAGGCAAAAGAAAAATAGAATAGCGGAAGCAGCAGGGATGATGGTGGAGTGTGTGATGGTGGTAACATGGAATGAAAGAACCTTGGGAACTTGCATTAAGAGGACATGTTATTAAGAATGTTAAATGAATTAGTTTCTTGTCATGTTTACTATTTTCCGCATCTTAAGTACCTTTGTCATGTTGAGTTATACATTCAAGTGCATGTTTCTAGTTATACTTTAACATTTTGTTAACTTCTACATGTGATATGTTGAGTGATACATTCAAGTGCATGTCTCTAGTTATACTTTGACATGTTGTTAGCTTCTACATGTGATATGTTGGATGATACATTCCAAGTGCATGTTAATTAGTAGTAAAATGAATGATTTAAGGCCATGGAACCATTTCTGATATTATAGTGCTACTATTGATGCATCTAGACTGAAACAATGCCTAGTTTTAGTAGCAAGTTGATACAAAGTTCATGTTTCTAATTTCATGCTTAGAAATGGTTAAAGTATGCTTTAATGTCATGGAAACATATAGAATATGGCCTAAAATCATTGTATACCTGTTAGTAAGCTTAAATATGAGTTTGTGGGTTTTTTGGCACGAAGTGGGTTGACTTTGGCACGTTTCTGGAATCTAAATTTTTAGATTTCAGAACTACCAGTCGACTGCGACAGATACCAGTCGACTGGTAGACTAGGCAGTCGACTGGGACCAGTAACAAAATCGTACAGAAGGCTTCATCGCCTCGGGCAGTCGACTGATAGAATACCAGTCGACTGGTGCCAATTTACAACACAATGTGATGTAGAGCTCTTGGTTAGTGCTTCAGTCATGCAAGGCTGAGGTTAGGGGATTAAATCATGCTAAGCTAATTAAATTAAAGTTTTTGTTTTATTTTGGCTGGTTAGTACTTTCAACATGATTATGAATTGTTAGTTCAGTAAATAGCAAAATAAATTTTTTTTAAAATTCTACCAGTTGGTTTAGCTTAAATGAAAACAAGGATCATAAATCAGTTAGTCAGCCAGTTAGTAGTAGCGATCCGCCTTAAAGCCAAAGTACCAGAAGGCGGGTCCTTACACATGAACATTATTATACTTAGTTATTTGGCACAAGTATAACGTATGTATAACAATCAAACATGCCTTTATTAATGATAGAATATGATACAAAAGTCCCTAATCAATCATCACATAATTGGCTCTAGGGCTCCTACTAACACTATCATCTCACCTCCGCCTAATACTATGTTGTTCAAGTTTCATTTAGTCTTTTTCCTATAACCGTTCTAAATCATGCATAAAATTAAACATGAATGACATGACATATATTTAAAAAAATAGCAGATGCATGGCATGGCTGTTATGCATGAGTCAAACAATTCAAATCATTTTACATAAGTTTCTAATAATGTATCAAATTTTCGATTTGATATATGTCGTGTGAACCAGCGAATATGCTAACCCACTTTGACATATTTAATTTAATTAAATTGATTATTCCAGTTTGGGTAAGATTTTATTTAATTCAAGTTTAAGTTATTTAAGAATTAATTGGATTTAAGTTAATCGACATTAAATTAATTAAGAATTAATTGAAGTTGAATTAATTAAGAATTAATTGAAGTTAAATTAATTAAGAATTAATTGAAGTTGAAGTTGAATTAATTAAAATTAATTGAAGTTAATTAAGAATTAATTGAAGTTAAATTAATTAAGAGTTAATTGAAGTTAAAGTTGAATTAATTAAGAATTAATTGAAGTTAATTAAGAATTAATTGAAGTTAATTAAGAAATAATTGAAGTTAAATTACTTAAGAATTAATTGAAGTTGAATTAATTAAGAGTTAAATGAAGTTAATTATGAATTAATTAAAGTTGAATTAATTAAGAGTTAATTGAAGTTAATTAAGAATTAATTGAAGTTGAATTAATTAAGAGTTAATTGAAGTTAAAGTTGAATTAATTAAGAATTAATTGAAGTTAAATTACTTAAGAATTATTTGAAGTTGAAGTTGAATTAATTAAGAATTAATTGAAGTTGAATTAATTAAGAGTTAATTAATGTTAAATTGATTAAGGATTAATTAAAGTTAAAATAATTAAGAATTAATTAAAGTTAAATTGATTAAGGATTAAGAATTAATTGAAGTTGAATTAATTGAGAATTAATTAAAGTTAAATTGATTAAGGATTAATTAAATTTAAAATAATTAAAATTAATTAAAGTTAAATTGATTAAGGATTAATTAAAGTTGAAATAATTAAGAATTAATTAAAGTTAAATTGATTAAGGATTAATTAAAGTTGAAATAATTAAGGTAAAAATTGTTAAGATATAATTAGATTTCAAAATTTCTGGTTTAATTAAAAGTTGTGGCTTTAATTTCATCATTTTCATGATTTCAAAAATTTCTGACTTATCTACTATTTCTTTTTTATTTAATTTTTCATGTTTTTCTAACAGTTCTGATTTGTTTGAATTTTTGTAAATTTTATTAACTATAGCCTTGATCCTAAAAAATTCACCTTCCTCCTCATCCTCATCATCAAAATCATATCCTTATATATCTTCATAATTGGTGGAGCAATTTTTTGGGCTACTAGTTAATGTTTTATGATTGTTTTCAGGATTATCTTAGAAAATAATTAAATTATTATCTAAAAATATTTTAACGTCAATATCCTCAAAGTTATGCTCAGCATTATCTTTAATATCCTCAATAATATTCTCAGAAAAATCATTCTTATACTCAGAAATATCTTCAATATTATCAGGATTAATCTCAAAATTTTCAAAATTAATTTCAGAATTATCATTAACATTTTCAGATTTAATTTCAGAATTATCAGTAAGATTATCAGAATTAATTTCAGAATTATCAATAAGATTATCAGAATTAATTTCAGAATTATTAGTAAGATTATCAGAATTAATTTCAGAATTATCAATAAGATTATTAGAATTAATTTCATAATTAATTTTATCAGAATTAATTTTAGAAATTAGTGAATTAACATTAAGGATTAAAAATTTAATTTCTGATATTTTAACATTATCTACATTTTGTAGCTGGTCATGCAAAATATTGATATGATTATTCATAAAGTTTAGTTTTTCAGAAAAATTATCTAAATTATCTACATAAGATAGTGTAGGAATTTGAAAATCTTTTCGAACGTAAATTTTTCGTACCTTTGTCGGACACTAATTCTTGTAGTGTCCGTGCTTTTCGCATTTGATGTTACTTTTGTCCCACCGGACTCCGGGTGCTGGTACCTCCTTTGCTGCCGGTGGTGTAGATCGAGTATTACGAGTAGGACACTGATTTTTATAGTGTCCTCTCTCCCTGCACTTAAAACATGTGATATGAAATTTAAAAATTGACATTTAAAAAAAAATGTACCTGATTCACCCCTGGGCTCCCCCTCAACTCCTGGCGTCTTTGCTCCGTCGGCTGTTAGTCCGGTGAAGAGCGACTAGGCTCTGATACCACCTGTGGCGACCGGTGCCGTCGATAGAGGGTGGGGGTGAATATCGACTGTAAAAACTTTTTAGAAACTTGCATAAGCTTTCGTTCTGGTCACAGAGTTAGTTGCAGCGGAAAATAGAAACAACAAAAATAAAAGACAACAATTGCACACGGGATTTTTTATTTGGTTCCCAACCCCCAGGGTCAGTACGTCCAAGACCTAAGCATGGGAAATGCCCGTCCACTAATGGTCTCCATTCCAGACTTTCCGGAGGCGGAGAAACCTGTCTTACAGTGTAAAATTTACAATCACAAATATTTAATAAATTACGTGCGGAAAGTAAATCAAACCAAAAAAAGTCGAAGACTCGGCCGATCTGGAACTCTGAAGTGTCGCGTACTTCCTCCCGAAGCTTCCTTGGCCACAGAGCTTCATCGTTAGCTCTTTGTTATCACTTGGAAGGCTCAGAATGATCTTTGAATGTTGTTCTGAGTTGAGAGGTTGAAGCCCCTTTTATAAGCTTGTTACAGGGCGCCTGTGATGAAGGAGGCGCCTCACAAGGCTCGATCAAAACATATCTTCGTTCCAAACTCGCAGCAGCAGATAACCCTCTGATCCAGGGTGCCTAGGTTGAAGGAGGTGCCTGATCCATTCAAGCGCCTGACCCATTGAGGCACCTATTTCATTAGGGCGCCCTGGTTAATGGGGGCACCTAGTTGCCAGGTTTCCAGCCCTGTTGTGTATTTATTTGGCTGCTTTATCTTCAATTTTAGGTACCTGCAAGATACATAAATATAAGGCAAACATATCTATGTTGATGCAGTCTGACCCTGATTGTTGTTTTGGTGATGACATCGATTTTAGTTTAGGTTGATGATTATAATTATGATTAAGTCCTAATCGGGCATTAGGCAAGGTATGAAAATCCTAGCTTGGAGGGCTAGGTGTGAAGAAATCCTAACCTGGAGGGTTAGGTGTATCCTAGCTTAGAGGGCTAGGTGTGGAAAAGTCCTGACTTGGAAGGGTTGGGTGAAAAGTCCTAGCTTGGAGGGCAAGATGAAAAGTCCTAACTTGGAGGGTTAGGTAGAAAGTCCCAACTTGGAGGGTTAGGTGAAAAGTCCTAGCCTGGAGGGCTAGGTTGGATGAAATCCTGGTGAGTGAAGCTAGGTCCCGGTGAGTGAAGCCGGGTGACTGAAATCCTGGTGAGAGAAGCCAGGTCCCGGTGAGTGAAGCCGGGTGACTGAAATCTTGGTGAGTGAAGCCAGGTCCCAGTGAGTGAAGTCGTGTGACTGAAATCCTGGTGAGTGAAGCCAGGTCCCGGTGAGTGAAGTCGGGTGACTGAAATCCTGGTGAGTGAAGCCAGGTCCCGGTGAGTGAAGCCGGGTGACTGAAACCCTGGTGAGTGAAGCTAGGTCCTAGCTTGGAGGGCTAGGTTGAAGTCCCAGTGAGTGAAGCTGGGCATGGCACGAGTCAGAGATGGGCCGGAGGCTTGTTCTCATGAGTTAGAGGGGATTTGGCCTTCCCTGGATCGGTCTGGTGACCGATCAGGGAAGTTGGCACGGTGCTCCTTCGTGGATCGGTCCGGTGACCGATCCAGCAATGACTGATCGGTCGGGTGACCGATCAGGGAGCACACAGTGAGGTTGGGAATCTACTGCCCGGCTCCTGATCGGTCCGGTGACTGATCAGGGAGCAGTCAGTTCCCTCACTGTCCGGCTCCTGATCGGTTCGGTGACCGATCAGGGAGCAGACAGTTTCCTCACTGCTTGGCTCCTAATCGGTCAGGTCAGGGAGCACACAGTGAGTTGAGTTCCCCCACTGATTGGCTACTGAACGGTCTGGTGACCGATCCACGACCTAGGATCTGATATCCACGATTACTGTTCACTCAGAAATGGACCGATCAGGCTTGAGCTTGATCGGTCAGTGTCTACCCTGATCGGTCTGGTGACCGATCAGGCTTCACTCTGATCGGTCTGGTGATTGATCAGGCCTGTGTCGCCACGGAAGATGGGAGTCCCAGCAAAGCGATGGATCGGTCTGGTGACCGACCCACGAGCCTTAGATCGGTCTGGTGACCGATCACTTTAATTCAAAATGCACTGTCAAATGCTCTGATCGCGTCTGAACGTATCCGATTCTCTGCGCTTAATCTCTGATACTCGATTTTCTGCTTGATATGCTGTGCTAATGCTCTGATTAAGCTACAGGTGACAGGGAAGGATTCAAACACTCAAGGAGAGTCAATGGAGGCCTTTCCTTGGAGCAGGTTTGTCCGTTTTCCATCTCAGGTTGCAACGGACGGTGGCGCTGGTTGAAGCTACTGACTGGGGCTGGTCTGAGGGAGGCTCAGGGAATCCAGAAGAGCTCAGTAGTGGCTGGTGGTTGTAGGAAAGCAGCGGGAGGCTGCAGTGAGGTGGTGACCTGGCAATAGTGGAAGGACTTAAGCGCTTGGTGGCGAACAAGTCTCCACAACTCTGATTAGTAACTCTGCGTGCTTGTGTTCTCTGCTGTTCCATCATTCTTGAGCAAGCAGCTGCAAATCTTTGAAGCAACCATCTTTTACTTAAGCACTTGGAGGAAGAAACAAGAGGCTTGGTGAGTCCATCAGCGAGAAGACACAAATAAGGGAGTTCTTGCATGAGATCGTCGCTGGGTGGAGCTCGGGAGAAGTTCTGCTTGTGTTCTTGCCTGTCCTAAGTGCTAAGTAAGATCTTTCTTGTATTTCATTGTGCTTAAAACTCTATCGTTGTTGAAACGCTGTCGAGAGGTTACTCCACTGGGAAGGAGGTTGCTTACTATCCGGATTTTCCGGGGCTTGATCTGACGATGATCAAGGGATCACCCACTTTACGAGCACGCTAAGGAGTAGGGGCAAGTTATCCCCGAACCTTGTAAATCCTCTTGTTAGCGTTCTTGTTCTTGTGATTAACTTAGGGTTTAGTTTACTGCATACTCTGTTTTATTGCTTCCGCTGTGCTACTAAACATTTGAGTCACAGAAATTTTCAAAAGAACTAAAACTTCAAGTGTCTGGCTATATTCACCCCCCCTCTAGCCATCCAAGGTCCAACAAGTGGTATCAAAGCTTGGGGCTCTGTACAAGTGGATTAACAACCGAGAGCTATCAAAAATGGCCTTGAGAGAAGGTTTTAGCACCACCCATCCACCCTTCTTCGATGGCACAGATTTTCAATATTGGAGATCGAAGATGGAGTATTACTTAAAGATGGACATCAACACTTGGTTCGCGGTGAAGGAGGGATTTACCCCTCCAAAGGATGATGAAGGCAAAGAACTAGAGTCTTGGTGTTGGACGGCTGAACAAACTCGAAAAAGTGAAGCCGACGAGAAGGCGGAGGTGACCCTACAATGCGGCATGAACAAAGACCAACTCATCAAGGTTGGTCCATTCATAAGTGCAAAAGATTTGTGGAACAAGCTCATAGAACTCCACGAAGGCACCCGAGATTCAAGAATCGCCAAGAGCGATTTATTCCTCAACCAACTCCAAAATCTCTCCATGAAGGAGAATGAAACCATAAGTGAACTACATAGCCGGTTCAAGGAGGTCCTCAATGGTGTTCATTCTATTAATGAAAAGGTCGAGAATCGCGACCTTGTGAGGTATGTGTTAAAAGCATTTCCAAGGAGTGCTTTGTGGTCATCCATGGTGGATGCCTACAAAGTTTCCAAGGATTTATCAATTGCAAATTAGATGATTTATTTTGTGAAATGGAATTCCATGAAATGGCTAACAAAGGCCCCAAGGAGAAGGGGATTGCCTTAGTTGCAGGGGAACGATCCAACAAGAAGAAGAAGGAGAAGGAAATCTCTTCATCTTCATCCTCTTCCGAATCTGAGTCTGATTCCGAGGAAGCTGGCAGCGGGTCTTCTTCCTCTGAGATGACAAATTTTGTTCGAAGGATGATGAGGAATGGTCAACGCTTCAAGGGTAAAGGTAACCCTAGTGAAGCTAAAGTTGATAAGTCTAATGTCTCTTGTTATGAGTGTGGCAGGAAAGGGCATTTCAAGAGTGAATGCCCAAAGCTAAAGAAGAAGAAGGAGGATAGATTCAAGAAAAAGAAGAAGACCTTGAAGGCCACTTGGGATGAATCCTCCTCAAGCTCATCCGATGAAGAGGAGGAGAAGAGCACACGGCATGTGTGTAACGACTCGGAAAATTTTCTTAATATTTCTTTAAAATATTAAGCATGTCTGGATAATTTTCCGAGGGACCTAGAAGTATTAACACGAATTTTAGCCTAGAAATCCATGCCTTTTCCATTTAAATTGAGGAAATGGGCACTAATGGGCCTTATATGGGCTTCCTAGTACCATGATTATTGATGAATTTTAGGTAAAAATTTATAGAAATATAAAGGGATTTTAATGGGAAATATTAACATGATTATGGGGGGATTTTTAGGGGATTTTCGAATATTAAGAAAAATAAAATAAAAATGAAATGGAAAATAATGTGCATGGACCAAGGATTGAACCTTGGACCTCTTGTACAACCATGTATGCTTTAACCAATTCACCTAGAAAGGGAGTGCTATGAGGAAATGAAGTGGATATTGGTTAAGGCTTAGAAGAAGATGAAGGGTCATGAAGAGACTCTTCATTTACCTCCTTAATGGGTTATAAAGAGGGGGGTTTGGGAGTTACCTTCTTCCTTCCATCAATTGCATTTTCTTCCTCCCTCCTCCCTCATCCTAGCCGAAACCTCAAGGAGAGGTTCTCCCTTGGAAAAGCTCCACAAGAAGGTATCATCACCAAGATCTAAAGGTTTTCCAAGGCTATAAGGGCAAGGGGGTTCAAGTGTCCAAGGGATTTGTAATTTCCTTCTCTTTTAAGGTCTAAAAATCAAGATCAACCAAGGTAAGACTCCCTCACCTGTGGTATAATAGTTCCTTTTGGATTTTAGCATAATATGAAGTTGTTTGAGATTTTATGTTGGAAAAAAAAAGAAAAGAAGGCATGAACCCCACATAGGTTTCGGCCACTAGGGTTTTTGAGTCCATGATGATGCTAAAAATCTCTATTATGTTTTCTAATGTGTCTTCATGATGTTTAGAGATTAAATATAATTTTTGAGAATTTTTGGGGTACCCTAGGATCCCCTAGGGTTTCGGCCATCCCATGAATCCATGGGTAGGGTTGAATATAAACCCTCAAGCATGTGTTTTGTGTATTATCATGATATAAGGGAGATTGAGGGGGGCTTATGTGAACTTTTACAAGGCTTTGTGACCCCCACAAGTTTCAGCCAAGTTGGATCTAGGGCAAAAAGTTAGGGATTCACTCAAGCAAGGGTCTCAATGGCTTTATGGTAGAGTAAGTTTGGTGTTAATGTTTGATTGGGGGTTTTCATGGAATTTTTCCATGCACCCATGGCCTTGTAGGGTTTCGGCCAGCACAAGGAAAGAGGGCTAAAGGTTAGGGATAACCCTAATTATGAGCCCTAATGGCTGTTAGTGATATGAGAGAAGTGTCCTAAGGCAATCGCCTTATGATAGTAAACATTCATTTTATTAAATGATAATTCACTATTTGAGTATACATGTTTGTGTATTTGATTGGGATCTTAAACTCATCTACTGAATGTCCGCAATACAATTCACAGCATAAGAGAATTTGTGATAGGATCACAACTAGTGATTATCTCTAAATGTGCAATTGTGAAGTATTGAAAATATCCCTAGTCGATGAATTGATAAAAACGGACATTATCAATTCTGTTGAGACTAGCATGGGTTATTCTCTAATCAGCTGATTCTCACTGGCTGGTGACATTGGGATGTCCGGAGATAAACATGGATGCTAGTTAAGGGAACTAGTTCATTGGAGTGACTAGCTGTAAAACTTCATATGGTAATCTATATAGATATGTCAATGAAGTTCTTACTGCAGCTTAAGTGCGATGTTCCTTTGACTTGCGGTGTTCAAGTCATCATGGTCATGGAGACTTATACTTTAACATCTTAAGCAAGCATCTCCAAGGAGGTGTGGACCCAGGATGATTGGGTATAAGCCGAAGTGCCCGAAGATGTTTGAACAGCCTACAAAGGATTCACCACTCCTTGCGAGGAGATGTATACCCAGGCCTATCGTCGGATTGTTACTCAAAGCCTCTGGCCAGAGCATATCATGTTTGGAGTATGAGTCTCTTAAATACATGAGAGTAATTAGAAATCCAAAGGACGAGAAAGACACTACTTGGGCTAGGTGTGACGTAGTCAGCCTAGTGGGGACTGACACACACAGACCATGTCCTGAACCAAGTGGGTATAAGATGGTGAAGGGAATGGGGCACGATTCATTAGAGCTGCTGAAGGGTTTCAGAATTAGTTCTGAGGTCAACCGTTGATCTTTCGATTAATTGGGGGTCATGATGTACTACTAGGTGCCACTCATCATCGTTCTATAATTAGTTGATTATAGACGGCCAACATAAATCGAAAGCCTATTTAGTCACACGCACTACGAGTAATCCGAGGGATTTAAAACAAGTTGAAAATTGAATTTTCCGATCAAGAGAAATAAGTCGAATCTGAGTTAATCAGAGGCGCAACGGAAGCTAAAAATAGTTAAGTCTTTTGAAGGCTTATTGGGCTAATTAAATGAGTTTAATTCGCGATGGGTTCGGCTCGGTTTGGCCGGCCAAAGAGGGTGCCAACCCTCTTTGGTTTGGCCGGCCACCACTTGGGGAGAAACCAATTTATTTGGTTTAATTAATAAAATAAATCTAGCGCGATTTGTTTTATAAATTATGGATAAATAAATTTGTATAAAGAAATTTATATAAAGAAATTTATAGAAATTTATTCTTTTTTATGGAAATTAAAATGATCCATGGAATGGTTTATTTTAATTCTATAAAATCAATTATGAATTGATTTTACCATAATAAAGAAAATTTATAAATTTCTTGTAAAATTTATTCCATAATAAAAGGAGAGATGTATTTGTTTTATTATAAAGTTAGTTATAATAAAACTTGGCTTAAACGGAATAATTCATAAGAAAATTTATAGGATAAATTTCTTATTAAAATTTTGTTAAGAGGGAGACTTGGCAAGGGAGAGGATACTATATAAAGGAACCAAAGGCAAGCCTTGAATTCCTAATTTAAGTGATCAAGAGATTAATTCTCTTCCTCTCTCTCTTAATCTCTCCCTCTCCTTCTCCTTTCCTCCTAGGGCCGGCGCCCCCCTTTGCTCACCCTAGGGCCGGCGTCCACCCCACCTAGGGCCAGCGCATCACCCTCCCAATCCAAGGGATTGCCGTGAGTTGTCATCACCAAGAAGGAGCCAACGAAGAAGAAGAAGAAGCGGATCGCGTCTCCTTCCTTCCCGGAATTTAGATTCCGTTTCTTGGTGGTTAGTTTCCTTTCTTCTCTCTTGATCTTCTAGTTGTGCCTTTAGAGAATCTAGTAGTTCTCGTCGGCACAAAACTCGTGACTTTGCGAAGTCATCCCGAAGAGAACTCGGCGTGGACGCGAATAGAGGCGGAGCTTCCAAGGGACGCTACGGTTGGATCTCGTCCCTTACTTCGAGTTACGCGAGGTATTGAAGTAAATTAGTTTACTTTTCGCAAAATTTTAATTTATGATCATGTCCACACATCATAAGGTCGCATGCTAGATACGTGGTTAAAAATAATTTGAGAAATTATTTATGCTAATTCTTCCGCTGCACGTAAATATTTTAAAATTTACGAACCCGTATCCTTGTCAACATGCACTCGGTCCCAACAATGGCTTCCCATGGTCTTATAAGTAAAGTATGGTTGGTTCTTTACCTTATGCTATCTTACATGTTAATTGAATGATGGAACCCATCCCTATAGGTTTCGGCGAAGCAAAGGAATGTAGGGTTTGGATGGAGTTAGGGTTTGAAGAATGATGATTTATGCTTTACCATGAAGTATATATATGTATGTATCAAGGTTCGAGCATGTGGTAGAACTTAAGTTACCTATAACCCTAACCTTAAGCACCATGTTTCATGTTTGTATGTTTATGATTGGATGTCATGCTTAATAGGGTTTATTTATGAATGTCTTATGTCCTATGTCATGTACTTGAATGGTAGGTAGTATGTTTATGGAAGTCCTACCCATGCACGCTTGAGATAGATACCATGCTTATGTATGAAATGCAATGTTTACCTTATGCATCATGATCATGCAAGTTCTATGGATTAGGATAAATGTCTATGCAAACATGTCATGTTCAATGAATGTAATGCAATGTTTACCTTATATGCCATGATCATGCAAGCTCTAGGAATAAGAATGATGTTTATGAAAGTAGGCCATGTTCTATGAATGAAGATGCATGTTATGTTTATAAATGAAGATGCATGTTATGTTGAGGAATGAAAGTGCACGCTATGTTTTATGAATAAAGATGCATGCCATGTTATGAATGACGACACGGTCGATGGTCGACGGTACGACGGTACGACGATCGTGAGGACCGGTAAATGGGCCGGTAAATGGGCCGGTAGACGGGTCGGGTCGTTACACATGCTATGTTTATGAATAAAGATGCATGCCATGTTATGAATGAAGATGCATGTCATATTTTATGAATGAAGATGTATGCCATGTCTTATGAATGATGAAGCATGTAAAGTATTTTACTTTATGAATAGGCTTGTACCGGACCGAAGTATGGGTCCAAGGGATAGGCACCTTAAGAACGCCCCGGTTCTGGACTACCGACTATGCTGTCCACAGTTCTGGCACTACCGAAGTTGTGCATCAGGGATGGGCACCTTAAGAACGCCCCGGTTCTGGGACTATCGACTATGCTGTCCTTACCCTAGTAGGTCGGGGCTCACTACCTCGTATCTACTTAGGGATGCGCGCTTATGATGTATGTATGTGGTACAAGCCGGGGACCCCCAATGATGATATGATGATGTTTAAGTATTTAAAAGTATGTTTTAAAAAGTTAAGCATCCTTATGTATATGCATTAGACTCATGCATTCATGTATTGCATTATGCCATGATAGTCATGTCTTATACTTATGGTTCATGTCAAGAAATAAGCATGATAGTAAACGATTTATGCTCATGATTATGTTAAGAAGATGCCCTATGATATGATGGAAAGTAGGCTTATGTTTATGCCATACAGGTTAGTTCATGCTTTATGTTTATGTTTATGTTAGTCTTATGTCATGTATCATGCATGTTAAGAATGTTTCTTTATGTTTAAGTCTTATGCCATGTATCATGCATGTTAAGAATGTTTCTTTAGATTTATGTTTATGTCATGTATCATGCATGTTAAGAATTTTTCCTTATGTTTATGGTTATGTCATGTATTAGGCCATGTTAAGTCGAATTACGTTGATGTCTATGTCATTTATTATGCTATGCGAAGTTGAATTATGTTCAGGATATGTTATGTATCATGCCATGTAAGTTTATTTATATTTATGTTCAAGCATAAAGTTATGTTTATGCTTCATGTGCTTATGATTAAGTGATGAATGGTTTTAGTGAGTAGGAAAGAGTCTTACTAAGCATGTGTGCTTATAGTCTTATTTCCTTATACCGCAGATCACGCAAGGGGACTGTAAGGAAGCAGCAGGAGGGCAAGAATGCATGTGTGTGGTAGTGACTTGGCCAAGAAACCAATATATTTACTCGTTTTATGCTAGAACTTTACCTTTACTACTTTGTGCTTGAATGGTGACTTATGAAACTTTATGACATGATGCTAAGTATGATATGATGCTAAGTATGAAAGTAATATGCCAAGTTCCCATGTCATTATGTTAAGAATGGTAGTCGGGCATGTATGTGTAAGTCTCAAAGTATTCCGCTGCCTTATGATGTCTACATGCCCCAAGTATGTTAACGTAACGCCGCTTTATGAAAAAAAAAGCGGGCGTTACAATGTGGCACTCATGGCTCTTGGAGAAGAAAGCAGTGATGAATCCTCCGACTCCTCAAACGCGGCTTCATCATCTTCGGATGATGAAGAGGTAACCTCTCCCGAACTTGAGAAATGTTATAGAGCAATTGCATGTTTAACCAATATATTGAAGAAGTCAAAAAATAAGGTTAAATTATTGCAATTAGAAATTGAACAATTGAAGTCATCTAGGGATGAGAACATAGACGACTTGCATGTTGAAATGTTAGAGGATGAGATTAAGTCTTTGAAAATTGAGGTTGAACAATTGAAATCCTCTAGGGATGAGGATGTAGATGATCTACATGTAGAATTGTTAGAGGATGAAAATAAATCATTGAAGAGTGAAGTTGAGAGACTCAAGAATATTCTTGAGAAGTTCTCAACAAGCTCAAAGACCCTAGACATGATTTTGAATGCCCAAAGGGCAGTCTACAATAGGGCCGGTATTGGTTACAGACCCAAAGAACCTTCATTTGTGTCCTTAATGTCTAGGACTGGTGTTAGGCCACTTAAGATACCCAAGGCTCAAAAGAAAGTTGTCAAGGCATGGGTGCCTAAGTCTTGTTTAGTAGATTCTTTAGGTCCCAAGGTGTGGGTACCTAAATCTTCCATTTTTCGAATTGTGTAGGTTCTGATTGAGGGGGAGCATCTATCAACTTGGTTCGTTGATAGTGGGTGCTCCAAACACATGACCGGGGATAGATCATTGTTTACCACACTTCAAAGAAAAAGTAGAGGTAATGTTTCATTTGGTAACAATGGTAGTCTTAAGGTCATAGGAATAGGATACATTCAAATATCCGAATGTCTTAGAATTAATAATGTCCTTCTAGTCAAGGGGATGACATTTAATCTCCTAAGTGTCAGTCAATTGTGTGATGTGGGTTACACAATTGATTTTCAATCAAGTCAATGTCTAGTTAGACAACATGACAACTTGGACACGGTACTAGTAGGAACAAGAATAGACAACATTTACCAAGTATCTTTTAAAAGTGCTATTAATGCTTTTGCTAAGTGTCTCATGTCAAAGGAAGAGGAGTCCATCCTTTGGCACCGGAGGCTAGCACATGTGAACATGAAGAATATCCGGAAGTTGGCCAACAAGGGATTAGTTCGTGGCATACCCAGCATCAAGTATGAGAAAGAAAAGATTTGTGATGCATGTCAAATGGGTAAGCAAACAAAATCTGCACATAAAGGTAAAAGCACTGTAAGTACTTCTACCGCGTTAGATTTACTTCATATGGACTTGTTTGATTGTAGCACTATCATATCATTGAATGGAAGTAGATATTGCTTTGCTATCATTGATGATTTTACTAGATATACATGGACTTATTTTCTTAAGTATAAGGACCAAACCTTAGATATTTTCATTTCTTTTTGTAGAAGAGTTGAAAATGAAAAATCATCAACAATTAAGACAATTAGAAGTGATCATGGAGGTGAATTTCAAAATCATAGGTTTTTAGAATTTTGTCAAGATAGAGGGTATAGACATGAGTTCTCCACACCTAGAACACCACAACAAAATGGTGTTGTAGAGAGGAAGAACCGTGTTTTACAAGAGGCTGCACGAAGCATGCTCAATGAGTACTCCTTACCGAGTTACTTATGGGCAGAAGCTGTAAACATGGCTTGCTACGTGCATAATCGAGTTCTCATACATAGATTCTTAGGAAAGACTCCTCATGAACTTTGGTTTGGAAAACCACCTACGGTTAAACACCTTAGGGTGTTTGGTTGTAAGGTGTTTATCCTAAATACCAAGGATCACCTTGGAAAGTTCACGGCAAAGGCTGATGAAGGGATACTGGTCGGGTACTCCCTAGTTAGCAAAGTCTATCGAGTCTACAATAAGAAATCTAAATTAGTTGAAGAGTCTTCTGATGTTGAAGAAATTCCGAAAGTCACTGGACAACCAGAAGATGAAGTCCAATTCGAACTTAGGAGACTAAGTTTGAATGAAACTCCAAATGTTGTTGATGGTGATGAATTTGATGATGGTGAGCCTAGACAACACATAGATCAGCTGGATCCTGAGGCTGAGCTTGTGTCTAGTGAAACCATTCAAGAAGCACCACCAACACCTAAACAAACTAGATTAGCCTCTAGTCATCCCCAAGACCAAATTGTTGGAGACATCCATCATGGGGTTAGGACTAGATCATTCTTTAGGAATGAGGCTAATGAAGTTGCTTTAATTTCTGAAATTGAACCTAGGAAAATTGATGAAGCATTAAATGATCCCGATTGGATCATTGCAATGCAAGATGAACTAGGTCAATTCGAAAGAAGTCAAGTTTGAGACTTAGTCCCTAGACCCAAGAAGACCACCATCATTGGAACCAAATGGGTCTTCAAAAATAAATTGTGTTGGTGAAGGAAGCACCATATCGAACCTTGTTTTGATATTGGCAAAGGATTCAAAGTTAAGTTTATTTGTGATCTAACAATGTTACTCAAGTATGCAGCAAACAAAGTCCTAGCGAAGGGCTGCTAGGCACCTGGAGAAGGACTGCCAGGATACAAAGCCCTAGCGAAGGACTGCTAGGCAACTAGCGAAGGGCTGCTAGTCACTAAGCCCTAGCGAAGGACTGCTAGGCAACTAGCGAAGGACTGCTAGTCACCAAGGCACTGGCGAAGGAATGCCAGAGTGAAAAGCCCTAGCGAAGGACTGCTAGGCACTGGCGAAGGAATGCCATAGTGAAAAGCCCTAGCGAAGGACTGCTAGGCGCCAGGCGAAGGACAGCTTGGGACTGAAGCCCTAGCGAAGGAATGCTAGGCACCGGGCGAAGGACAGCTCGGCATCTAAGACCTGGCAAAGGACCGCCAGGCAAAAGTCCAACCAAAGGAGCGGTTGGCATCTGGTACATTCTCCCGAGAGGAGTAGGTGAGGACGCGTTCCCCGTCGAGGGAACAGTAGGCGTCGGTTCGACCTAGGGTTCCATTTTGGAGACCCAAAGTCAGAACCAAGACAGCTAAGGCTGTATAAACTAATATTTTATTGTTTTATTGTGTTTTGGACTAACCCTGGATGCAGGACCGAAGGAATGTGTGTCTGCAGCTCAGAGAGCCTCAAAGGGATGAGGCAACAGCTGACCAGGGCGCCCGGAGTGTCCCGGGCGCCCCCAAGGTGAATACAAAACATAAGAAAGCAAAGCAAGCTTCGACAGTTCAACTCCCGGCCGCCCCCGTGCTCTCGGGTGCCCCCGCTGCTCCCGGGCACCCCCAGCGCCCCGGGCGCCCCAACAACAAAGCATCGAAGCTCAACCCAGCGAAGCCAAGGGATAAAGATTGACCCGGTCAACCCGGGCGCTCCCAGCGCTCTGGGCGCCCCGGTCAAGGTCTGATCCCGAAGTTGAGGGGATCAGAAGCTGACCGAGACCGAGGCGGATCGTGTGACACGTGGGGGGGGGGCGCCCCGGACGTCCCGGGCGCCCCTAGTCCCTATATAAAGGGCCCTCGACCCCAAGCTTCGAAACATTTTTCAATCAACGCTTCTACGCTCTTCTGCTCTCGTGCCTCGCTTCGGAAACCTTCCAACTCGAGCCGACGACGTCCCACTGCTCCGAAAAAGACAACCTACATCGGACGTCGGTAAAAGAAGAGTTCTTTTTAATTGTTAAGTTTACTGTGCTGTATTTGTAAATCAATCTTTGTAAACTATTATTGCGCCTCATATAGAATTGCCCAAAGTAAACGGTCAACGACCGTAGACCTTGGAGTAGGAGTCGACCTAGGCTCCGAACCAAGTAAAAATTACTGTGTTCGCGTGTTTGCTTTTATTCCGCTGCGTAACTGCTCTAATCCTAAAATCTGAACGATTTCCGATATTCACCCCCCCCCCTCTATCGGTTCTCTCGATCCAACAAGTGGTATCAGAGCGGGGTAGTTCAAACTTGGTGCAACCACCAGTTTGAAAGTTTTTCGGATTTACAAAATTTTTAATCTTATTTCTTTTCTTTCTAGTTAATCAACACCACTCGATCTTTTTCGCCTTTTTCAATTTTGAATTCTAATTTTTTCACCATAAGTTAGAATTGTTAAAATAATCAATTTTTGAAAATTTGTCATAAACTTTTTTATTATTATTCTAATATTATTTTTTCTCGAAAATCGTGCCACCTTAATCTGAGCAAATTTTCTCCCAAACATTAAAGTCTTACTTTTTATCATTAATCAAAATTGATAAAGTAACATTTTCAAAAATTTGACATAAATTTTTTTTATTATTCTGCCTCGAAATTCGTGCAATATTTTTTTGGCTATTTTTTCTTCTCCCGCACTACTAATCCAAGACCAAGTCTTGGTACATTCTGTTATTTCTTTTCTGTACGAGGTTAAACTAAATGGCCAACCAAGAGTTGAACAGTGTCCGTCCACCCCTATTCTGTGGCGAGAACTTCAGAACCTGGAAGGGTCAAATGGAATCCCACCTGAAGGCCCATCTGGATTTATGGATGATGATCCAAACAGGGTTTTCAGTACCTACAGAAGATGGAAAGTCGATCGCCTGAGATAAACTGGACGAACCAACTCTGAGGAAGATTGAGGCAGATGCAAAGGCGACTGCAATACTGCAATGTGGCCTAACTAATGAAGAATTAAAGCAGATCGGACCCTTCAACTGTGCTAAAGAGATGTGGGAGAAGCTAATCAACCTACACGAAGAGTCAGCACCCGACTTCAAAGTTGACTCCGAATCAGAAGATGAGATAGAATCCATACTTGACTGCGAATTCGAGCCAGAGTCAGAAGACAAAGTGACTGAGACAAAAATGGTAACCAATTTTGAATTTATTCCAGAATTACAATTATATAATCAGACTGATACTATAATGGTCGAGGAAGGTATAATTTCAAGTGCAGGGAAAACTCCAAAGAAGAAGTTTCAACCTGTACCCGAGTCCAACTCAGACTCTAAACTGGTCCGATTAGCTCGTGATCATTACAAGAGTATTGGACAAACGATCGGGAAAGATAAGTTTTCAATATTTGAAAATTCATTATTTATCTCAAATAACTTGATTAATTCATATATGTTAGTTAAGGTTAGTACGTTAGAAAACTTATTTCACAACCTTGCTGATTTTAAGAACCCAAAATATTATTTCAAGTATGATATAACTTAGATCATTTTTTACCATGCTTAGACTTAGGACTGATTAGTTTAAGGACTAAAACGGTTTAACTGAAATTTGAACAACATAGTATTGGGAGGCGGTGAGATGATAGTACGTTAGGGAAGCCATCTTGGCGAAACTAGCCGATGCTACCGATCCAAGACCCAAACTAGTTAGACCAGAATTTACCTAAAAGTAATTTCGAAGATGAAATTTCACTAAAAGGCTTTGTCTAGGAAAGGGTTGATGATCCAATAAGGCTACGGCCAAAGAAGGCTTTGTGCCTCGCCAAGTCCTGGAAGCCAATTTTTGAAATTCAAATTCAATTTACTCTTTGTTAAATTCGAATCTAACACAAATTTTCAGTTAATTTTAGATTCAAATATCTCTTTTCAAAATAAATTTAAATTGGGTTTAAGAAATTAATCTAAATTTTCAAAGTTAATTCAATTTTTCAAAATAAATCTTTCTATTAAAATATTTATCTCACAAAACCCATAAGGTTAACATGTTTGATCAAGTAGAACTGGGTGAGATATCTAGGACGTAAAAGAATATGTCACTATCCTTCTAAATAAAACTCAAAGTGCTTTCAAAAGTTATTGAAAATTATCTCTAGTTTTCAAATTAACTCTGTTTACTGTACCCTACTTTTTCAACTCTAACAGTTTTTTCAAAATATTGAATTTCATGTTAAATATCACAATAGACTTGCTTTAAAGAGAATCTAGGGCTTGTTTGATTCAGTCATTGATTGGTCAAACATAGTCAACATAGTCAAACCCTAGTCAACATAGTCAAACCTGGTCCACACTGAAGTCCCTTAAGGTACTTAGATAAAGTCAGACAGTGTCAGATACAGGGGGAGTTTTTTTAAAAATTCAGATTTTTTCAAAAACCTTATGCTCTAAAACTCACTATCATCTCAAAATAAAGTTTTCAAAAATTTGATTCAAAAACCCTCGTATATTACTATCTCTTTGAAAAATTATCATCATTTCAAAATGATTTTCAAAAACTATGCTATCATTCCAAGTTGTGTTTTCAAAAATTATCTTCTCAAAAATTATCATACTTCAAAGTTATTCTTTTAATTTTGGTAAACCCTAAAGACACAGAGGAAGGTCCACTACATAATTTACCAGGACTCCTAGGATGTGTCAAATTTAGGGGGAGGCTGAATCAAAAGAAGAACTTCTGAAAAGTTTTTATTAATAATTATCTGTTTTGAAATTATTTAATAACATATTTTCATGAACTATATCTTCAAAATCCTTGCTGAAAATATAAGTTTTTCAAAATGCTATTATTGTTGTGGCTTATGAAATTATGTTTGAAATAATATTTACTTGGGTTGGAGAATTTCCAGGACACTTAGGAAAATGTCCTTGTAGTCAACAAGGCTTCCTAGGATTGTGTCAGACTGGAAAAGAAACCTAGTCAAGTAAAATATTATATTTTTCAAAGTCTAATACGTTTCAAAAATTACTCATATTTTTTAAAGTCTAACACTTTTCTAAAAGTACTTATGTGTTTCAAATCATAATTTATCTCAAAAGTACTTGAAAAATCTTTTCTAAATTTTTTAAAGAAATTTTTTTCTTACAAAATATTTTTTAGAACCTCACAATACTCTTCAAAATGGATTTAATCTAGAAATTTAAGCTTTTTGCTATGCTTTCGAGAATTATACTAAGTATTTTTAAGTTTTCAAAACCTATAGGCTCTGATACACAAACTTTCTCCTTAAACTTTTTCCTTTTTAAAAAACTTTATTGAAAACTTCGAGTTACTCTTAACTAAGAATTTCCTTTGTGATACTCAGAAGTTTTTCAAAATATCTTTTTCAAAACTGAACTTAGAAATGGTCTAAAACAGAAGGAGAAGAATTTCGCATTAAGGGGGAGAGAAAGGAAATTTTGTTTAATTTTCTTTAAAAGTGCTTCAAAAATTTCTAAGCATTTCTAAGTATTTCAAAATTTCTTAAGTGCATGTTTTTTTCTTAAGTAAAATTTTTCTTCTTAGTAAACAAAATTTGTCTGAGCAAAAACTAGTTGAAAATTTTGGCAAATGTTTCTAAGTAGAGTTTTTTTGGTGAAAAACTTGTCTAGAAGCTTTACAAATTTTGTTTTTCAAAATACACAAAGTATTTCCAAGCAAATTCGTCTAAGTGTGCAAATTATTTTAAAAACAATTTTTTTTCAATTCTCAAAGTTGAACTTTTTTTTGGAAATTTGACTTCAAATTTGGCCTAAGGTACATTCTCCCGAGAGGAGTAGGTGAGGACGCTTTCCCCGTCGAGGGAACAATGGGCGTCAGTTCGACCTAGGGTTCCATTTTGGAGACCCAAAGTCAGAACCAAGACAGCTAAGGCTGTATAGACTAATATTTTATTGTTTTATTGTGTTTTGGACTAACCCTGGATGCAGGACCGAAGGAACGTGTGTCTGCAGCTCAAAGAGCCTCAAAGGAATGAGGCAACAGCTGACCAAGGCGCCTGGAGTGTCCCGGGCGCCCCCAAGGTGAACACAAAACATAAGAAAGCAAAGCAAGCTTCGACAGTTCAACTCCCGGGCGCCCCCGTGCTCCGGGCGCCCCCGCTGCTCCTGGGCGCCGCCAACGCCCCGGGCGCCCCCAACAGCAAAGCATCGAAGCTCAACCCAGCGAAACCAAGGGATAAAGTTTGACCCGGTCAACCCAGGCACCCCTAGCGCTCCGGGCGCCCCGGTCAAGGTCTGATCCCGAAGTTGAGGGGATCAGAAGCTGACCGAGACCGAGGCGGATCGTGTGACACGTGGCGGGGCGCCCCGGACGTCCCGGGCGCCCCCAGGCCCTATATAAAGGGCCCTCGACCCCAAGCTTCGAAACATTTTTCAATCAATGCTTCTACGCTCTTCTGCTCTCGTGCCTCACTCCGGAAACCTTCCAACTCGAGCCGATGACGTCCCGCTGCTCCGAAAAAGACAATCTACTTCGGACGTCGGTAAAAGAAGAGTTCTTTTTAATTGTTAAGTTTACTGTGCTGTATTTGTAAATCAATCTTTGTAAACTGTTATTGCGCCTCATATAGAATTGCCCAAAGTAAACGGTCAACGACCGTGGGCCTTGGAGTAGGAGTCGACTTAGGCTCCGAACCAAGTAAAAATTACTATGTTCGCGTGTTTGCTTTTATTCCGCTGCGTAACTTCTCTAATCCTAAAATCCGAACAATTTCCGATATTCACCCCCGCCCTCTATCGGTTCTCTCGATCCAACAAATTGAACCATAAGGGAGATATCATTAGAAACAAGGCACGCCTAGAAGCCAAGGGCTATAGTCAAGTTGAAGGCCTTGATTATGATGATACCTATGCTCCCGTGGCACGATTAGAGTCCATCCGATTGATGCTTGCATTTGCAGCACATAGAGGTTTCAAGCTATATCAAATGGATGTCAAATCGGCCTTTCTGAATGGTTTAATTAGAGAAGAGGTCTATGTCAAACAACCTCTGGGGTTTGAGAGTACCGAATTCCCAAACCACGTGTTCAAGCTCAAGAAGGCACTCTATGGTCTTAAACAAGCACCCCGAGCTTGGTATGAGCGGTTGTCGACGTTCTTAATTGAAAAAGGCTTTTAAGAGGCCAAATAGACCCTACATTGTTTCTACGTAGAGATGGTGACAACATATTTGTAGCCCAAGTATATGTCGATGACATTATTTGTGGCTCAAACAACAAGGGTTATTTAAATGAGTTCATTGGACACATGGAGAGTGAATTTGAAATGAGTCTAGTGGGAGAGTTGACATTCTTTCTTGGACTTGAAATCAAACAAACTCGCGATGGGATCCATGTGCACCAATCAAAATATACTCAAGAGATGCTTCGAAAATTCAACATGAGTGATTCAAAAGAGGTAACCACACCCATGGCTACAAACACGAGATTAGACAATGATGAGAGTGGTAAACCGGTTGATTTAACTCAATATCGAAGCATGATAGGTAGTTTGTTATACCTCACAGCTAGTCAACCTGATATACTTTTTGCTGTGGATATGTGCGCTAGGTATCAAGTATGTGCCAAGGAATCTCATTTAATTGCTGTTAAGCGAATTTTGAGATACCTTAAGGGCACAATTGGAGTTGGTCTTTGGTACCCCCATACCGAATCATTTGACCTAATTGGCTATACCGATTCTGACTACGCTGGATGTAAGTTTGATCGGAAAAGCACGAGTGGGGATTGCCAATTCCTAGGATCATCTCTAGTTAGTTGGTCAAGTCGGAAGCAACATTGTATTGCTCTCTCCACGACCGAGGCAGAATATATTGCTATGGGAGAGAGCATATCGCAATTGTTGTGGATGATTCATACTCTAGAGGACTATGGAATAAGCTACAAGGGTGTGCAAGTGTTGTGTGACAACATTAGCACAATTAACCTAACCAAGAATCCAGTCCATCACTCTAGGAATAAGCATATTGAAGTGCGTCACCACTTCATTAGTGATCATGCTGCTAGAGGAGATGTTGTACTCTCATATGTAGAGTCCAAATCAAATTTAGCAGACATTTTCACTAAACCACTCCCCGAAAATTAGTTTAGCTTCTTAAGAAGGGAGTTGGGAATGTGTCGCGCTTCATAGACATCAAAATGCATTCAAACCCCTTGATGATCATTTCAAATTGTTGGGAAACAGTTAGGTAACTTTAGGGACATCTCACACCAACTATAAGGCTTAACAAAATGTTTTTGTTTGCTAGAAATGGGGTGAGATGTTAGGATCGACTCAATTTCTCAAAATGTCAATGCATCCCTTGAGAAATTAAGTTGACGAGATAAAAATCACTTCGGTGACCAAGTATGGGGAAAACCAATGCATAACACATGTGTAGTTGGCTCCATGATCATACTTGGGCATTCCAATCAAGGAAACATGATTGGGAACTTGAATTTGGAACACACTTGTTTGATTGATTGTTGATTGAGTTTGACTCCACTTAGGTGGAGCAAAGTGATTTGCCAAAACCATAAGGACCCTTGATCCTTGTTTAGGGATCAATTATAGTCAAGGGATTACTTTCAAGATCGATATTCTTCATCAGATCTTATCAGAAATCGAAGGGAAGTCTGAAATTGAAAGTTTCAGATCGTATCAGGGAATATCAGGAACCCTGATCGCTCACTGGACCGATCAGGAGTAGGGCTGATCGGTCCCCGGAGCGATCTGGCACCCCGTGGTGATCGGTACACAGACCGATCAGGGGGCTCACAGAACACTTTTCAAATCCTACTGATTGCTTCCTGATCGATCAGTCGATCGATCAGGAGCCTGACTGATCGGTCATCCGACCGATCAGGACTAGGCCAGACTGATCCGGCCTGATCCTGATCGGTCTGGGCGCTCCCAGATCGAACGGTGATCCATTCGATCACATTAAATTTCGGTTGGTGGACCGATCCACCAACCTAATAACTTCGCGAAAACCCTTTTCTTCCCAAACCCTAGCGCCGAAACACTCCCACCGTGCCCGTTCGACCTTCCTCGTGAGTGTCTCTCCTCCTCGTGCACGTGCGACTTGCTGTGCGTGAGTTCTCTTCCTGCGTTATCCTCCTTCCTGCGCATAGTTTCCTGTCAAGCTTCTGCGGTTTTATTCTTGTGAGCAAGTTTCTGAAGTCAATCAACATCAATGGCACCTAAGTAAGTATTTTTGATTAGTTTATCTTACAAATCAACTCTTTGATTATGAGTTTGTGCTAATCATGATCTTCATCTTTGTGCTGTGTATTGTGCCGTGACCCTATGTTTCTGTCGTGACCTTTCCTTGCTATGTTAAATCTAATCACCTTTGATCAATGTCTTACCTTATGTTCACTGATTGGGTCATTGATTAAATTTTGTTGTGTCCATTTTAATCAATTCTCATCTTTGTGATCCTTTGATTTGTATCAACCTGGTGCCGTGACTTTAATCTGACCCCACTGATTAAATCAAATCCTGCGTTCTTGATCAATCCTGTGTGATCACTTCTATGATCTATTTCAACCTTTAGAAGGTCATCCAAAGGGAAAGAACCAGTGGAGGGTGGCTCGAAGGGCAAAGCCCCTTCTTCATCCGCGCCCTCCCGAAGGCCTCAGCCGTCCTCAAGTTCTCGTTTTCCCAATGCTGCCTGTGAACAGGCCTTTGAATCCCGAACCTTCAAGTTGCTCTCCTGCCGATCTATTGATATTCCGTTTCTATCCGAGCACTGTCCCTCCATCATGGAGATAGTCACTTTCTACAACCTTGGCTTTCTCCTCTCCTTGGAGCGGACTATTAACAATGATTTTGTCTCAGAGTTTTACAACAATCTTCAACAAGGGCCTCAAGGAGGTTTTGAATTCACCACCCGCGTAGCAAAGAGAAACCTAGATTTCTCGTATGAGATCCTAGCGGAGTATCTAGGCGGTCGGCGATCGCCTAACCTGTATTCTATCTACCCTGAGCTCCCTGACCCGCTGTTGGCTCCTTTTGCGGACGTCACACCCGACTCTATATATCAGCATTTCTTTGGCCATCCCCGCCCAGCCGGGCTTGATGAGTTGGGTCCTGATTTTTCGACCTTTGTAGCACTCCGTCTCTCTCCTATCGATTACGTACTCTTCAAGATCATTACAAACTGTGTCCTGCCGATCACTTCCAAGCCCTTAGCCGAGATCCGACCCTATCATTGCTTGATGCTCTATGGCATGCACTACCGCATGGACTTTGATATCATGGAGAGCATTTTTCAGTCCATCTTATCCTACAGAGAGCCGAGTCGGCGCACAGTCTATATGCCATTTGGTCATGTCATCACCGACTGACTTTTGTCAGTAGGTGTTGATGTCACCAAGGGCAGGACAGTGCCCATGGTCCGACAGGATTGCAAACTTGGCTGACGGGCATTTGCCAAGTCCGGCATCATCATATGGGATCATGATGGGGCTCTAGTTTGGAAGGACGGGAGGAGACTTGGCGAGCTACCTGGGGGAGGTCCACACTTTCAGGTACCAGCAGATGTTGCTGCACCTCAGGAGGCTCCAGCCGTCGCTGCTGGTCACTACGACTATGAGCCGGACCCGGATCTACGATGGCAGATTTCCGAGCTGGATCAGACGATCCAGCATGATCTTCACATATGAGAGCTCTATCGAGAGGAGATCCGTTAGGAGTTTCGATCTTTTGACCGCAGACTGACCGCGGTGGAGTCTGATGTCTCCGGGGTTCGTACGCTGCAGCAGACGTGGTATGATGAGTGGCGCCAACACACATTCCCTGGAGGTGCGCCCTCTGCCAGTGCTGCACCAGTTTTTGTTGTTCCTGACGATGATGACACGATGGATGACCCTATGCAGGATGCTGATCCCCCCACTGATGATTGATATACTCTGCCTCTGTTTATGATTTGACTATCTGACTGTTGGATTTTCGGGCTGCATGCCTCATGACTTGACTTTTATGGCCTTGTGCCGCACTTGCATTGACTTTAATGCATTGATATGCATCTAATTAGTTGTCTGGTTTTGATGTATGTAGCACTCGACTTTTCAGATTATATTTTATGTCAGAGTTTGCTTATGCTTCATTTATCTGATATTATGAGTTGCTATACTTTATTGCTCTTCCATGTCCATATGATACATATGATTGTTTTGTCATACCTTATCCTTATCGTATGTTTTCATATGCTTTCAACATTCAATTACATCCTTTGTTGTTTTGGGATACCCCTAAGGTTGAGGGGGAGTATGGTTAAACTTAACAGCCCCTCTAGACCCTTTTCGATGTTCGACAAAGGGGGAGAGTGTGGTCGGTTAAGTTTAGGATGATCATGTTGTAGGGGGAAGATCCTGATTCCCCTATGATCCTGAGAATTTGAGAAAATTGATTTCGAATCCCTAAACTTAAAATCGGGTTGTCAAACAACAAAAAGGGGGAGATTGTTGATGCAGTCTGACCCTGATCGTTGTTTTGGTGTTGACATCGATTTTAGTTTATGTTGATGATTATAATTATGATTAAGTCCTAATCGAGGATTAGGCAAGGTGTGAAAATCCTAGCTTAGAGGGCTAGGTGTGGGGAAATCCTAACTTGGAGGGTTAGGTGTATCCTAGCTTGGAGGGCTAGGTGTGGAAAAGTTCTAACTTGGAAGGGTTGGGTGAAATGTCCTAGCTAGAGGGCTAGGTGAAAAGTCCTAACTTGGAGGGTTAGCTGGAAAGTCCCAACTTGGAGGGTTAGGTGAAAAGACCTATTCTGGAGGGCTAGGTTGGATGAAATGCTGGTGAGTGAAGCCAGGTCCCGGTGAATGAAGCCGGGTGACTGAAATCCTGGTGAGTGAAGCCAGGTCCCGGTGAGTGAAGCCGGGTGACTGAAATCCTAGTGAGTGAAGCCAGGTCCCGGTGAGTGAAGTCGGGTGACTGAAACCCTTGTGAGTGAAGCCAGGTCCTAGCTTGGAGGGCTAGGTTGAAGTCCCAGTGAGTGAAGCTGGGCATGGCACAAGTCAGAGATGGGTCGGAGGCTTGTTCTCATGACTTAGAGGGGATTTGGCCTTCCCTGGATCGGTCTGGTGACCGATCAGGGAAGTTGGCATGGTGCTCCTTCGTGGATTGGTCTGGTGACCGATCCAGCAATGACTGATCGGTCGAGTGACCGATCAGGAAGCACACAGTGAGGTTGGGAACCTACTGCCCAGTTCCTGATCGCTCCGGTGACCGATCAGGGACCAGTCAATTCCCTCACTGTCCGGCTCCTGATCGGTCCGGTGACCGATCAGGGAGCAGACAGTTTCCTCACTGCTTGGCTCCTGATCGGTCTGGTGACCGATCAGGTAGCACACAGTGAGTTGAGTTCCCCCACTGTTTGGCTACTGAACGGTTTGGTGACCGATCCACGACCTAGGATCTGATATCCGCGATTACTGTTCACTCAGAAGTGGACCGATCAGGCTTGAGCCTGATCGGTCAGTGTCTACCCTGATCGGTCTGGTGACCGATCAAGCTTCACTCTAATCGGTCTGGTGACCGATCAGGCCTGTGTCACCGCGGAAGCTGGGAGTCCCAGCAAAGCGGTGGATCAGTCTGGTGACCGACCCACGAGCCTTGGATCGGTCCGGTGACCGATCACTTTAATTCAAAATGCATTGTCAGACGCTCTGATCGTGTCTGAACGTATCCGATTCTCTGCGCTTAATCTCTGATACTCGATTTTCTGCTTGATATGCTGTGTTAATGCTCTGATTAAGCTGCAGGTGACAGGGAAGGATTCAAACACTCAAGGAAAGTCAATGGAGGCCTTTCCTTGGAGCAGGTTTGTCTGTTTTTCATCTCAGGTTGCAACGGACGCTGGCGCTGGCTGGAGCTGCTGACTGGGGATGGTCTGAGGGAGGCTCAGGGACTCCAGAAGAGCTCAGGAGTGGCTGGTGGTTGCAGGAGAGCAGCTGGAGGCTGCAGTGAGGTGGTGACCTGGCAATAGTGGAAGGACTTAAGCGCTTGGTGGCGAACAAGTCTCCATAACTCTGATTAGTAACTCTGCGTGCTTGTGTTCTCTGTTGTTCCATCATTCTTGAGCAAGCAGCTGCAAATCTTTGAAGCAACCATCTTTTACTTGAGCACTTGGAGGAAGAAACAAGAGGCTTGGTGAGTCCATCAACGAGAAGACACGAAGAAGGGAGTTCTTGCGTGAGATCGTCGCTGGGTGGAGCTCGGGAGAAGTTCTGCTTGTGTTCTTGCCTGTCCTAAGTGCTAAGTAAGATCTTTCTTGTGTTTCATTGTGCTTAAAACTCTATTGTTGTTGAAACGTTACGGAGAGGTTACTCCACCGAGAAGGAGGTTGCTTACTATCCGGATTTTCCGGGGCTTGATCTGCCGACGATCAAGGGATCGCCCACCTTACGGGCATGCCAAGGAGTAGGGGCAAGTTATCCCCGAACATTGTAAATCCTCTTGGTAGCGTTCTTGTTCTTGTGATTAACTTAGGGTTTAGTTTAATGCATACTCTGTTTTATTGCTTCTGCTGTGCTACTAAACTTTTTGAGTCGCAGAAATTTTCAAAAGCGCTAAAACTTCAAGTGTTTGGCTATATTCACCCCCCCCCCCTCTAGCCATCCAAGGTCCAACATTGTATACCCTTAGCCTTAAGAGTTGGTTCTGACTTAGGATTCCCGTGACACCCTAGGTCGAACCGACGCCTAAGTTCCCATCCCCGGGAATGCGCCTTTCACCTACTCCTCTCAGGAGATGGTTGTCACCCGACCCATCCAGTTGGACTTTTGCCAGCTTTACTCACCAGGACTTTTGTCCAATCCTACGACCAGGACTTATTGGCCAGCTTCACTCACCAGTTCTTGGTGCCCAACTTCACTCATGAGGTCTTAGGTGCCCAGGCCTCGGCCAGGACATAGTGCCCAATTCCACGAACCAGGACTTAGTGCCCAATTCCACGAACCAGGACTTAGTGTCCAACCCTTGGTCAGGTCTTAGGTGCCCAACCCTCGACCAGGACTTAGTGTCCAATTCCACGAACCAGGACTTAGTGCCCAGCCCTCGGTCAGGTCTTAAGTGCCTTGCCCTCGGCCAGGACTTAGTGCCTAGGTTAACTAGGACTTTTCATCACTTTGGTCCAATTTTCTTAACTACCCTTCCCTTGTTCAATGTATCACTGACTTAAGCATATTGTCAAACATTGAAACACTTAGAGGAGGACATCACTGATGCATCTTGCACCAACAACAAGGAGCGACGCGAGCTAGCCGGAGGACTTCCGGGGAGTCATCTACCGACGGATTGGTATCGCCCACCTTATAGACAGCCGTGGAGTAGGAGTATCATCTCCAAACCACGTAATGGTTTGGTGTTAGCGTTTGATTGTTTATATTGTTTATAGTTCCGCTTGCGCACGCTAACATGTGTAGGAAGAATCGTCGACCAAAGTGGGTGATCGGCTATTCATCCTCCTCTAGCCGTACGCATCGATCCCCAACAAGTGGCATCAGAGTGAGATTGTTCGTCTATGGACTAACCGTTCGGAGAGCAAGAAGCTAGAGGAAATGGTGGTCGAAGAATGATTAGGGGACGACATTTACATTCCAACTCCCTATGACCGCGAGAGTTTTGATTATTGGAGGATGCGGATAGAGGTATGGTTCAATATGGATTGGGATCTAATAATCGCACTAAAAGAACCATTTGAAGCCCCAAAGGATAAGCATGGAAAAAATCTCTGACCAAGATATTGGATCAAGGAGCAACAAACATAATCAAAGGCAAACGAGATGGTAATTTCAATATTACTTAAGGTTTTGCCTAATGATATAATTAGTGGTGTAGTTCAATATAAAAATGCTCATGAGCTATGGAGCAAGATGATAGCTTTACATCAAAATCTTACACAAGCTCAAGTAGTAGAAGAGCCCACGGAAATGAGCTTAATGGTCCAAGAAGAGGAGAAGGACCAATCGGATGAGGAACAAAGCTCAACATCCAAAGAGGAGGAGAAAGAAGAAAAGATTAATCCATCTCCTCAAGTGAAGTGACACAAGAAATTGAAGAATCATCCACTTCATCAAAGGGAGAAGAAGAAGTCTCCACTTCAAGGATTAAGATGGAGGAGAGACCATCCTCAATACCAGAGCAAGAAGAAGCTTCCACCTCCACTAAAGCAAAGTCAAAGGACCATATTATTTGCTTTGGGTGTAATGAAAAAAGGACACTATAAGGACAAGTGTCAAAAGGGTAAGAAAAAGGATGTAAACCCTAAACTCAAGTTAATTTCTTTAAATTCTAACATGGGTTGTAGGGAAAAGATGGAGAAGAAGCATATAAGATGCTTCACGTGTGGTGAGCTAGAACACTACCACACTAAATGCTCAAGGAAAGGAGAATTCAAGAAATTGGAGCATTTGAGGAAGTGGAAGAAGAAGGAGAAGAAGAAAAGCTCTCATCAAGGGGGAGCTACAAGGGTAAGGGAGGTAATCCCTAACTTTAAGCATAATTTAAATTCCTCTATGCATGTTAGAAATAATGGAAATTATTTACCCATGCATAATTTTGGATTTAAATATCATGATAGGAGTAGGGTTAATTTTGTAGATCAAAATCCTAGAAAAATCATGCATCATGATAAATTCAAGACCATTAGACCTAAGGACCAAGGCATTAATCCCGAGAAGGGGAGACACATGCATAGAAAGGGTAGGTCTAGGAATGTCCAGGGTGGACATGTTGATTCTAGGTTTAAGAACCTAGAAAGGGAAAATCAAGCTTTGAGGGCAAAGCTTGACAAATTAGAGAAAACCTTAGATAGATTCACTATTGAATCTAAGGGTTTAGGTATGGTGTTGGATGGTTAAAAACCCAACAATGATAGATCGGGTTTAGGATACCGATCTAAGTTCTCCGATGCCAATGAAAAGAAATATGCTAGGGTAGCATATAACTATGGCAAGGAGGAGAAGTCCAAGAATGGCAAGGGAGTGTCATTTAAGGGTAAAAGACCTTAACTAAGGACAAGTTGTCCTAAGTTAAAGGGATGAAGTGCTTAACTAAGGACAAGGTGTCCATAGTTAAGAAATTTAAGGTTGTAGGCCAAGAGTTACCGAAGGTACACCGATGTGACCTAGTATTTGTTGAGTCACCTAGGGAGGTGGCTAAGGCTAAGAGCTCAAGGGGGAGGTCTAGGAGTCATGTTGGGACCCATGGTCTATGGATCTTGGGAGGATTTCTCCCGGAAGTCTAGATGGGTCTTCGAGTGTCCCAAAGGAGTTGGAGATGGAGTTGAGTCTCAATTCTAGAGTTTTGGCGTATTGGGTTTGTGGTTCATGCATGAAAACGTGACATTAGGGTCATATTACATGAAAATTGATTCTTGATGAATTGATGCCATATAAAACAATGCTAGGAATGCATTGTGAGTTGGTATGGGTAGATACATCAAGGGGAAGTCAAAACTAGGACTTTAGATCAAGGTTCAATTGAACCATTTAGCTAGTTTTGGGTTTTGTGTAAATCTTGTGATTGGTGATAGATACATTTTTTAATGTATTTTTTCCAAGTAGATATGGGTACCACAAATCTCTCCACAAAATTTGAGAATTTTTAGAGATTTGTGGAATTAGTTATGCATTTATGAAATTGGGTCAGAAATGTTGAAATAACATAAATCAGGGTATCAGTCGACTGATAATTCTGTGAATTGGGGCTTTGACAAGGTCAGTCGACTGGTAACTATCGCAATCGACTGATACAGGCTGAAACTATTTTTCAACAGTCGAAAAGGGTCCTAATGATGTAAAACAAGGGTATAATCTTATGGGGGTTAATACACTTTGTTTAAGATCATTAGAGGTTAAAAGATCCAATAAAAGGGAGATTATTGGTGTCCTTTTGATGTGTGGCAAAAGGGGAGAAGTGTTAGGTTTAAGTGGGAAACCAAACACGCCTTTGCATGAATTCATAAGTCAAGGGGGAGCTTAGGTAAAGGGGGAGTATTGTTGCTCATTTATTGGTAAAGGGGGAATCTTGGAGAGATTCTTAAAAAGCCTTTGTAAGTTCAATGTAGGGGGAGCCTTGGAGAGGTTCTTAAAAATCCCTTTTTTAGAAAAAACCTAACTCTGGGGGAGTTTAGGTGTGGGGATGTCTTGTGATAGGATCCATGCATGTTTGCATTACATATGCATTGGCAGTATAAGACCAAGGTGAAGCCTTGGCAACGTAAGTCCAAAATGTTATTTAGCATTGTATTTGCTATTTGTTTTCGCTAACTTAAATGTATTGCCAAACATAAAAAATGGGGAGATTGTTGGAGCAATCTATGGTCCGGAGTGACCATGTGTTTTGATGTTTGGGCAAAGGATTTAAGTTAGGTTCACCCTTGTATTTGATATGTGTATGTGAGAGTGCAGGTTTGCAGGATACACATAGACTTAGCTGGACGACTTCGGGTCCGGTGAAGGATGGCATGAGGAGACGAGCCATGGGCTTGTATGCATTCGAGAGACCATGGACAAAGCAGGAATGATAAGCCAAGGGAAGCATACTTCGAGGCATACGCGAAGGATGGAATAAGGACGAGCTGCGTGTTCGTATGCATCCGAGGGACAAGAGCCAAAGTTGAAGAAGGCTTGAAGGCAATAGGTCGAAGCTGCAAATGAAGAGTCAGCTGAGTCGTGAGGGTCGGAGTGTGAGAGAATTGTACTCGGGAAGGGAACCCCTAGGATTATGGTTTGGGCAGTCGACTGATGCTTGGATCAGTCGACTGATGAAGGCCACAGAAAGATCAGTTGACTGATCAGATGATCAGTTGACTAGTGTCGGCTGAAATTCGAACGTTGGGTTGTAACGTTCGAATCCGAAGTGGACCAGTCAACTGGTGTTGGCACTAGTCGACTAGTAATGGGTGTTTCAGCCTTGAGCTCTATTTAAGAGAGCTCGGTTTGGCTGGACAAAGGTTGACGAAATAAGCTTGGTTAGAGCTTATTAGTAATCTCCTAGTGCTCAAGTGTTGTCGTGAGTTTGTGGCGAGGTTTCTCCACCCACAAGGAGCGACGCAAGCTAGCCGGAGGTCTTCTGGGGAGTCATCCACCGACGGATCGGGATCGTCCACCTTACGGACAATCATGGAGTAGGAGTATCATCTCCGAACTACGTAAAGGTTTGGTATTAGCATTTGATTGTTTATATTGTTTATCGTTCCACTTGGGTACGCTAACACGTGTAGGAAGAATCGGTGACCAAAGTGGGTGATCGGCTATTCAACCCCCTCTAGTCGTACGCATCGATCCCCAACAAATTGCTCATATGTTGAAAAGATCACATCTAATTTCATTGAGATCATCATGTATTTTGGGTTAGATAAATTAGTGGTTTGGCAGCATTACATCAATATTGATATTTGTAAAAAGTTCTATGTCAATCTCTCTTGCATTAGTTCTGATGGTCTAGCATATGAGTTCATGCTTGGGGGAGTCACCATTTCATTTACACCTAGACTGTTAGGGTCCTTCTTAGGATGTCGGGTCTTAGAGAATCCATTCATATGCTTTTCTAACGTTGTTGAGCCTTTCATGAGTTCATTTTCTCATGTGACCATTGACCAAATTCATAGGCATTAATTAATAATCCTCGACCTCCCCTTAAGCGTATCTTTGATGCTAATCGCATGTCCGCAGTCAGTAACATTCTCTATAAGATTGTTCTTGACTTCCTTTTGCCTATTGTCACAAAGGGGAGGTCCAAGATTCGATTACCTCACCTAGTTATGATGTATGCCTTAGAGTGGAGGCTTGACAGCGACATTGCTCTTCACATATTCATGTCCATTGTACATTTTTCGGGCCCCGTCCAAAGGAAGCTTTACATGTCATTTGGTTATATTTTGACCGAAATTTTTACATCTAGAGGTGTTGATGTCACTAGAGGTCAGCAACATCAGTTGTCCAAGGACTATGATCAAATAGGCTCTCGGCAACTCTCCTTAGCAAGGATTGAGTGGCACCAGAGAGTGATGGTCTGGCTATTAGGATGAATACTAAAAGCCTAGCTTTTGTATGAACATCTACATTTTTAAATGAGAATCATATGATCACTGTTTGTATATTTATATTAGTTATTTATGTGCATATTGTCTAATACTTTACATTGTAGATAACATGGTGTGTGGTGTCACACAGAAGATCATGTTATCAGTCCCTTGTAAAGTATAAGTAGAGGCTCACAACCTAGATGATTTTGGACAAATCATGGACATGGTTGTAGTATAATTTGGTATTAATTTATCTTGACCATAAAATTATACTAGCACACTTTGTGTGTATTGAGCAGGACCGATATAGAGGTGATTCAATTTATACTGACTATATAATTGAATCGGACCTCAATTATTATGGAGTACATGCTCTTAATCCCGATATAATAACAGGCACATGTACTTAATATTTATTTCTTTGATTTACCAATGGGCAAGATTTATTTGTTAAATCGATAGACCCGGTAAGTTGGGAAATAATATTATTTACATGGTGTGCCATTGATTATAGAAGGAAATCGTGTCCTGGTGAGTCGGGTTAATGATGTCCAGGCCTGCAGGTGGACTTGGTCTGACATGATGATAAGGTTGAGTGGTACTACTCAAGGAGTTAGAGATTAATTAATTAAATTGTCAGTAATTTAATTAATTAATGGGCATTCGATATCTTAAACACGAGGAGATTTTTGTACTAATAATATGTGAAGCCCATATTTAAATATGGGGTTGGTGAGGTAGATCAATGATGATCCTCTAGTGGAATGGATCATCATTAATAGATCGGACTTTGATCCATTGGGTGGCCAAGACCCAACTCCTCCTCATGGTCCCTGTGGTAGCCTATATATACCTCATGGAGTCATGAGACCAACGCATCCAACACAAGAGAACTCTAGAGCCTCTTTCTTTCTCTTTTCTCTCATCCTCTCTCTCCTAGGTCATTGGTGGCGCCGGCGCAAGGTGAAGGAAGATGAGGGGTTTTTGGGTGTGGTTTTCTTCTTCACCTATCATCCTCTCATCTTCCTCTTGGGCGTGCACTAACCTAGAGCAAAGGGGAAGGTCTTGGTGGCTAGCGATCACAAAGGAAAAGGATTTTTTCCTTTCTTTGGCCGGCGGCAAGGAGAAGAAGAGGAAGGAGGTTTTTGGTTTGGGTTTTGTGTGAAGGAGATATTTATTTCTCTTCTTCATCATCTTCCTCTCCACCTATTGGTGGCCGACGCAAGCTAGGAGGAAGAATTTTCTTCCTTGGTGGCCGGCGGCAACAATCCTAGTGGCTAGGGTTTCGACGCAAGGAAGAGGGAAGAAGAAGGAGGGTTTGCTTTGCCTTGGTGACTTCAGTTCTTGGTAGATCGTCGCTCACACGACGTCCAAGAAGAGGTTGGGGCATACAATAGAAGATCGCGAGGTAAACAAGAGGTATAGAATCTTGTTTTGGTTCCTTTTGATCTTGTTTGATTAATTAATTGCATGTTAATTATTGTTTAATTAATTATGTTAATTAATTATCTTGGACCCCGATGATAAACACAAAAACCGGTGATCCACTCATCGTCAATTCTGTGGCTAATCGGTTGGACGAGTTTGATTGCTAGAATAATATGTTTGTTTAAGCGGTCGCTTGAATCGGTTAGCACGATGATGAGTCGGTTGTTTGGGAAATAGTTCTCCATTCGGATTGAAAAATTTTAATCCGGGGACATGAAGAGGTTTCCCATGTGCAACCAGGAATCCAACACTGGCGGCGTGACTATGCATCTTCTGGCTCTGACGACGAGGATGAGGACGTCGATGCTCCTGGTGGTGTTGCGCCTGCTGCCGCACCTGCGATGACTACAGATGAGCGGATTACCCGACTGGATGAGGTAGTTCGACAGGAGATTTAGGGGATCAGATAGGAGTTTCAGGGCTTTCAGCAGCGTCAGACTGCCATGTATGAGATGCTACAACGATGGGACTTGATGTATCAGGCTCCTCCTCCTCCTCCTCCTCCTGGCGATGATGCTTAGATATGGCGTGCCTCAGATGTTATGGTGTTGAGGTTGTGTTTGGATTATGCATGTTCATATATTATATCTCGACCACTATAAATGATATTATAATACTTCCTGTTCCTGATTATGGATCTTTATAGCACTACATTTGTGGTTATGTATGAACTTTTTCTTTCTCTAGTATTGCTTCTATGATTTTTCATTACTTTTATTGTCATCTATTGTGATTTTTGTTTTTAGTATACATGTTTCTTATGTTTATGTGATGAATTCTTGTTTGCCTGTCCCCGAGGTATTATGGTTTAAAGGGGGAGCATATTTTCAAGGGGAGCTTCCATTAAGGGGGAGCTTTCTTTAAGGGGGAGCTTTGATTATTTTACTCCCTCTATTTTTGTTGTGTGGCAAATGGGTAGAATTTGATAAGTTAAGTTAGATGAGTTCTATGATCATTCATATCTGTTAATGTTTTTTTATCATAATATATTTAAAGTTCTAACTTAAATAAATTTGCTAAACATCAAAAAGGAAAAGATTATTGGTGCAATTATGCCCCAAACATTATTTACTTTTGATGTTTGGTTAAATGAGTTTAAGTTAGGCAATGTTGGTGATCTAACATGAAACTTGAGTTTATGTCCAAGTACAAAACATTCACAGAAGAAGACTTAGCATAGCAAGGCCGAGAGAAACACTTCAAAGCAAGCGCAAGGATGAGGAGTCGAGGGCTCGGAAGCATCCTAAGGACGTGAGTCTAATGGAAGGTGTTTGAAAGCTTGTGTCTACGCAAAGTGTTGGTGCAGGCAGCACCTAAGTCAAACCTGGGTTTTGATAATGGCAAAGGGTTCAGAAGTTAAGATGTTATTGTGATCTAACTTGTTCACTGAGTGTGCAGGAAGAAGTCCTAGGTACACTAGGCAAGAAGTCCTAGCAAAAGGCTGGGCAAAGAAGTCCTGGTCAAGGACTGGGCAAGAAGACTTGACCGGAAGTCGGGCAAAGAAGTCGTGGTCGAGGACTGGGCAAGAAGTCCTGGCAAGGGGCTGGGCACCGAAGACCTGGCCGAAAGTTGGGCAAGAAGACCTAACCGGAAGTTGGGCAAGAAGATCTGACCGAAAGTTGGGCACGAAAACCTGGTTAGGTGGATTGGGCAAAAGTCCAACTAGAGGAGCTGGTTGGCAAAAGGTAAACTCTCCCGAGAGGAGTAGGTGAGGATGCGTTCCCCGTCAAGGGAACAGTAGGCGTCGGTTTGACCTAGGGTTCTATTTGGGAGACTCGAAGTCAGAACCAAGACAGCTACAACTTAAATAATGACTAACACTCTTGCTTAGTTTGTTTTGGAACTAACCCTGGTTACAGGAACTCAAGGATAGTGTTTCTGCAGCTCAGACGCCCCAAAGGAGTGGGGTGGTTCACTGGGCTAGGCGCCCGGGAGGTCACGGGTGCCCAAGGTCAAGGCCAAAAACTGCCAAGAAGCAAGACTGCTTCGAACCAAACTGGGCTAGGCGCCCAGGAGGTCCCGGGCGCCCAAGGTCAAAGCCAAAGCGGCCATCGAAGCAAATCCTCCACGAAGCCAATGGACTAGGTCAACCTAGGCACCCGAGAGGTCCCAGTAACCCCAGTCAGCCCAGGTGCCGAGTCGAAGGGGATAAGCATTGACCGAGCCCGCGGATGGAGTTTCTCGCAGGATGAGGCACGTGTCAGGCGCCCCCAACGGATCAGGCGCCCCCATGGGTGCTATAAAAGGGGGTTCACCCCCAAGGCTTCGATATCCATTCTTTCCAACGCTCCAAACACTTTCTCTTAAGCGCTGCACTCTGGCCAAGTTCGATTTCGAGATTTCAGCGCCGACGACGACCCTCATGCTCCAGAATTCAATCCATCTCGGGCGTCGGTAAATTTTCAGTTTATGAAAGTGTTGTGATTTAATTTTCCAAATTCTATATCTGTACCTTAAATCTGTAAAAAATCTTTCCGAATATAGAATTTCCCAAAGTAAACGGTCAAGGATCGTGGGCCTTGGAGTAGGAGCCGACCGCGACTCCGAACCAAGTAAAAAATGCTTGTGTTCTTGTGTACTTTATCTTTTTCCGCTGCGTATATTCTTTAATCGTCCGAAAATTTGATAACGATATTCACCCCCCCCTCTATCGTTTTCTCCTATCCAACACAAAGGAAAAGTGGAAACTATTATTCATCAGGTATCAGTCGACTGATGAGAGGATCAGTTGATTGATACGGTGAGTTGAGTTGACTAATATGTGGAATCAGTCGATGCTTCACGAACAGAAAGAGCAGTCGACTGGGATAGGTCCCAGTCAACTGATAAGTGACCGTTGAAGGCTGACAATAGAAATCAGAGACAATCTACAGTAGCCGTTGAAGCTCATTAGTCGACTGATGATATTGCCAGTCGACTGATATCGAGGGTTATACAAAAGTAGATTTCAGAACTTGAAGAAGACACAACTTGACTCTCTCGATTTTTCTTGCTTTCTCTGAGATCTCCAAGCTTACAAACTCTCAATCTCTTCATTCAAAATCATTCTAATCTTGTAAGAGGAAGAGATCATCTTGTAAGAGTTTCTCCACCTTCAAGCTTGATTTGAAAAGGAGAAAAGCATAGTGGAGCTTGGTTGTGTGGGTGTGAATCCTTGGATTAGTCACCTTAAGAAGGCGGAGAACAAGTAAATCAAGGGAGTTAGCATTGCTTTCATTGTTATTGTTTTTGTCTATTCTTTTGTTGTGCTTTGGCTAATATTTTGTAGACAAAATCCAAGAGAAACTATTCAACCCTCCCTCTAACTAGACGCAAAGGTCCATACAATATAGTCGCTTGGTTATTTATGTTTATAGTTTTATATGATTGAAATATATTTTATTTATTTTAAAGTCCTATACTCTTTTGTAAGAAAGAAATTATATTAGTAAGTAAATTTTTTTGCTACTAATACGTTTGATTGTTTTACTTAAATGTGATACTTATAGTTGAATTTGATAATATAATTAATTATTTGAGTTTTAGTTTTATAATTGTATATGTGATATTGTAATCTTTGTGGTATTATAATTATTTGTGGTATATGTATATAGTATCATAATTTGTGTAGTATTTATATGTGATATTTGAATCATCGTAATCATAGCATACACTACGCGCTGTGAATGCTCTTAATGGTAGCATACGGTGTGTGCTGCAAATGTTATTGATTGCTCTTAATCGCAGTGCGCATCAAGCACTGTAAATACATTATTTGAAGCGCGCGGCGCGCTGTGAATAGCATTAATCGCATCACACGATGCATTGTGAATAACATTAATCGCAGCTTGCCACACGCTGCGATAGGAAGTGCGCCGCGTGCGCTGTTGATGTTTTATGACTTTTGACAATTTGTAGCTGTGCAGCGTGCAATGCACGCCATAGATAACAAAATTACGCATTGTAGAAAGTCATATTTGTTGTAGTGTCCAAAATATCCGGTTGAAGATAGTCTCTGTCATGAAGGCTCCCCAATCATATGATCTCAGACATTCCCTCTACATGGCAGCCAAACCCTTACAACTATATGTATTTACCACATACACATTTCAACAAACACATACAAGGCACAATACACATAAAACAAGGCATGAACATTTCATTAAACAATGAAATGTACAAATAATAGTTCATATAATATCATCACATTGTAGTTACTTCCCACATCTTAGATATATAGAATTTACTCTATTGCAAAGGAGACACAATAAAAAAACAAGATATAAAGCTTCGAAAACCTTAAACAAAGAAGGAGAGGGAAGAGAAAGTTTATCCTTGTAGCGCTGGGGTCTTCTTGTAGGATCTCCTTGCTACGGAGGTAGACGAATTGTTGAGGGCGGCGACAGCTCTAGGGTTTCTCCTAGAGGGGAGAACCCTTCCCCAAAGCAAAGGGGGCTAACCCCAAGACAAAGATGTGTACCCTAAAGGAAGAGTCCCCTTTTATAAGGGGTATGCGGCACGACACACGGGTCGTGTGATCCCCACGGCCGTGTTGTGCAGACATTGAATGGAGGTGGTGGCAGTCGCACAGGCCTTGTTGTCCCGCACGACCATGACATGCGCGTCGCTAGAAAGTGGTCACACGATGGTGCTATCCCGGTCGGAAGTGACGTGCGGGCTATGGTGGCAGCCGCACAACCCCAATCTATGTCATGTTGCAAAATAGCCACACGGTCATGCAATGCCCGCTACGGCGACAATCACACGAGTCGTGTGGTCCCACACGGCTTCGGTTGCTGTCTTGCTCGGCTTCAACTCCAACTCCCATTTCACTCCAAATCTGTTCGGTTTTCGATCCAAATCATGTCCTATCAATCAAAATGAGCAAAGAGCAGATCTCTGAATAAAAGAAAGCAATAATAACAATGTCATACAAAATATGGTGTGATAAATTAAGATATCTTCGTGAAATACAAGTAGATATTCGTTAAACAATGCATAAAATCATATATAATCTATGCGCAACAATAAGACGATGGCCATAAACACTATCGCCAAGTTCATCCCTTGACTACAGGTCGGTGGTTATGTTTCATCCCTAATCCATCACTTGATCTTGGTCCTAGAGGGAAACAATGATGAACTCCGAAAGGATGCAATTGATGCTCTTTGTTGCCTTGCATATGCTCTTAGGGAAGACTTCAGTAAATTTATATGGCGAACTGAGAAGCTGCTTTCAAAGCATCATATGCGGCATAAGAACTTTGAGGATATCAAAGGCCTTTTAGGAGATGCAAACCACCTATTATTGATAGTTCATCTACGCAAAAGTTCATGCAACAATTCGCGCAAGAGATGGTTAGTGACCCAGTTGTGAGAAAATATCCAGACGACATTATCATCACATTTTATTTTTATTTTATTTTGATAATTTTTATGGCTTAGTCTTTGGTTTATGACTTAGTCTTTGGTTAGCGTTTCCTATTTTTGTGGATCTTTCCTATTTTTGTGGCTAATCTCTTATCACTTATGGTGTATAAATACAGCATAAGAGTATGTAGAAGCCATCTCAATTTTTGTAAGAATTTCTCCATAGTTATTTTTCTTCTCGCCTTTCTTCCATCTTTGTGTGTGTGTAACGCCATAGTGCTACTCATTATTCTAAGTCGTCCTAACATTTGGTATTAGAGCGTTGGTCGTATAGAACACCGAAGAATCCACGATTCCACAAAAATGTCAGGCATCCCACAAGCTGATGTGAAGGAGAACGGCGGAGTGTCATTTCCCTATCCGATGCTATGCCCTCACAATTATACTGTGTGGGCAATAAAGACAGAGGCGATTCTTGATGCCTAGGGAGTCTGGGAGACGGTGGAGCCAGTGGAAGGAGTCCAAGTGGATGCAAAGAAGGACAAAAAGGCGCGTGCATGCATCTTGCTAGGCAACAAAGGAGACCAATACGATTGATGAGTTTGCTGGCAATCTCAGTGCTATGAGCAGCAAGTTCTCCACTCTTGGTGCCAAGCTTGAAGATTCCTCTTTGGTAAAGAAGTTGCTCGATTCTATCCCTGATAAATTCTTCCCTATTGTTGCCGGTATTGAGAAGTTCCATGACCTTGAGACTATACCATTTGAGGAGACTATTGGATGACTGAAGGCGTACGAGGAACGAACACTACGATTATGCGGCAATACCAACGACACTAAAGGTGAGCTCCTACTTACTCATGCCGAATGGCAAATGTGATAGAAGGGGAGCAACGTGGACACTTCGTTAGGAGGCAAGGGGCGTGGGTCGAGCAGCCCTAGTCGTGGAAAATGGAGTGGGAGTGGGCGTGGGCGAGGGTGCGGTCATGGTCATGGTACGCAGTGCCAAGACAGCGCAGGAGGCACTAGCGACAACAACAATGACACTCGTGACAAGAGTCATATAAAGTGTTTCAATTGTGAAAAAAATGGGACATTATGTGTCCGAATGCTACAACAAGCATCGTGATAATGAGGCTCACCTCACTTACGCCACTGATGAAGAGCCAGCATTGATGATGAGCGTGTCCCACGAGGAGTCTCACACTAGGCGAGAGCGGCAGGATATCATTCTGCTCAGTGAAGAAAGGTTTCTACCAGAGATGTATCGCAGCGTTAAGAAAGGGGAAGATAAAGACGTTTGGTACCTTGAAAACGGTGCCAGCAACCACATGACTGGCCATCGCGAGAAGTTTTAAGAACTAGATGAAACCATCACTGGAGGGTGAGGTTTGGCAATGGATCAACCATTGAGATCATGGGCAAGGGGACGATTGTGTTCGAATGCAAGAACGGCGATAAGAAGGTTCTCCATGAGGTATACTACATTCCAAAATTTTGTAGTAATATCATAAGTCTTGGTCAATTGACAGAAACTGGGAACAAGGTGCACATGGATGGAGATACCATGAAGGTGATTGATAGGAGCAGGACAAAATTGCTTGTACAAGATAACCTTGAAGAGCAAGTTTGTCTCCTAGCAAGCCTAGAAGACCCAACTTGGTTGTGGCATGCAAGGCTCGGGCATGTCAATTTCCATGACTTCAAGTTGTTGGGGGAGAAGAAATTGGCGGTTGATATGCCACTACTGCACCAGCCGAACAAGCTTTGCGAGGTGTGTGTGATCACCAAGCATGCAAGGTCGCCATTCCCGTACCAAGCAAAATTTAGAGCGGAGAAGCCGTTGCAACTTCTCCATGCTGATATTTACGGGCCAATCACACCATGTATGCTAGCCAGTAACAAGTATTTTCTTTTGATTGTTGATGATTTTACAAGGTGGATGTAGGTGTTTGTATTGGCATCAAAGAGTGATGCATTCTAAGCATTCAAGAAGTTCAAATCCTTGATGAAGAACAAGACTGAATACAAGATTAGAACACTTCGAACAGACCGGGTCGGCGAGTTTCTATCCACGGAGTTCACTCAGTTCTGTGAAAATGAAGGAATCGAGCGACACCTCACGGCTCCCTACACACCCCAACAGAATGGTGTAGTGGAGCATCGTAATCGCACCGTGATGGCCATGGCAAGATCTCTCCTCAAGGGTACGCATATGCTGATAAGGTTCTGGGGAGAGGCGGTTAGGCATGTTGTCTATCTGCTGAACCGTCTCCCAACTAAGGCCTTAGGAAAGCGTACCCCATTTGAAGCTTGGATGGGGAGAAAGCCACATCTCGCCCACTTGAGAGTGTTCAGTTGTATTGCATATGTGAAAAATACAACCCCTCACCTTAAGAAACTTGACGACAGAAGCTCATCCATGGTTTACTTGGGTGTCGAGGAAGGTTGCAAAGCTCATCGTCTATTTGATCCAAAGCATGGCAAGCTACAAGTAGAGATGTAATGTTTCAAGAAAATTGTGAATGGACATGGAATGCAACTGCCAACAATGAAGAAAACTTACCGGAGTTTATGGTGGTGGATGCATTCGACACCGATGAGGTGATTGTTGCAGCAGACATTGAGGTAGGGGTGGAAGATGTCACACCACTAGCAATAGTGGTGGTACCCATGCCAAGAACGTCAAGTCCATCTACACCACCATCAAACGCCCATGCAGCTACCTCGCCTTCATTAACAAACACACCCCAGTCTCAAGAAAGGCCAGTCCGCTTTAGGTCCATTGTCGATATCTATGCCAACACTGAGGAAGTGGTTGGTATTAACGAAGAAGAGAATGAGGCAATGCTGGTGATGTTTGAAGAGCCGACATGTTACCAAGAGGCTGCAACCAAGGCTTGCTGGTACGAAGCAATGGAGGAAGAACTGAGATCTATTGAGATGAACAAGACCTAGACCCCTAACTAAGCTCCCATTAGGCCGCAAACCTATCGGTCTAAAGTGGGTGTTCAAATTAAAGAAAGATTCAGCGGGGAAAGTCGTCAAGCATAAAGCAAGATTAGTGGCTAAAGGATATGTACAAAGATAAGGCATCGACTTTGAAGAGGTATTTTCATCTGTCGCTAGACTTGACACTATTCGAGTTATTCTTGCGCTTGCAGCAAATCAAAGCTAGGAGGTACATCATCTAGATGTGAAGTCAGCATTTCTTAACAGAGAGTTAGAAGAAGAAATATATGTCACTCAACCGGAAGGGTTTGAGGTACAAAATCAGAAACATAAGGTGTATAGGTTGTCCAAGGCTCTCTATGGACTACGGCAAGCTCCATGAGCTTGGAACATGCGACTGAACAGGAGTCTCGAAGAGTTTGGCCTCAAAAAATGTACTCAAGAACATGTAGTATATACAAGAGGTGAAGGAGAAGCAAGTATACTTGTTGGAGTGTATGTCGATGATCTCATCGTGACAGAAAGTAGCACAGAAAAAATCAACAAGTTCAAACAACAAATGATGGCAGAATTTGAGATGAGTGATTTGGGCATTCTCTCTTACTACTTAGTGATGTAGGAGGGGATCCAAAATAATATTCAAATTTATATATTTAGGATTTTTTTAATTGGTTATATATTTTTGTTTAGTTTGTTCCTAAATCATAGGAAACCAAGTCTTGTTGGTTAAGTTTGTTCCTAAATTTTTGGAGACTAAGTCTGGTTGATTTAGAGTTTTTTTAGGGATATGAGTGCTATATAAACTCATGCTTGGATGGTCGTTTCACCTCACATTTTTGGGAGTGTGTTTAGAAGTCTCTTGGCACTAAACTACGGTTCAGTACCGCTTTTCACCCTCAGACTGACGGGTAAACGGAACGAGTGAATCAGGTATTTGAGGATATGTTGAGAGCTTGTGCTCTGGACTTCAAAAGAAGTTGGTGCCGATATCTATGTTTGGCGGAATTCGCGTACAACAATAGCTACCAAGCTACTATCGGAATGACACCCTATGAAGCTTTGTACGGGAGGAGATGTAGGTCTCCAATTTGTTGGTACGAAGGGGGTGAAAAGAAGGAAATGGGGTTCAAGACGGATCTCATCGACGACACCACCCGAGCTATACAGAACATTCGACAACGGATTGAAGCTGCTCAGAGCCGGCAGAAGAATTATGCGGATGTTCGGCGTAGGCTACTGAAATTTGAGGTTGGAGATCTAGTATTTCTCAAGGTGGCTCCTATGAAAGGGGTAACGAGATTTGGGCAGAAGGGAAAATTAAGTCCGCGATATGTGGGGTCGTACCTGATTCTGAAAAGAATCGGCAAGGTGGCATATGAATTAGAGCTGCCTCAAGAGATGTCGGCTATCCATAACGTGTTTCATGTGTCGTTACTCAAGAAATGTATTCTAACCACAGACCAAGTGATCGAGCCACAGACAGTACAAGTTCAGGAGGACCTAAGTTTTGAAAGCCGACCTATTCAGATCTTGGATCGGGAAATCAAGAAGCTAAGGAGTAAGGAGGTATCCTTAGTCAAGGTCCTATGGCAAAGTCAACGGTTCGAGTAAGCTACCTGGGAATGCGAGGACGAGATGAGGCGCAAGTACCCGGAGCTATTCTAAGTTCGAGGACGAACTTTCACGAGGTATGGGGGATTGTAACGACCCGAAAAATTCTCATAATATTTTCTTTAAAATATTGAGCATGACTAGATAATTTTCCGAGGGACCTAGAAATATTAATACGAATTTTAGCCTAGAAATCCATATTTTCTCATTTAAATTGGGAAAAAATAAGCACTAATAGGCTTTATATGGGCTTTCTAGTACCATAATTATTGGTGAATTTTAGGTAAAAATTAATATAAATATAAAGAGGTTTTAATGAGAAATATTAACATAATTATGGGGGAATTTTTAAGGGATTTTCGAAATAATAGAAAATAAAATAAAAATAAAATACAAAAATTAGTGCATGCACCAAGGATTGAACCTTAGACCTCTTGTACAACCATGCATGCTCTAACCAATTCACCTAGCTAGGGAGTGCTATGAGGAAATGAAGTGGATTGTGGTTAAGGCTTAGGGAAAATGAAGGGTCATCCACCATGACTCTTCACTTGCCCTCCTTAATGTGTTATAAAGAGGGGGCTTGGGAGTTACTTTCTTCCCTCCATCAATTCCACCTTTCTTCTTCCTCCTCCCTCACTCTAGCCAAAACTTCAAGGAGAGTTTTCCTTTGGAAAACTTCACAAGAGGGCTCAATCTTCAAGAGCTAAGGTCATCTACAAGGCTACAAGGGCTAAGGGTGATCAAGGGACAACAAGGTCTTCATCATCTTCCCTTTTTAAGGTCTAAAAACCAAGATAACCCAAGGTAAGACTCCCTCACCTGTGGTATAATGGTTTTTGAGTTATTTTCATGATACAAGAAATTGTTTGAACCATATATGAAGAAACACCAAAGTTAGGGCTACCAAGGGTTTCGGCCACCATAGGTTTCTATGGTTTGGTTTGGATCCAACTCTTTAATATTGTTCCTTATGTTTTCTTATGTGGTAAGAGATGTTAATAGGGGTTATGTGAAAGTTTTTTCATGATTTAAGGCCCTAGTAAATTTCGGCCAAGATGGGTTTTAGGGCAAGGGATTAGGGTTAACTCCAAGCAAGGGTTCAAATATTTTCCTATGGAAGTATATGTAAGTTATAGGATGTAAATTTGTAACTTTATGAATTTATTCATGTGATGGTGACCCATTAGGGTTTCAGCCAAGGTCCCAAGGTAGGGCTAGGGTTTAGGATTTAGGATTTACTCCAATCATGGGGTTTAATGGCTCCCTATGGTCTTGTATGTAATGTATGGGTGTTCTTTTACTTATGGAACCCTTCCTATTGATTGAATGGTGGAGTTTCATGCCAAGGAACTTTCGGCCAACTCCCAAGATTTAGGGTTTGGGTTGGGTTAAGACCACAAGGATGCATGTTTGTAGGGTACTATGATGTATATAGATGTTTAAGTATGTTGGAAGAATGTTTATGCCAATTGAAACCCTAGCTTATGTGTCATGAATTATATGTTAGGTCACTTGTAATGATGATTCATAAATGTTTAGACATGTGCCATGAACCCAAGGAAATGTATCATGTATGAAAGGACCTAGGCATGTTTTTCCATGTACCATGACCATGCATGTTTTTATGAATTAAGATGCTAATTATGTAGGTATGTCATGATTTAGGAATGATATGTATGCATGCCATGATTTATGAATAATATGAATGTATGCCATGATTTACGAATGATATGTATGCATGTCATGTTTATGGATGAAATGATGAATGAAGTTAAAGTTCATGCCTTCAAGGCATAATGGTGATATGGAATGAGAATGATGAATGAAATGAGGTTCATGCCTTCAAGGCATAATGATGATGTTAAGCATTATGAATGAATGAATATGCTATGTATGTTTTGTGAATGAAGAAGCATGTGAAAGTATTTTATTTTAAGAATGGGCTTGTACCGGACCTGAATAAGGTCCACGGTTATGGACTACCGATGAAGCTGTCCACGGTTCAGGACTACCGATGAAGCTGTCCTTACGGTTCGGGACTATCGATGAAGCTGTCCTTACCCTAGTAGGTCGAGATTAGCTACCTCGTATTTACTTAGGGATGCGCGCATATGATGAATGAATGTGGTACAAGCTAGGGCCCCAATGAATGTTATGATTATGTTTAAGTATTTAAAAGTATGATTTTAAACTAAGCATCCTTATGATATATGCATTTGCCCATGCATCCATCCATGTTATGCATTATGTTTATGAAAAGTATGTTTATGAAAAGTATGTTTATGCAAGGTATGTTGATGCAAAGTATGATAATGCAAAGTAGGTTCATGTTAATTATGATGTCATGATTATGTTTAGGTTCATGTTAATTATGATGTCATGATTATGTTTATGTTCATGTTAATTATGATGTCATGATTATGTTTATGTTCATGTTAATTATGATGCCATGATTATGTTTATGTTCATGTTAATTATGATGCAATGATTATGTTTATGATCATGTTAATTATGCTGCTATGATTGTGTTTATGTTCATGCTAAGTTATGATGTCATGATTTCATTTATGTTCATGCTAAGTTATGATGCCATGATTTCATTTATGTTCATGCTAAAGTATGATGCCACGATATCTATGTACATGCTAAATTCGGATGTCATGATTTTATTTATGTTTATGCTAAAATGATGATGCCATGATTGTGTAAATGTTCATGATAAGAAGTATGCTATGATATGTAGGATTGAAACATTATGTTCATGTTTATACGACATATGGATTTTGTGAGTAGGAAAAGGGTTTTACTAAGCCTCCGTGCTTATAGTCTTATTTTCTTATACCGTAGATCAAGCAAGAGATTTCTAAGGGAAGCAACAGGAGAGGCTAGAACATGGATGTGTAGAAGTGACATGGCCAAGAAACCCTCTCGTTTCACTTATTGCTTGTTTTATGATCTGACAATGCTTACTTTGGGTTATGCTCGACTTATGATAGTTATGCCTAAGAAACAACCTACTATTCGTGAAGTTATGGATAAATTACTTGCTACCTGAAATGCTTATGAATAAGTCATGGAAAGTTGATATCATGATGCTATGCATGCTGATAATATGTTACCTGAAATGATTATGAATAAGTTACGGAAAGTTGATGTCATGATGTTAGGTATGCTAGTAATATGTTAAGCATAATGTCACCATGTCCATGAATGATAACCCAGACATGTGTATATGATTTAAGTACTAGTTATTCCGCTGCATTAAGATGTTACATATGCACATGTATGTTTAGCGTAACGCCACTTAAAAAAAAAAGCGGGCGTTACAGTTTTGGACAACCAAATTTTAACTGACTGTAAGACTGATATATCGTTTCCTATAAGTAATATGTCAACGACATATAACACTAGGAATACGACTGCACTCCCACTAACCTTCTTGTACACACAAGGTTCGTCAGGATTTTGTGAGAAATCAAACTCTTTGATTGTCTCATCAAAACGGATGTTCCAGCTCCTGGATGCTTGCTTTAGTCCATATATGGATCGTCGAAGCTTGCATACTCTGGTTTTATCAACCGATGTGAAACCTTCAGGTTGTATCATGTATACATCCTCATGCAGGTTTCCATTAAGGAAAGCTGTTTTCACATCCATTTGTCATATCTCATAATCATAATGAGCTGCTATGGCCAGGAGTATCCGAATGGATTTAAGCATAGCTACTGGCGAATAAGTTTCGTCATAATCAATTCTTTGTTTCTGACGATATTCTTTTGCCACTAATCTAGTCTTAAAGTTAACAACATTACCTTCCATGTCGGTTTTCTTCTTGAAAACTCACTTGCACCCTATGGGCTTAATCCCTTCAGGTGGGTTAACCAAGTCCCATACTTGATTTTTGTACATGGAATCCATTTCCGACTTCATGGCTTCAAGTCATTTATCCCTTTCTGAATTTTTTCAGAACATCTTCATAACTGATAGGTTCGTCATTGTTAATGAGTAACACGTCGTTCGATTCACTTATGAGAAATCTGTATCTCTCTGGAATATTGCGTGTCCTATCAGACCTACGAAGAAGTGGTGTTGTTTTAGGTTCAACTGATAGCTCATCATTATGAGTTATTAGTTGTGGGTCTAGAATAGGTGTCTCTGTAATGTCTATTGGAGTCTCTTGAACTTCTTCAAGTTCAATGCTACTCCCACTGTTTTCTTGTAAAAGAAATTCTTTTCCAGAAATACAGCATGCCTTGAAACAAACACCTTTTGTTCCAAGGGATGATAGAATTGGTAACCCTTCATTTTCTTAGGGTATCCAATAAATAGACATTTATCAGACTTAGCATCCAATTTGTCTGATACAGTCTGCTTTACATAAGCAGGACAACCCCATATCTTAAGGTGAGTTAAATGAGGTTTCTTACTATTCCATGTCTCATATGGAGTAGTAGAGACTACCTTGGTCGGGACTCTGTTTAGCAAGTAAACAGCTGTCTTAAGCGCATAGCCCCAAAAGGATTTTCGAAGAGTTGCATGATTCATCATAGATCTAACCATGTCCATCAAGGTTCGGTTACGCCTCTCAGATACACCATTATGCTGTGGTGTATATGGCGGAGTCCATTGAGATAATATCCCATTGTCCCTAAGATAATCTTGAAACTCTTGACTTAAGTATTCACCACCCTGATCGGATCGAAGTATCTTAATACTTTTGCCAAGCTGTTTCTGTACTTCACTTCTGAACTCTTTGAATTTCTCAAAAGCTTCAGATTTGTGTTTCATTAAGAACACATACCCGAATCGTGAGTGATCATCGATAAAGGTAATGAAGTAGCTATAGCCTCCTTGTGCAAGAGTTGACATTGGTCCACATACATCAGTATGTATTAGACCAAGCAATTCTCCCACTGGTTTATCTTTTTCGGAAAAGGGTAATTTGGTCATCTTGCCTTTTAAGCATGATTTGCATGTATCAAATGAACCGGGTTCAAATGATTCCAGAATTCCACATCGGTGTAATTTGGTCATGCGTTTCTTACTTATATGGCCAAGACAACAATGCCACGTATAGGAGTGTATTTGATTATCTATTTGAGCACGTTTGTTGCTAACTTCGATATTGAAAACGTCACCGGATAAATCTAACGTGTAGATACCATTGTATAAAGTTTCCGTCCCATAAAGAATACCATTTAAAGTTATGTAACAACAATTGTTACTAAAAGTTAAATGATAACCCTTTTCATTCAAGCATGAAATAGATACAATGTTCTTTATTAACGAAGGAACAAAATAACAATTATCCAATTCTAAGACACGTCCAGCAGGGAGCTTTAGCAAATATGTTCCGATGGAAACAGCAGCAATCTTTGCTCCATTTCCAACTCGCAAATTCGCTTCTCCCTTGACGAGTCTTCTTCTATTCCTTAGCCCCTTTATGTCATTACATATATGTAAGCTACACCCAGTATCCAGTACCCAGGTGTACGAGGAAATAGAGTGACATTCAATAACGAAGATACCTGAAGAGGATGGGGCATCGGATGCCCTCCTCTTCAAGGACTCAAGATAAACCTTGCAGTTTCTTCGCCAGTGGCCCTCCTTGCCACAGTGATGGCAAGTGCCTTTTGGTGCATTTTCAGTCTTTTTGGCCTTTTTCTTCCTTCCCTTATTTTGTTCTTTGGGCTTCCTCTTAGAACCTTTCTTTGAGGAACCAAGTAACAGTATCGTCTTCTAATCCTGCTTTACAGAAGGCTCTACAGTCTTCAGCAGGTTGAGCAACTCAGGAAACTGGTCTCGAGTTGCATCTTCAGGAGGACGATTGGGAAGTTGTTCTTCAAGGACATAAGCAAGCTTTACTGCCTTGAGGACTATCCTCAGGTTTCTAAGCCAGTCCATGAAGTTTGGCCCAGTCAGCTTATTGGTGTCCAAAATGGAACGCAAATTCAGAGAAGACATGATCAGGTGATTACCCTAGAAATACAAATTGAGTTTATGTGATAAGAATGATAAAGAATGCATCAATATACATTCATTAAATCCTATTTATTTTTCGAATTGAATAACCCTTTTTATCAATTCGGGAGATCGTAGGAACATCTCCAAATAGGTTGATATCCAACCATAGATAAGGACAACCATAGCTGGGGCCATCAAGTTATTCTTAGCTATGAAGGTAGGTAATTATACCGATTACATATTACATATATGTAACTATCACATTATGCTATCAACTAATTGAATATTTGCATAAATCATTGGGTTGTTAACTCATTAACAAGTATGCAACAATATACATAGCACCCAACTGCACCTCTCTTTACATCGACCTTGGCTGTGGCACAACAAATCGACCTTGGCTGTGGCACAACATGTTGAGGTTCAAGTCGGGCATGGATGTGTCCATCAACCCAAACGAGAAACAAAACTCCGGTTCTAACCATATTAATGGAAGGTGTTGGCCTTAATATTTTGTAAGGGGTTTTGGGTCTCATCCTTTTTCTTTTAAGCACATTCATGACATATAATTATGTCATGTTCTAACGATTTCCTTAATAAAGTATGTATGTGACTTTATTTATCAAGTCTCATTAATTGAATTAGGAACCGGATTTCCTAATTCTAATTTCACACTTTATTCAAGGAATTGTTTTGGGAAATAATTTCCTAAATTATCATAATCAATTTCGGAAATAATATGTTTAAGACTTTGATTTCTCTAAATCAAATCTTATTAAATTAAGAGACAGATTCCCTTAATTCAACCACATATTATTTTCATGAAAATCTTATTTAAGGAAATATACTCTATAGGAAACAATTTTCCTAATTAATTTTGGAGACAATAATATGTAAGAGCATCACCTCATAAATCAAATAAGGAAATTATCGTTTGAGAATCACCTCAAAATTTCCAAAATTTGATCACATATTTTATTTATGGAAAATTAATATCAATAAATAACTTAATTTGGACGGCTCCCCGAGGCTCAATCCAAAATAAGAATTTATTGATAATATAATTTGGACGGCTCCCCGAGGCTCAATCCAAATTAAACATTTGACAATTTAAATTCAATTTAGGAAATTTAATTATAACAACTAACTTTAAATTGGACGGCTCCCCGAGGCTCAATCCAAAATAAAGAATTTTGTAAATAATTTAATTTCCAATTATGAATTTAAATGCCAATTAATATTCCCATAATTTGTCTAGACTTTCTTGAAAGAAAGTGCCCAAAATTGCGAGCTTTCCATAAATGGAAAGTTTCCGAGAATAAAAATTTTCAGAATGATTGTAAGTTTCTGGTACAAAGAAAACTTACGGATTTCCAAGATTGGAAAATTTCCAAAATAGAAATTTTAAAATTGAAAAGTTTCCAAAATTGGAAGGTTTTCACAATTATCATAAAATTTCAGAAATAGTGATATTTCAAAAGTTTGCGAAATTTCATGAGGATTTCCAAACTTTGAAATTCCTAAATCTAAAATTTACCATAATTGGAAAGTTTCATAATTGGAAATTTTTTCAAAATTGAGATCATGACAAAGTTTTCCGCAAAACAATTATATGATTATGTCGAACACTAACCGCCTCTGATACCACTGTTGGGTCCGGGTGCATGTTGACATGGATGCGGCTTCGTAATTTTAAAACTAATTACGTGCAGCGGAAGGTTTAGCATAAATAATTTCTCAAATTATTTAACCACACATCTAAGCATGCAACCTTATCTTGTGTAGACATGATCATATATTTAAAATTTTGCAGAAACGTAAACTAATTTACATATTACCTCGCGTAACTCGAAGGGAGGGACGAGATCCAACCGTAAGCGTCCCTCGGAAGCTCCGCCTCTATTCGCGTCCACGCCGAGTATCTTCGGGATAACTTCGCAAAGCCACGAGTTTCGTGTTCTCGAGAACTACTAGATTCTCCGAGAACACGACAAGAAACCAAGAGAGAAGTAATCATATCAGAAAAACTCACCACCAAGGTTGGCCGGAATCACAATTCCGGCGAGGAGGAAGATGACTTGCGCCCAATCCCAAGGTGATGATGGCCGGAGAGGAAGATCGTCTTAACGGAAGAACTTCGTCGCCTCGGTGCTTCTCCTTGTGCTCACGGCAAGAAGAAGGGAGAAGAAGGGAGAGGCCGGCCAAGAAAAAGAAGGGAGGAGAGGGAGAGAGCCCAAGCAAGAATACTTGGATTATTTCGAATGAATTCCAAGTCTTGCCTTGGGTCCTTTATATAGTGGCCTCTTAACCGCTAAGTCTCCTTTTCTTATGGAATAAATTTTCATAAGAAATTTATCATATAAATTTTCTATGACTTATTCCATCATGCCAAGTCTTGATTTTATATCATGGTTAAAATTATATTTTAATTCATGATAAAAATGAACAAAGTCTCCTTTTCTTATGGAATAAATTTTCATAAGAAATTTATCATATAAATTTCTTTATATAAATTTCTTTATCATGGTAAATCAATCCATGATTGATTTTATAAAATAAAATAAACCAATCTATGGTTCATTTTAATTTTCATGAAAAATAAATTTTATATAAATTTCTTTATATAAATTTCTTTATCATGGTAAATCAATCCATGATTGATTTTATAAAATAAAATAAACCAATCCATGGTTCATTTTAATTTTCATGAAAAATAAATTTTATATAAATTTCTTTATATAAATTTCTTTATCATGGTAAATCAATCCATGATTGATTTTATAAAATAAAATAAACCAATCCATTGTTCATTTTAATTTCCATGAAAAATAAATTTTATATAAATTTCTTTATCATGGTAAATCAATCCATGATTGATTTTATAAAATAAAATAAACCAATCCATGATTCATTTTAATTTCCATGAAAAAATAAACCAAACCTTGGTTTATATAAAAATTTATATCATCCATAATTTTATAAAACAAACCACACTTGATTTATTTTATAAATTGAACCAAAAAATTTGGTTCCCTCCCTTTGTTGTGGTCGGCCAAGCAAAGAGGGTGGGGACCCTCTTTGGCCGGCCTATCCAGGCCACGCACCAATGAATTAAACTCATTTAATTCATCTATTAAGTCTTCAAAAGACTTAGCCATTTTACGCTTCCGATGCGTCTTTGAAAAATTCAGATTCGACTTATCGTTTGGCTCAACCAAACCTAATCTCTCTTGATTGGAAAATCGAATTTTCCACTCGTTTTAAATCCCTCGGATTACTCGTAGTGCGTGTGACTAAATAGGCTTTCGATTTATGTTGGCCGTCTATAATTAACCAATTATAGAACGATCATGAGTGGCACCTAGTAGTACATTATGATCCCCAATTAATCGAAAGATCAACGGTTGACCTCAGAAACAATTCTGAAACCCTTCAGCAGCTATAATGAATCGTGCCCCATTCCCTTCACCATCCTATACCCACTTGGTTCAGGACATGGTCTATATGTGTCAGTCCCCACTAGGCTGACTACGTCACACCTAGCCCAAGTAACATTTTCTCGTCCTACGGATTCTAATTACTCTCATGTATCTAAGAGATTCATACTCTGAACATGTCATTCTCTTGCCAGAGGCTTCGAGTAACAATCCGACGACAGGCCTTGGGTATACATCTCCTCGCAAGGAGCGGTGAATCCTTTGTAGTCTGTTCAAACATCTTCGGGTACTTCGGCTTATACCCAATCATCCTGGGTCCACACCTCCTTGGAGATGCTTGCTTAAGATGTCAAAGTATAAGTCTCCATCACCAAGTTGACTTGAACACCGCAAGTCAAAGGAACATCGCACTTAAGCTGCAGCAAGAACTTCATTGACATGTCTATATATGTACACTACCATATAAGTTTTACAGTCAGTCACTCCAATGAATAGTTCCCTTAACTAGCATTCATGTTTATCTCCGGACATCCCAATGTCACCAGCCAGTGAGAATCAGCTGATTAGAGAATAACCCATGCTAGTCTCAACAGAATTGATAGTGTCCGTATTTATCAATTCATCGACTAGGGACAATTTCAATACTTCACAATTGCACATGTAGAGATAATCACTAGTTGTGAATTCATCACAAATTCTCTTATACTGTGAATTGTATTACGGACATTCAGTAAATGAGTTTAAGATCTCAATCAAATACACAAACATGTATACTCAAATAGTGAATACTCATTTATTAAAATAAATGATTACAATCATAAGGCGATTGCCTTAGGACACTTCTCTCATATCACTAACATCTTTTATCTTTTTCTATTGGCAACAAGTATTATGATCGAACATGGTGTGATGTTGTGTCAATGGACGCATGTCCCGTATTGTTGGGACAACCGTGGCAATATGATCGCGGCGTCATTCATGATGGGCGGAAGAACACATACACCCTCAGCATCAAAGGGAGGAACATCGTATTGGCTCCCTGACAATAAGGAACCTCTTCAAATTTGGTAACCAATAATTCTACACTACTTTCTATGTCCAGATTTTAGAATGAGATGAAGCACAAAGATGTAGTCTATGCTTTGCTTCCTTTCAAAAGCAATGTAATAGACCCGGACTCGGATCTACCAGCTGAAGTGCAACAACTCTTATCAGACTTCGTTGAGTTGATGGTCGAAGACCTTCCTCCAGGACTTCCCCCTATGAGAGATATTCAGCACCAGATTGATCTCGTCCCGGGGTCAAGCTTGCCTAACCGACTGACATACCGTCTTAACCCTAAGGATGCCAAAGAGCTACAACAACAAGTTATGGAGCTATTGAGACAAGGCTATATTCGCGAGAGTATGAGCCCCTTAGCAGTCCCTGCCCTACTTATACCAAAGAAAGACGGTTCATAGCGCATGTGTGTTGATAGCCGAGCTATCAACAAAATCACAGTGAAGTATAGATTTCCGATTCCTCATTTAGATGATATGTTGGATCAACTTTCTGGTTCTAAGATCTTCTCCAAGATCGATCTTAGGAGTGGATACCACCAGATTCTAATCAAGCCAGGAGATGAATGGAAGACATCCTTCAAGACACAACATGGGTTGTACGAGTGGATGGTCATGCCTTTTGGACCATCCAATGCCCCCAGCATGTTCATGAGATTCATGCATCAAGTCTTGCGGCCTTTCCTGGGAAGATTCGTAGTTGTATACTTTGACGACATCCTTATTTATAGTCCGACGAGGGTTTTACACCTTGATCACCTCCAAACTGTTTTTGAGAAGCTAAAGGCAGAATCCTTGTTCGTCAACAAAAGGAAGTGTTTTTTTTTCACGACAACAGTTTCTTTTCTTGGATTTATAGTGTCTACTGAGGGTGCCCGTGCAGATCCATCAAAGATAGAGGCAATCTTAGAGTGGCCACAGCCAAAAACCATTCATGACGTCGGAAGTTTCCATGGATTGACCTCTTTCTATCACCGGTTCTTTCAAAACTTTAGTACCTTAATTGCTCCTATAACTGAGTGCCTCAAGGAGCGCGAGTTCAAGTGGAGTGAAGCAGCTATGACTAATTTCAGCTGGTGAAACAAAAGATGACCGAAGCACCTGTTCTAGCACTTCCAGATTTCGACAAACTGTTCGAAGTAAACTGTGACGCATCTAGCATTGGCATTGGTAGTGTTCTATGTCAATTAGGAACCCCCTATTGCCTTCTTCAGTGAGAAACTATCTGGTGCCAAGAAAAATTATTCTACCTATGACCTGGAATTCTATGCTATTGTGTAATCCTTAAAGCATTGGCGCCATTATCTCGTGCAGAAGGAATTTATCTTATTCACATATCATGAGGCTTTGAAGTACATCAACGGCCAACATAAGTTGAGTAGTCGACACGCTATATAGGTAAATTACTTGCAGGAGTTCACCTTTACACTGAAGCATCAATCAAGGAGTCTCAATCGCGTTGCAGATGCTCTAAGCCGTCGTTCCTCCCTGCTTACTACCATGAATATTAGGATTGCTGGCTTTGAAACTTTCTCAAATATGTATGTTGTTGATCCCTCCTTTGTAAGATATTTCAAGAGGTAACTAATGATCTTCGCAATGATTTTATTCTACATAACGGCTACCTATTTCGTGGACTACAATTATGCATTCCAGACTGTTCCTTAAGGCAACACATTATCTGAGAACTTCACAATGATGGACACTTCGACCGAGATAAAACATTAGCCCTTATCTCTTCTGGCTTCTATTGGCCCAAGCTTACCAGCGATGCAGCTCATTTTGTGGATCGTTGCTTTGTCTGTCAACAATCTAAGGGAACCATCACCAATGCCGGTTTGTATACTCCGTTACCTTTCCCGAAGTTCCTTGGTGTGATGTCAGCATGGATTTCGTATTGGGTTTACCCCGCACCCAACGGATTTCCGATTCTATTCTAGTTGTGGTGGACCGATTCTCCAAGATGGCTCACTTCGTACCATGCAGAAAAACCATGGATGTTGTTCGGATTGCCTCCCTTTTCTTCAAAGAGATTATGCATTTATACGGTATTCCTTAAACTATTACTTCAAATCATGATACTAAATTTATTAGTCAATTTTGGAAGAGTTTATGGGGAAAACTAGGTACGAAGTTAAACTTCAGCAGTGCCTATCACCCTCAGATAGATGGTCAGACTGAGGTAGTGAACCGGAGCTTGGGATATCTTCTAAGATGTCTCACATGAACCAAACCAAAGCAATGTGATCTAGTTTTACCTCAAGCAGAATTCACATACAACAGATCAAAGAATAGGACCACTGGATTGGGCCCTTTCGAAGTTGTTTATGGACGAAACCCATCCGGGATATTGGATTTAGTCCCTATTTCACGTCCAAGACAAGCTATCCCTAAGGCTGAGGAGATGACCGAGCATCTTCGGGTCATTCATGAGCAAGTTAAGCAGGCTATTCAGGAAAGCAACATCGAGTACAATGTAATGACCCGGCCCGTCTACCGGCCCATTTACCGACCCATTTACCGGTCCTCACAACCGTCGTACCGTCGATCATCGACCGTGCCGTTACTCATACTAGGTCTTCCCACCCCTGGGTGTGGATTTTTGCCTTCCCAGGATTCGAACCCTAGACCCAGGCTTAAATCTAGTGAGCAAAATGGGCTGTCGTTATGCCCAAAATATAGAACATCATAGCGATGACTACCACCCCCTCGCTCATCTCCCCTCGGCCCGCCTCAGGATCTTCTACCGTTTCCATCGGGTCTTCTTCTTCAATCTCGAGATCCTCCTCGACTACTTCAAGGTCTGCCTCGAACATCCCGGGGCCCTCCTCAAACATCTCGAGCATCTCGGGATCCTCCTCGAATGGCTCGGGATCCTCCTCGTACTCCTCGGGATCCTCCTCGAATAGCTCGGGGTCCTCCTCAAAGATCTCGAGCATCTCAGGATCCTCCTCGTACATCTCGGGATTCTCCTCTAACGGCTCGGGATCCTCCTCGTACATCTCGGGACCCTCCTCTAACGGCTCGGGATCCTCCTCCGAGTCCCCCAGGTCTTCCGGAAACTCATGGCGGAGAAGTTGCTTACATAAATCCGTGTAGGATAGACGGCATCCGTGCTGTCCCCAGATCTGATGAGCAACCTCTCTCGCCCGATTGGGCAATGAATGGAGTAGAGCTTCAATCCTATGATCATTCATCACTGGAAACCCTTCCTGCTCGAGTTTCCAGAATAGCCGGTCCAAAAACCCTATGTTGCCCTGAATTCCCCGGGTCGGACTGTACTCAACTTCCTCTATTCGCTCCATCAGCTCGCGGCACCTCTCAGTGTAGTTCTCATGCAACATCTGGAATTGGAAAAAAAATGTTAGTTAGTACCAGACTGACCAAGCCAGTGCAAAACCATTTCCTTTTCAATTCGCAAATATATGCAGAGAAAAACATACACAATCGGTTTCGTCTACCCTAGTGATTAAAATATGTAACCACCTTCCTACCCCATATTAAATTCTAAATTATTAAATTAATATATATATATATAAGAGGAAGTATCGTTCATGTTCACATATCTTACAATTACTTGTCATTATCTATCTTAAGACACCATTCATACTTGCATACTCTAGAAACATAACATATCATAAGAGTGCTTACTATCATAAAATATACCGAAAGGTACTTACTTGGAAGCGGCAGGAAGGAGTCTTGATGTGTGTGTAGTGAGATGGCAATGGCTCTGATACCAACCTGTAACGCCCGCCTTTTTCCCACATCTCGTGGTGTGGCGAGAGAGGTGGAGTTACGCTAAACATACATGTACTTAGACAAAATCTTAATGCAGCGGAATCATCATCATCTTTTTTTTCCTAAACATGCTCTTAACCATACAACTAATACATGAAATATCTATACGTGCCTAAACTTGTCATTCATAAACTCATATGCATAGCATCATAACTTAACTGTTCCATAACTTATTCATCATTTCATAGGTAGCATGTACTTATCCATAAATGTAGCATCATGAGTCTTAAGTCACCCATTAGTCATAACCATAAAACATAGCATAAAATTTAAGAAACATTCCCACACCCAAGACATGCATTATGTATGAATATAGAATCTTTTGTCAAGTCACTGCCACACACACACATGCTTCTGCCTCCCCTGTGGCTTCCCTTAATAGCTTCTTGGTTGATCTGCGGTACAAGGAAAATAAAACTATAAACACATAGGCTTAGTAAAACCCTTTTCCTACTCACTAAAACCATACGTTGCTTCAACATAAACATATTAAACATCTGACATAACATAACTTCGAGCATAAACATAAGCATAGTCATACTTGGCATAAATGAACATACATGAACATGACTTAATATATCAAGCAACGTATACATGACATAAAGCATACCTACATGAACATGAAACATACTTATACATAGCATAATTCTTCGCATACATGAACATATTGCATACTCATACATGACATAATTCCTAGCATACATGAACATAATGCATACTTATACATGACATAATTCTTAGCATACATGAACATAATGCATACTTATACATGACATGAAATATGAGTATAAACACAACATAAAATATACTTACCTTGGCGCGATGCATAACATGGATGTATGAATGAGTCTAATGCATTTACTACATAAGATGCTTAGTTTTGAAATCATACTTTTAAATGCTTAACATAAACATAACATCATTGGGGTCCCCGGCTTGTACCACATACATACATCATAAGCGCGCATCCCTAAGTAAATATGAGGTAGCTAGCCTCAACCTACTAGGGTAAGGACAGCATAGTCGGTAGTCCTAGAACTGGGGCGTTCTTAAGGTGCCCATCCCTGTTGCACAGCTTCGGTAGTGCCAGAACCGTGGACAGCATAGTCGGTAGTCCAGAACCGGGGCGTTCTTAAGGTGCCCATCCCTTGGACCCTTACTTCGGTCCGGTACAAGCCTTATACATAAAAATAAACATGCATGCTTCATCATTCATACTTGTCATTCATACTTATTTCATATCATCGTTATGCCTTCATCATTCATACTTATCATTCATACTTATCATACATACTTAAGGCATAACCATCAACTTCATTCATACTTATCATTCTTTATTCACATAATAGGACCTACATGTATAATCATGGTTCTAGTCATAACCTTATCCGGGTTCATCAAGCTTGCACAATCATGATACATAATAAACATACACCTCATACATGATACATTTCATCTAGCGTACATAATCCTAGTATTCATCATAAGACATGGATGATAAGCTACATATAAACCTAACACCTATTACTAGGGTTCATAGCATACATCATAAAACATGTATATATATCATCATGATTCATAAATCCATTATAAGCATTTATCAAGATTCATGCATCATCATATTTATCATAACCTACTTCTACATCAATTACATGTATTCATGGCATATGATCTAAATATTCATGATTAAAACATAACCTAACATCAATCATACAAAGTCATGTTATATAACACATAAACTAGGATTTTAGTCACATGGAGGCCCTTACATCATGCTTAAAAATGCACTAGCATCATGGTAACTTATAACATACATTCTTGAGACCCGAACCCAAACCAAACCCTAAGTTTGGGGTCTTGGCCGAAACTTGAAGGAGGTCTAAATTCATAGAAAATTTTCCTAGGTTAAGATTAACATCCTATACCTTGCATATCATACCATGGAAGACCAATTTAGCCCTTGATTGGACTTAACACTAAGCCTTAGCCCTAGTACAGGACTTGGCCGAAACCTATAAGAGTAACAAACTCATAGAAAATTTATACAAATCACTACTTTCATCCATACTATATCATAACAAGACATACTAAGCATGCTTGGAGAATTGAAGATTAAACCTATGTCTAATCTTGAAAGTGGCCGAAACCCTAAGGGGTTCTTAGGGTTCCCTAGAACTTCAAACATCATGCTTTTATACTTCACCTATCATATGTAACCATTTGCAAATATAAATCAAGTCTTTAACATGATTTCTAGCCCAAGATGTGCCTTGGCCGAAACCTTCATGCCCTTTCCATGGGTTTTCTTTTTTTTCCAACATATCATGCCAATAAGACTTAGATCATGACATATTAACTTTGAAAGCTATCATACCACAGGTGAGAGGGATTTACCTTCCTTGATCTTGCTTACAACTTTGGATAAAAGGTAACAAGAGAACCTCCTTGTCTCTAAAATCTCCTTAGTCCTTGTATCCTTGTAGGGGGGGCCTTAGATCTTCCAAATAGAGTCCTTGGTGGAACTTTTCTCAAGGGGGAGAGCACCTTGAATTTTCGGCCAAAGCAAAGAGGAAGAAGAGAATGAAGAAGAGAAGGGAAGTTGTAACTTCCTTTCCCTATTTATATCATTTTGAAAAGGGGCAAATGAAGAGTCATGGTGCCTCTTCCCTTGATGACTCTTCATTTCCTACACCTTAACTAATATCCACTTCATTCCCTCATAGCACTCCCTTGCTAGGTGAATTGGTTAGTGCATGCATGGTTGTAGACTAGGTCCAAGGTTCAATCCTTGGTGCATGCACTAATTTTCTATTTTCTTTTTAATTTATTTCTTATTATTTTCGAAAATTCCTTAAAAATTCCCCCATAATTATGTTAATATTTTTCATTACAATCCATCTATTTTTATATTAAATTCTACCTAAAACCACCCATAATAATGACACTAGAAGCCCCTATAAGGCCCCTTAGTACTTAGTTTCTCTCAATTTAAATGAGAGAACCTTGGGTTTCTAGGCTAAGGTTCGTATTGATATTTCTAGATCCTTCGGAAAATTATCTAGACATGCTTAATATTTTAAAGAAAATATTAAGAGAATTTTCTGGGTCATTACATACAAGATCAAAGCAGATCGACATCGACGTCGGGTCCTTTTTTACGTTGGTGATATGGTTTGGGTTGTATTAACTCGAGATCGCTTTCCTATTGGTGAATACAACAAGCTCAAAGATCAAAAAATTGGACCTTGTGAGATACTAGAAAAGATTAATGATAATGCCTACAGGTTGCGTCTTCCTAGTCACTTAAAACTTCTAATGTTTTTAATGTGAAACATTTAAGTCCTTATGCTATGGAGTCGGATACACTCACCCTAAACTCGAGGATGAGTTCTCTTCAACTCCGGGCGACTGATGCAGGAGGGGATCCAAAATAATATTCAGATTTATATATTTAGGATTTTTTTAATTGGTTATATATTTTTGTTTAGTTTGTTCCTAAATCTTAGGAAACCAAGTCTTGTTGGTTAAATTTGTTCCTAAATTTTTGGAGAGTAAGTCTGGTTAGTTTAGAGTTTTTTTAGGGATATGTGTGCTATATAAACTCATGCTTAGATGATGTTTAGGACAAGTTTTTTAGATATTGAATCAATTTGCTTCGTTTAAGCCACGTTACGGCTATATCTCTATTTTTCTCTTCTCGCTCTTGTTTTTCTCAATAAGGTTTAAGCCCAATTTTGGCTACTCCTTATCTCTTTATTACTTTCTTATTTTTTCTCGTAAATTCCTCTGAAACTTCTCGTCCTAGAATAATCTATATTTTGCACAACGTCACTTAGGGATTGAAGTGGAGCAACAAAAGAGCCAAATTTTACTTAAGCAATCAGCTTATGCCAAGAAAATTCTATCTCAGTTCAAAATGGCAGACTGCAATGCCACAAAGCATCCAATGGAACCCAAGACACAGCTGCATAAAGACTTGGAAGGGACTCCAGTTGAAGCCACGGAGTATAGGCGCATCATTGGTTGTTTGAGATATTTGTTACACACACAGCCGGACCTATCATATTCTGTCGAAATGGCTAGCAGATACATGGAGAGGCCCACAATCGTGCATCAAAAGGTGGTCAAACAGATCCTCAGGTATTTAAAATGTACAATCCATTATGGACTTGCTTACATAAAGGGACCCCAGGAAGTTGATGTATTCGGCTACTCAGACAGTGATTTAGCCGACGATCTCCATGGAAGGAAAAGCACAAGTGGAATGACTTTCTATTTTAATGAAAGTTTGGTGTCTTGGAATTCACAGAAGCAGAAGTCAATGACGCTTTCATCTTGTGAGGCAGAGTTCATGGCAGCCACAACTGCGGCCTGCCATGCCTTGTGGTTGAGGAGCCTTGCCAGCGAATTAACCGGTGTAAAGCCAAAGCTGGTAACTTTGTTTGTTGACAACAAATCTGCTATAGCTCTCATGAAGAATCCGGTATTCCATGGTCGAAGCAAGCACATAGATACAAGGTTTCATTTTATCAGAGAATGTGTTGAGAAGGGACAGATTATGGTTGAATTCGTTAATACCGGAGAACAACGAGCCAATATATTAATTAAAGCATTGCCAGGAGTGAAGTTAGCTGTCATGCGACAACTACTCGGCATCCGTGATTTACAGTCATGTCTGGATTAGGGGGAGTAATGTGAGAAAATAATCCAGACGACATTATCATCACATTTTATTTTTATTTTATCTTCATAATTGTTATGGCTTAGTCTTTGATTTATGGCTTAGTCTTTGGTTAGCCTTTAATTTCCTATTTTTGTGGATCTTTCCTATTTTTGTGGCTAATCCCTTATCACTTATGGTGTATAAATACAACATAAGAGTATGTAGAAGTCATCTCAATTTTTGTAAGAACTTCTCTATAGTTATTTTTTCCTTGCCTTTCTTCCATCTTTGTGTGTGTGTGTAACGCCGTAGTGCTACTCATTATTCTAAGCTGTCCTAACACCAGTTAATGATGCCGAGATTGATCATTATGAAGAAGGGAATGAAACACATGGACTACCAAGAAATCATCAAATCAATGATATTAGATTCAGAACTGTTAGAGAAGCTTCTCAGAGGAGCACTAAAGAAGATTGGGCTGAATGGATGAGACATTTTAGCATTGAACTTCTCAAAGAATCACCAAGGGCAGCACTACAAACTTCTGCAAAGCTTGCACAAGTTCAACCCTCTGTTGGAAGAGAAATGTTTGCTAATGGTTTTGGAAGCTGGTGAGCTCAAATGAATGAGACTTCTCAGGAAAAATTAGTCAGGAATCTGAAGACAGCATTCTCATCTCAGAATAATCCCCCTGAAATACTGGCTACTTTGCTATGCTTGGCAGAGTTTATGGAACACGATGAGAAACCACTGAGGCTAGGTTGCTTGGTGCTCCAGCTGAGAAGTGTCAAGCATTTGCAAATGCTCTTCATTACAAAGAAATGGAGTTTGAAGTTGTTTATTCCAAGAAAATTGGGTGCATATCCTATGAGAGTTGTGGAATCCTTTATTCACATTAACAATCAGTTACAGCAGCATGAGGTTATAGTTGGTATATTAACTTATGACAATATATGGATGTTCAACTCAAGGAATCATGTTATGAGAAATTACAAAGGTGGGATGATGCTCTTAGACCTTACAGGCTTACACTATCAAATCTTCTCAGGCTTCTAATCTTAGATTGAAAAACATGAGATTGAATTGAACTTACAGTGATCTCCTTTGCTTCTTCTTCCTCTGCTTGCCTGCTATCACGCGAGATATCACCATGGACAAAACACTTTCTTTCACAAACCAAATCCCTCACCGATTGATGCTCCTGTTCCACTCCTTCGTCTCCCTTTTTGGATTGCAATTTGGACGCCTCTTTATACAGGAAGAATCAGGCGTTTCCTCCATTGATGGAGGTATTCAATACTCCATCAATGGAGGCCAGTAACGCCTAAGCACAGAAACGCCAGAGGTTTCAATGCTTGTAATGCCAACATCTCCCACTCGTACAATTCTATCCATATAGGTCATTTAGTCACTAAGACTATGTAAGGAAGTCACAAAGACCATATAGGAGCATTCAACTCATACTTCAAGGAAAATAGTTCGTGCGACAGCAAGCACACTGAGCAATTAATGCTAAGAAAGTTGTTACACTTAACTTAGCTGCTCTATAGAACGAATCAGAGACATCAATAACTTGTCTTTACCCCAGATTAAATATTTACATCCATCTGAACATCTCTAATCCCTCATATGACATTTATGTCAAGAGCATGTTCGATATCTCAAATCAATACTTTTATTCACAATCACATTTTTTAAGTACTTAACAAAAAAATATAATGGTCGACCAGTGAATAAGTATTACAGATGTAAACCAATTTTAATATTCCTTTTCAGCTAGAATCTATTCATTCTAATCAGTCGCTTTCCTAGTTATGCTCCATAGACCGAATCATCCATAGTCAATAGGACACACACTAAAGTAGCAAACACTGATTAAAACATCAAGTAGACAGCTAAATAGTCACTTAGGGTAAGATTGAGATTAACTAATAATCTCAAGGGTCTCACATAGTATAGAAGCAGGGATCCATTCTCCTACTACCCTTATTGTCGCTATAGCACATGTGGTATGAATCACATGCTACGATGTTTTTCTCTTTTCCAAAAAGAGTGCATGTTTTTCTCAAATATTTAACATCGTACAGATTTTGATCTAGACAAACCTAACGTCTAATCCGAATTCAACTTATGAATTCCAATCTGGCTTTAAACAGGTTTAGTAAATGGTGGGTGCATTTACTATGATCATTACATAAATGATCTCATCTTGATATAAAATCAAGGCGACCTCAACTTATGAGTATGTCTCTCTTCACAACTACATAAGCTGTCTCATAAGTAATGGTCTTACCTCTATTTATACTCAACAAATAGAGACGATTGTCCATGTGAGAGGACCAATCTTAGCCTGCCAACATGCTCATCGAGACTTTTACCAAATGTAACAAATACATTTACACTGAATAGATCATGACATTTCATTTAAATAATAGTCTTTACAATTTGTTACAACTTGCGTAGTCCCAAAGACTTCACATGTTCATAAAACGACTCTTTAGTCAACGGCTTAGTAAAAGGATCTGCAAGCATTGCTCGGGTAGGGATGTATTCAAGAATTATCTTTTTCTTGTCAACAATATCCCTTACAAAATTGTATTTAATTTCTATATGCTTGCCTTTGCTGTGATATTTAGGATCCTTGGAAAACACTATAGCAGCTTGATTGTCACAACACACTGTAACAGGGCTCCCACTGTCCTCAACAATCTTCACATGCTTTAGGAACCTTCTCAACCAGACAGCTTCTTGTACAGCCGCTGCACAAGCCACATACTCAGCCTCCATTGTCGACAGTGTTACACAAGCCTGTTTCTTGCTGTTCCATGAAATAGCACCTCCATTCAGCAAAAAAATATAGCCAGATGTGGATTTTCTGTCGTCAAGGTCCCCTACCCAATCTGCATCTGCGTAGCCCTTCAAGCTCAGCTTTGATCCTCGGAAGCAAAGACAATAATCTGTCGTTCCTTTGAGATATCTGAATATCCTTTTTACCGCTTTCCAGTGTTTCGATCCTGGGTTTGACTGGAAACGACTAACTAAGCCAACAGCATAGCTTATATCAGGGCGAGTACACAACATAGTGTACATCAAACTACCAATGGCACTAGCATATGGTCTTTTCTTCATCTCGGCTATCTCTTCAGGAGTCTTGGGAGACATACTTTTGCTCAAAACAACACCTTTTGCTGTAGGTGTTTGTTCAACGTTGCAATCAAACATATTGAAGTGTTGTAGTATCTTAGTAATATAAGCTTCTTGGGACAAACCCAAAAGTCTTTTTGATCGATCACGAATGATCCGTACTCCTAAGATATACTCAGCTTCTCCCATGTCAATTATGTCAAATTGTGATGAAAGCCAAGACTTGACCTCAATCACAACTTTTAAGTCATTTCCAGCTATCAGCATATCATCAACATATAATGATAAAATGACCAACTTTCCTTTATCCTTTCTTAGGTAAACACAATGATCCTCATTGATCATTTCGAAACCATAAGATAAAATGACTTCATTGAATCTTATGTTCCATTATCTCGACGCTTGCTTTAGCCCATATATAGACTTTTTAAGTCTACATACTTTTTCCTCTTGGCCATCAGCAATATAACCTTCTGGTTGTGCCATATAGATTTCCTAATCAAGATTACCATTAAGGAAAGCCGTTTTTACATCCATCTGATGTAATTCCAAGTCATAATGTGCTACTATAGCTAAAATGACACGTATTGACACAAACTTCACAACAGGGGAAAATGTCTCTTCAAAATTAATACCCTCCATTTGGGTATATCCTTTTGCAACCAAACGAGCTTTGTATTTATTAATCGATCCATCTGCCTTCCTCTTGATTTTGAGAATCCATTTATTCCCAATAGCCCTTCGGCCTGGAGGAAGATCGACTAAATCCCAAACCTGATTCTTTCTCATAGACTCCATTTCTTCATCCATTGCAATTCTCCATTTTTCTCTAACTGAGCATTTCAATGCTTCCTCAACCGTTCGAGGTTCTTCATCGTCAACTAGGAGAATCATTAATGCCTCATTTTCAATGTCAAACCTTCTCCGAGGAATAATCTTACGATTACTTCTTCGCAGGTTTGACTGTTGAGAAACTAATTCACTTATAGGCAATTCACTCCCACTAGGTTGACTAGATTCAGGCATTCCTTGAGATTCCTGATTTGTTAACGGAGGAACAGTATCCTCCTCCTCTACTGTAAATAGAGGAGTTGATTTATCAACTTCACCTCTCGTTGGGAACTCAGTTTCGAGAAAAGTAGCATCTCTTGACTCAATTTCAGAGATGGTTCCATCTTGCTGCTCACCAATAAAGACATAACCCTTAGAGGTATCAGAATATCTTACAAAAATACACTTCTTACCTCTGGGTCCTAATTTTCCATATTTGTGAGTCTTGTCATGAATATAAGCAGCTGACCCCCATGGTCTCAGATTACTCAAATCTAGTTTTCTGCCTGTCCAAAGTTCATATGGAGTAGATGGAACAGATTTAGAAGGCACCCGGTTAAGTATTTAGGTTGCAGCCAATAATGCATCTCCCCAATAGGAAATAGGCAAATTAGCTTGAGCCATCATCGACCTAACCATTTCAAGAAGAGTTCGATTTCTTCTTTCAGCAACTCCATTTTGCTGTGGAGTTCCAGGGATAGTTAACTGTCTAATAATCCCTTTCTCATTACATATTGTCTTGAACTGATCAGACAAGTATTCACCTCCACGGTCAGTGCGTAAGGTTTTAACCTTACGTTCCAATTGATTCTCAACTTCGTTCAAATAACGATTAAAGCAATCTAATGCTTCAGATTTATGAGAAATCACATACACGTGACCAAAATGCGTGAAATCATTAATAAATGTAATGAAATATGAACTACCATTTCTAGCCTTCATGTTCATCGGACCACAAATATCCGAATGAATCAATTGCAATGGTGAATCAACCCTAATAGCCTTACCAAACGGTTTCCTAGTTGCTTTTCCAGCAAGACAATGCTCACATATAGACAAGTCAACTTTAGCACGAGTGCCGAGCAGACCCTCTCTTGCTAATCTATTCATTCTTTCTTGTCCTATATGTCCCAATCTAGCATGCCAAACTTTATCATTAACATCAGCATCACTAGTAAGAGCAATGTTTGAAAAACAACCATCATTTCCACAATTAACATCTGGTTCTACATCAAGAACCATGAAACCGTTTGATATAAAACTATATCCAATTAACACAGAGTCAATTTTAAGTTCTACACGACGACTGTAAAAATTCATACAATAACCCAATTCAAGAAGACAATTCACAGAAACCAAATTCCGTCGAATCTCAGGAGCATACAGGACATCATGCAGAAACAATGTACGCCCACCACGAAGGTTGAGTTTGCAAGTGCCAATTCCTTTGACTTCAATTCTTGCATTGTTTCCCACATATATCCACTTATTGCCAGCTGGTACGCGATGGTACTCCACGTACGTAGCTCGATCACAAGCTACATGGTTCGTTGCTCCTGAATCTATAATCCACAAAGGATAAGAATCAGCTAACAACACCGAACTAGCAACATAAAGCTCATGAAAAGAAGACAAACATGGATTTACCTTTTTCGGCTCAGTACACTCCCGAGCAAAATGGCCCTTCTTGCCACAGTTGTAGCAAGTTAGCTTGCCTTTAGGTTTCTTTCCATTCTTCTTTCCTTTCTTCTTGATTGGGTCTTGCACAGTAGTAGCACCAGTTTCTTTTCCCTTTCCCTTTCCTTTCTTAAACCATTTTTTCTTATTCTTGGATCCAGAACCTTCAGCTACAAAAGCTTGCTCAGAAATCCTTGCAGATTCTATTCTCTCCGCCTCCAGTTCAATATGGCGTGAGACATCAATGAAAGTCTTGATACTCTCACTGTGAGTAAGGTTCTGCTTCATTGTTTCCCAAGAATCAGGAAGGGAATGAATAACTGCTTGAACCTGTTATTCGTCGGTCAACTCATGACCAGCAGTCTTAAGCTCCCGAATCATATTACCCATTTCTCTCAGATGTTGGGTCATCGTCACATTTGGGTGCTTTTTACAACTGTCAAACTTGATTGTCAGTTGACGAAGCTTGCTAATACTAACTCTGCTGTATTTCTCTTTCAGGGCAACCCAGACAGCATGAGCTGATGGTAGTGGCTCATACTCAAATACCAGGTCATCTACCATTGAACTAATCAATATCCCCTTTGCAGTGGAGTCCTTTTTCTTCCATGCCCTATAGGCATCAAGATCAAGTCTGTACTGTGCAGTTGAACCAACAGCAGGTTCTACCATAAAATGATTTACAGCCTCCAGAACTTCTTGTTCCTCAAGAATATATTGTATCTTGAGATGCCATATTTTATAGTTGTCTCCATACAATTTCTCTCCCTTGTTCAGTTCAGCTATGATGTTCTTAGTTGCCATGATCTATCATAAATAAACATATTATTCATTAATTCAGTGTATATCATCTGTACATAATTTTTGATTGACTCAATGTAAACTTGACTTGGATTACGAAATCAAGTGATAACTACGTTTTCACTCATCATTCGCATCATCCAATCTAATTAACATCGATCAATTATATTATATACATCCCATTAAATGAACTAATCATTTGTCTTGAATATGAACTAATCATATAAATGAACTAATCATTGACAAGTCAGTTAACACATAACATAACTATATTTAATAGGCTTAATAAGTAGGTACAACAAACAAAATTCAATGAACTAGATAAGTTGACATCATTCCCATAATAAAAAATATTATGGCAGTGGCTATCACTCTCTCGTTCATCTCTAATCGGCCAGTCTGATCAGGCTCGGGATCTTCCATAGATTCTATCGGATCTTCCTCAAATATTTCAGGATCTTCCTCGATCATTTCAATATCAGGATCTTCCTCAAATATTTCAGGGTTTTCCCCAGGCATTTCGGGATCGTCCTCGAACATTTCAGGATCGTCCTCGAACATTTCGGGATCTTCCTCTGGGTCCTCCTCAGAATCTTCAATTGGATCCCACTCGATTTCCTCAGGATCCCCCTCGAATTCTACAATCAGATCCATCTCTGGATCCTCTCAAATTCTTCAGGATCCTCTTCCAGATCGTCCTCAGACTCTTCCAGATCCTCTTCTGAAAAATTCTGGCGAAGTAGTTCTTTACACAACTCGGTATATGAGATACGTCCTTCGTAGCATCCCCAAATACATCTTGCAGCTACTTCAGCATGCCTCGGCAAAGAACTAATCAATGCCCCGATCCGGTAGTTATCTAGGACTGGGAACTCTTCCTGTTCGAGTTTCCAAAATAGACTATCAAGCCTTCCCATATGCCCTAGGATGCCTAGATGTGGGAGGTAGTCAATCTCCTCTATCTGTTCCCTCAAATGATTCCGTCGCACATCTCGACGAGTCATTGTGGTAATAAATCTCGGCATCTGGAATTGAAATACACAATGTCAGTACAAAACCGACAAACCAGTAACAAAACTGGTTCAATTCAATTCACAACACAAATAGATAAAGGCATATAAGTTTCCTTATTGTTTGTAGCTACAATTAAGCCTATTTAAATTTGAGGTTCAACATAATAATCAAATCATTCTGTTTAGTTCAGATTATTTGATCAAAATGGTTTGGTTAAACCAACTAATGGTTTGAACCAAAACCGATTTGACCAACTTAATCTTTTTCAACCAAACTAGAATCTAATTTAAATAAATTGAACCAAATCTAAACAAGTTACCTAATATAGCATCTGGTTGGGCCTGTTTGCCTTCAATTGGTAGGTCAGTGGTTCGATCCTCCCTTGGGCAGCAGTGTTTTGCTGAGTAAAATAGGTTTCGAATTTTTTTTTTTAAATTCTTGTTGATTTAATAAAATCAACTTTTTCTCTTAAAAAAAAACCCAAACCTAATCTTCTTCACCCAACGCCCGCAGCCGCCGCCTCTTCTTCTCCACGCCTTCTTCCCCACGGCCATTTTTTTTCTTCTCGCCATCACAAACGCTATGGCCGCCTCCATCGACACATCCAGCCGAAGGCGACGGCTCTCTTGCGCGCGCGTGATGCGATCGTCGGCCAGTGGAGTGAAAATGCGCAGCGATTGAAGAACTCAGTGGCGATTTCAACGATTTTCTCCATCAACAGATCGAGATCGAGGAGTTCATCGCAAAGGAAAAAAGGTAAATGATGCTTTTACAATCTAATCGCTCTGATACCAATCTTAGATTGAAAAACATGAGATTGAATTGAACTTACAGTGATCTCCTTTGCTTCTTCTTCCTCTGCTTGCCTGCTGTCATGCGAGATATCACCACGGACAAAACACTTTCTTTCACAAACCAAATCCCTCACCGTTTGATGCTCCTGTTCCACTCCTTCGTCTCCCTTTTTGGATTGCAATTTGGACGCCTCTTTATACAGGAAGAATCAGCGTTTCCTCCATTGATGGAGGTATTCAATACTCCATCAATGGAGGCCAGTAACGCCCAAGCACAGAAACGCCAGAGGTTTCAATGCTTGTAACGCCAACATCTAATCCATCTCAGAACTTGGATGCTACCTTGGGTCGAATGCATTGCCTTGCTGCGCGCCTTGGCTCGTTGGGAAGAGCTTAGTGCCCTATGCCAAGACCAATGGATGGCTGCTGAGCTAGGAGCTCGCCTAGAAATGACTCCTATGGCTGCAAGTGCTGCCTGGAATATGAGAGTGGGATCACATGGCTGAATATGCCTCAAAGTTGGATGATGGAGAGGATAGTAAATTTTAGGAAGTATAGCTGCCACTAAATTTTATCATGTTGATGTCAAATGATATTTTTTCTGGGCTATCATCTAATACTATTCTAAACTCAAGAACGAATTTTCTCCATCATAGAGAATGATGAGGGAGGAGAAGGATATTTTAATATTTTAAGAGATATTTTAATATTTTAATTATTTTTGTCAAGTTAAGGTTTTAGGGATAATTTCATCTTTCATAGGGTTCAGTTTTGAGTCTATTTAAACAACTTGTTTCATTGTTTTGAGAGGTCTTTGATCAATAATGTTTTTGGCCACGTCATTTTCCCCCCAAAGCTCTATATAGTTTTTGGATGTTTATTTCTTGGTATTGTGCATAAATCAACAAATTTAAAATATCACTTTTAGTATTTATACGCGAATCAACGAATTTATTATTTATCCGCTACGTCACTATAATAGCAATCAAATATCCTTGAAGTAAATATACTATCATTTTGATCACTTACCATATTCAAATTTATGTTACTTTCTAATATTGATTTGTACCTCTGAAACATAAGCAAAATACTATGGCCCCTCACAAATATTTTAAAATTCTTCCACTATATTTTAGTGAATCTTCGTAAGATCTAAGTGAAAATTTTTATTAGGCTTAGACCTAGTATATACTATAGCATACATTAATATCTTAAGTCATTCTTTATAATTATTAATAAATATATATATTTTTCCCTCTACTTCTGTAGGTGGATTATAACCTTTACTAAGTTTGAAGTTATTTACTAATGAACTATCTTTAGACTTTTCATGTCAAATCTTTATCGGTAAATTATCATAAACTCCCCAATAGCCCTTTGATATTTACATGTACTCCCCACATAAATTTCTTTTTTGTATTTACTCCCTGATGGATTGAGTATAAAAGAGTAAAAATTGAGTATACATCAGTGAAAACTGAGTATAAAAGAGTGAAACTTGAGTATAAAAAAGTGAAAATTGAGTACATGGATTATTGATGTGGTGGATGCAACCTTACATACTCAATTTTCTAACTTTTATACTCAACTTTCTTCAAATAATACTCACCAAACTGTTTTGTCAATCCCATCAGACACTGCATGTAAAGAAAAGTTTGTGTAGGGATTGCATGCAATGTTGACTTAATATGTGGGGAGTTTATGAAAATTTACCCAATCTTTATTCACTAAATATATATAATTATTAATAAATATATATATATATATTTCCTCTACTTCTTTAGATTTAGTCGTCCTACCACTACACCATAATCTCGGGGCTATTAGGTACCCATTCAACTTACATGGCTGCCCGTTCATTATCTTGGGCACTCAAGCCATTGCTTGGGCTTCTCTTGCATGTGATTACCGTGTCACCTGTCAACACCTGCCACTCACACCAACAGCAATCATTCACATTTATGAGACTAACATTGGTGAGCGTGGGTAACTGTAATTTTGTCACAATATTTAGATTTTTATATTCATATTTTTTTTATATTAATATCATACGTATACCATGTTTCACAAGTTATATCCATTATTAATTTATGATGCAAATTTTATCATATTTGATACTAATATTTGAATGTATTTTTTTGAGGCATCAAACGAATATGAAACCGAGTCAGATCAGACTAATTAAGCTCAAATATGAATTTAAATAAGGAGATCAATCTTTGAAACAATCTGGATTATTTATCAAAGATCATGAGCGATCTGAACTATCTATCAAAAATCTGGTCAATCCAAGCCAAGGGGAAATAGATCTCAGCCATGGGATCAAGATTCTAAATCTTGGATTAAAATCTGAACTAATTTCCACCATTGAATGATCTTTGAGTTGATTAGAACTGTTGATCTCAATCTGATGAGATTTAAAAATAACAAAACATTCAAGGTGGAGTTTGTTAGAATTTGGTGACCCGAATTCTGTTTAATCCGTTAATATTTATTAGATATTTTCTTATTAATATATTAATTAACATATTCTTTATAAATCTGTTAATTAACAGTTTTGTTATTAATTTTTTATTTGACTAAGTATTCTAAGTTCCATATAAATTGTGTATCTCATAGACAAGTTGAATCAATCAATCAAGAAAGTTATTTGGTTATCTCTTCTTTCTTTTCTCTACCTCTCTTTTTCTCTACTTCTTTTTACTTTATTATGATATAAGAGTTGCCGACTTTGTATTCCGTCGTTCTTAGTGATTTTTCTCCTCTGCCCGTGATTTTTTCCTGTCAAGGGGTTTTCACGTAAATCTGGTGTGTTCTCTATTAATCTTGTTGTCGTTTTTTCCGTTCTAATCTCGTAACAGAGTACGAGTACGAGTACAAGTTATATTAAAATCCGAAGAGAGTTTAATTAGATCACTTTATGATCTTTTATAGAGGTTTAAGAATATACAGGGAGGAAGGAGGAATGATAGCTTGACCTTATTATTTGGTATGATTTTAACCTTTTATTGAAATATTATTATTATTTTTAAATTTATCTTGTTATTACAATTTCAAATAAATATGAAATGTTTTTGAAATTAACATTAAGTGAAAATTACTATTAGGTGCATTTGGAATTAATAATACTTTGCCATTTTTCTCATTCGATATCCAACTTTTGAATTATTTTTATCAACTTTGTATTTTTATTATTTTATTTCACTTACACAAATACATGTAATATATTTGTAGGTGACAACTACTTGTATTTTGCTTACAATAATATGATGGTTGAAAATAATCCACCTAGTTGAGCTTTTATTATACAACTTTGTTAGTTCGATCTAAAATTTAATATTATGAGTGTAGTGTGTAGTTCGTTTCGAACGTAAAAGACATATCATTAGGATATTGCATTTGTAAATTTGACTCAAATGATTGTTAGATGAATAAAAATTATATATTAGCACTTAAAGTTTTATTCTATAAATTTTTGTTCTATTGTAATTGGTGGATGAATTGTAATGATGTAAAAATTTTGAATTAAAGTTATACATTCTAGATAAATTTTAGTGATAATTTTTAATATCTTTATAAATTATTATAAATGACATTTATAAATGTCATTATAAATTAGTTAAGGTGACATTTTAAAATGAGCTTATAATTTATCTTTACTGATAATTTTATTGTCCTTATAAAAAATATATATAAGACACTTATAAAAGTCAAAATAAATGTGTATATATGACATTTAAATTTGTTCTTATTATGATAATAATAAGATAAAAGTCCTTAAAATATAATTTTTCTTAACATTTTAGACTGACATTATATCTTTAAATTGAGATACTTTTAAAGTTAATTAGTATTGATATTGTATAACGATATTGTAAATGATCATGAATGTGAGAAGTGTCTAAGACAACATCATTTTATATGGTATTTGTTTTTGTTGATTGCACTAAAATATTAGTGTCACTGAAAATATACTTTAACATTATTTACGTGTATCCTTAAAAAATATTATCCTTGTAGTGATAGAAATCTTAGCTTATGCAACATAATCATTTATAAAATTTTGGATTCGAAAATCCAAATGCAACCTAGCTAGAGTGTTTGGTGCATGTTCAGATCTTGCTACACATGCATACATTTACAAATTAACTATATATCATCACGCTGAAGACCATAATGCCACACTGAAGAGAGACTATATATATGCCCACGTCTCTCTGGACCACCTTGCTGTAACTATAGTACATGTTAGTTGACAACAGTTGGGTAGGAAGCTTGCATGGCGATACCACACAGCCCTTCCTTACTATCCACGTCCCTTTCCATCTTTATGTAGCCGTTCTCCCCCCAATCGGCACCCCAAGAGTTCTTCACCAGCCAATACTTGCTGCCGTCGCTCGTCGCGCCGTAGCCCACCGCGGTGACGCCGTGGTCGAGATCAGTTCCGCATTCCCCGGTGAAAACGCCGCCGTTGTAAAACTGGAAGGCCGACCCGCTGGCCTCTATCGCCACAGACACTGGCTGGTGGGCCACGGCCTTGCGGAGCGCCGCCTCGTCGTCGGCAGGCACGTCCTCGTACCCATCGATGGAGGCGGCGGAGGGAGAGGATTTCTGCTTGCTGCAGGTGCCGTCGGTGGCCTGGTAAGGGTACTTGGCCTCGGTGACGAGGCCACCGTTGTTGATGATGAACTCGAACGCGTTGTCCATGAGGCCTCCGTTGCAGCCTTGGTCCTCGCCGTGGACGTCGCAGTCCACCAGCTGCTGCTCGGAGAGAGAGATCAACTTGCCGGCGGTGAGCTTGGTGATGCCCTCCATCGCCGCTACTGCGGAGAACGCCCAGCAACATCCTGTTTTGCTCGTGCAAACGAATTAACGTATGTAACTAAATTGTTCCTCCAAATTATGCACATAATACATGCATACCACACTGCCCTTGATCTTTGATGGGAGTGACTGCTCCTTTGGTCCTCCAGTCGACGCTCACCGGCGTCGCAGACACGTTCTCGTACCTGAATCCTCCCTTCCTGATCGGTTTCGCCGCGATCATATTCTTGAAGCCGGTGTAGGAAGCTTTGAACTCGTCGTTGGTCATGTCGGCGAACTGGTTGACGCCCAGCGAGTACTTGTGCTTGCCGGCGGCGTTGAAGGAGTCGATGAGCTCGACGTTGGACTTGAAGATGTCGAAGCGGCGCTGCTTCTCTGCGTCATCGCGGTAGACGCGCCCGTGCTTCGCCATCCACCGCTCGTGCCTCTCCGCCATGGACATGCTCTCTGGATAACTTAGCTTGCGCCCCCAAGCGGCGCTTGATATTACAGCGACCAAGGCCGCCAATACGAGGCATTGCTTCACGGTGAAGGCGGCGGCCGGAATTCTACCCATCAGCTGCTCTCGAAACGCTTTGACAAGTGTGATTAATTAATCAGTTAATTGATCAACTAATTCAAGTTTAGTGAGAGAGATTAAGCGATGGGTTTCGACTATTTATACCTCTGCTATGCTCTGTTTAGTTCTTGCTGCGTGCCGTGGAATACGTTGCGTTGCGAGATTAATTTAATTTAATCGGATGACTCCGTAATTACTAGATTAATCGTGAGCAAGATCCGATGATTACACCTCTCTTCTTTGCCAAGATCGTACGCAGAGTTCTGTTCTTGATTTGAGACGTTGATAATTAGTAAACAATAAATCAGTCATCCTAAGGGAGTGTTTGGGAGAACTTCTGCTATCTGTTTTTTAGATTCTGGCTATACAGAATCAATTTTTAGTGTTTGAGAATGTTAGATTCTGCTTTAGCTTCTGTTACTTTTGCTCAGAAGTTAGAAGTAAGAATTTGATCCTTCTACCTGCTTCTGGCTTTTTATTTATGATATAACTTTAAAAAATAATATTTATATCCTTAAATAATATAATATTTTACCTGATTACCACTTGTCGTTATATATATATTATATTAATATAAATTATATTATTTTTTATTTTTTATTAATTTTATATATTTTTTCAAATATTCAAATTATAAAAAAATTAATTTTAATACTATATTTAAAATATAATAATAATTATATCAATATTTAAAATATAATAATAATTACGTGAACAAATTATTGATAGTATCGAAATTATATTTAAATAATTAAAAAATGATTAATTTATATAGTTTAAGGATATTATTGTCATTCAATTAAAAATTAAGTTTGGAAGCAATTATTCTCCCAAACACACAAACTTTATCTTGTATCAGCTTTTGGCTTCTATTTTCAAACACTGCTTACTTTAGCTTCTTACTAACTTCAAGATAATCACTACAAGAATCACTTTTTAAGAAGTAAAAGTATTCCCAAACACTCCCTAAATCAGTCATTCATCGAGCATCTAGTGAAAGGGACTTCAAATAGATAGAAATCCTTGCACTAATCTTAAAGCGTTCAACTCATTGGTGATCATATCCTACCATTCAATACCATTGGAATGGGCATTACGTGGCCCAAAGACAACCTATAACTTCTAAGGGCATCTGGCCTTTTTTGCAACTGTTTTTGAAAACGAGATTAGTACGAAAAATAACAACAAGAACAATAGAGAACACATCAGATTTACGTGGAAATCCCATGACGGGAAAAAACCACGGGCAGAGGAGGAAAAATCACTATAAACGATGGAATACAAAGTCGGCGGCTTTGATAAAGTAAAAAGAAGTAGAGAGAAAAGAGAGATAGAGAGAAAGAAAGAAGAGGTAACAAATTAACTTTCTTCATTGATCGATAAAACTTGTCCATGAGATACACAATTTATAGAGATCTTAGGATACTTAGTCAAAAGAAAAATTAATAACGAAACCGTTAATTAACAGATTTATAAAGAATCTGTTAATTAACATATTAATAGAAAATATTTAATAATAAATTAACGGATTAAACTGAATTCGGGTCACTAAACTCTAACAATCTCCACCTTAACGCGAATTCTACAAAGCTTCAAAAAAAACATTTTTCACCTCTTCCACAAAAGCCCCACAGGCAAATCTCAGCATCAGCACCAACCAAGTCCAAGTAATGCTTAAAATTGGCTATAGGGAGTGACTTAGTCATCATATCAGCAGGATTATCATGAGTACTGACCTTCCTGACAATAATATCACCACGAGCAATAACAGCACGTATAAAATGATACCTCACATCAATGTGTTTTGTCCTCTCATGAAACATCTGATCCTTCGTGAGGAAAATGACACTTTGACTATCACAAAAGACTGTAGTAATCTGCAAGTCTTCGCTAAGCTTACTGAAGAGTCCTTTCAACCAAATAGCTTCCTTACAAGCTTCCGTAATAGCCATATATTCAGCCTCTGTAGTGGACAATGCAACTGTATTCTGCAAAGTAGCTTTCCAACTGATAGCACAACCACCAACAGTGAACACGTATCCCGTATGTGATCTTCTTTTATCAAGGTCACCTGCAATGTTAGAATCAACATATCCAATAACTGCATCTCTATTACTCCCAAAATGCAAACAAATTTCAGAAGTCCCTTGTAAGTATCTGAAAATCCATTGAACCACCTTCCAATACTCTTTACCAGGATTTGTCATGTATCTACTAACTGTACTCACTACATGAGATAAATCTGGACGTGTACAAACCATAACATACATGAGAGATCCCACTGCACTAGAATATGGAACCCGTGACATATAATCAACCTCATCATTTGACTGCGGACATAAATCAGCTGAAAGTCTAAAGTATGCAGCTAACGGAGTATTAATAGACTTGGCAGAATGCATGTTAAATCGATGAAGTACCTTCTCAATATACCCTTTCTGACTTAGGTATAATTTACCTGCCTTCCTGTCTCTTAGAATCTCCATCCCAAGTATTTTCTTTGCAGCTCCTAAATATTTCATCTCGAATTCTTTACTTAGTTGGGCTTTGACCTTTCTTATCTCTTCCTTATTATTGGCCGCAATCAACATATCATCAACATATAAGAGCAGATAAACAAATGATCCATCATCAGTCTTCTTAAAGTAGGCACAACTATCATAGCTGCTTCTTCTGAAATCATGAGTGATCATAAACGAATCAAACCTTTTATACCATTGCCTAGGTGACTGCTTCAAACCATAAAGGGACTTTTTCAGCTAACATACATAATCCTCTTTTCCCGAGACTTCAAAACTTTCTGGTTGTTGCATATAGATATCTTCCTCAAGTACCCCATGCAAGAATGTTGTCTTCACATCTAGCTGCTGCAACTCTAAGTCATGCATGACCACAATACCAAGGAAGGCTCGAATCGTACTATGCTTTACAATTGGGGAAAATATATCAGTGAAGTCTACTCCTGGAATATGACTAAAGCCTTTAGCAACTAGTCTGGCTTTGCACTTGGCTTCTTCAACTCCCGGTATTCCCTCCTTTCTTTTAAATACCCACTTGCAGCGAAAAACTTTCTTACCCTTAAGTAATTTCACCAAGTCCCATGTGTCGTTCTTATCAAGTGACTCCATCTCCTCTTGCATAGCAATTATCTGTAGGGTTTTTCAGGCCGCGAAAACCGCTTTTTCGCGTCGCGGAAACCCTGAAAGTCCCAATAGAAAGGATCCGAGCGAAGAAAACCATTTCAAAAATTTACGAGTGCTCGTTTACATGCTTCAAAACCGATCAACAACCTAGATCTATTAGAGAAGTGAAAACTACCTTCGATGCGTGCCACGCAATTCCCGCTTGCTCCTTGGTTGGTGTCGGATCTCAAGGATGCAAAGTAGCAACCCTCGAGAAGTATCCACACAAGCAAGAGAGTGGAGAGGAGAGCCCAAAAGTGTGCTATCACTCTATTGGGGTCTCGGCAAGATGAGAGGAGAGGGAGAGCAAAACCAAAACCAAAACCAAAACCAAGTTGGGAGAAGAATCAATCACACACCCACAAAAGAATCTTTTTGTGTGTTTAAGTGGCAGGCCACTTAATGGCCATTATTGGCCATTAAGTGGCCGGCCACCATCTTAGGTAACCCCTTATTTGAATTCAAAATTCAAATGGGGAGGTTACTTAGCCTTGATGATGATGCCAAGTCATCACTTGGTCAAGTCAAGGTGATGTGGCTTGAGTCAAGTCAAACTTGCCTCTTATGGACTTTCCATATTTAGCCAAAGTCAAACTTTGACTTCATTATTCTCCCATGATTACATTCATCCAACACTTGGATCAAACTCGAGTCCAACTCAAGTTGTCTAATTTGAGTCAAGTCAAACTTGCCTTTTATGGACTTTCCATATTTAGTCAAAGTCAAACTTTGACTTCATTATTCTCCCATGATTAGATTCATCCAACACTTGGATCAAACTCGAGTCCAACTCAAGTTGTCTAATTTGAGTCAAGTCAAACTTGCCTTTTATGGACTTTCCATATTTAGCCAAAGTCAAACTTTGACTTCATTATTCTCCCATGATTAGATTCATCCAACACTTGGATCAAACTCGAGTCCAACTCAAGTTGTCTAATTTGAGTCAAGTCAAACTTGCCTTTTATGGACTTTCCATATTTAGCCAAAGTCAAACTTTGACTTCATTACTCTCGGTCCATCATATGGACTTATTCTCCATCTATTGCTCTATGTGTGTGACCCTATAGGTTCTTGTAACGTTGGCAATGCCCTTAAACCTATTTAAAGACATAAGCAATGAGAGGTATCTAGCAACACATCATTGCTACCCAAGTTACAAGAATGTCGAGATCCAACATCACCATTGTGACTAATAATTGTGACCATCATAATATGTGACAACGTCCTTCTATCCTCGATATCTAGATTGATCTTTCATGAGGCATAGACCGTGTCATCCTCAAATCAATCTATATGTCTTGATCTCCAAGTAGACTCACTATAATCAAATAAGCTCAATATCTAATATTGTCTTATTTGGGCATGGCCATGCACTTAGTGGTCTTACTCTATCAAGAACGAAGATATCACTCCCGTCATATAGGAGGGATAGATCCCATCTACGTTACTCACATCCCTCCGCATAATTTATTACAAACCCAGTAATCGCCTTTATAGTCCACCCAGTTATGGGTGACGTTTGACGAAGCCAAAGTACGTAACTCCTTATGTAGGGAACTATGGTAACTTCAGGTCTAGGACTATAGTCATACTAATAGTCACATAAGAAAGTATATGACACTCATATAACGATCCATGATACTTTCTCATAGCGGGCCATTCAGTATACATTCTCTAATGTATACCCATGTGTCAACTTGATATCTCATATCCATGACTTGTGAGATCAAGTCATCATGTTGACCTACATGCTAGTCTCTATGCATTAACATTGTCCTTGAATGTTAATACTTGACTAGGAATAATTAAGAGTAGTGTTCTCTATATTATCTCACTATCGATTCAACTAATCGATTGATATAGATAAGAACCTTTTACTCAAGGACGTTATTATACTAAGTTATTTGGCACCAATACACATAAACACAATAACCATAAGAAATGCCTTTATATATAAGAAATATATATACAAGAATATGATACAATGAGTTCAAAAAGTAATCATCATATGATTGGCTCTAGGGCTCACACTAACATTATCCACTTACCAGAATTATCGCAGCTAATTGCTTCTGAATACATCTCAGGTTCTTCACCAGAATCAATCTCCTCAGCCACGTTTAAAGATAAGCGACCAAATCAACCTCTGCATATCTCTGAGGGCGTCTAATTTCTCTCTGAGGCCTATCTTTGGCAATGGAATATTGTGAAGGTGTTTGTGATGATTTTGTTCCATCCACAACATCTAAAATAGGCTCTGGAGTAGTCTCTGTAGATATCGGCCCAATCTAAATCTCCACCTATGTGCTTATCTTCTGCTTATCTTCCTCAGAAAGAGTTTTAGATGGAGACCCCTGAAGCATGCTAGTCTCATCAAAGATAATATCTCTACTGATGATGACTTCCCCGGTCTCTGGACACCAAAGTTGGTATCCCTTCACTCCTTGTCTAAAGCCTATAAATATGCACTTCACCGAACAAGGCTCCAACTTCCCATTATTAACATGAGCATACGTAGGACATCCAAAAATTCTGAAATCAGAATAACTAGCAAGAGTACCAGACCATACCTCTTATTGAGTTTTCCTTTCAATAGCAATTGATGGAGAGCGATTTACAAGATAACAGACATACACAGTGGCTTCTTCCCATAAAAATTTCGGTAGCCCAGCATTAAGAAGCATACAACGCACCTTCTCCATCAAAGAATGCCTTAAAAAGAATTGTAGGATTGATTCTGGTACGCTAGAGGGGGGGATAGCGTTTTATCGGCATTTTTCTCTACAAGATTGTTAGTGCAGCGGAAATACAAATACAAATAAACTAATCAAGAGAAAACAATGCTAACAAACCGATTTTACTTGGTATCCACCCTGGCCGGGTGACTAATCCAAGAATCCGTCGGTGGATTACTCCCCGGATAACCTCCGGCTAGCCCTCGTCGCTCCTTGTGGGTGGAGAAACCTCGCCACAAAACCAAGCAAACCTCTGAGCACAAAGACTACTATTTTGCCTTTAACCAAGACAAGATTCGTCAAAAATCTCAGCCACCACGAAGTCCTCTTTAAATAGGACTCGGGCTGAAACCCTCGCCACCAGTCGACTGCTAATTTACTAGTTGACGGTGTTGATGCAGTCTGGCCCTGATTGTTGTTTTGGTGTTGACAACGATTTTAGTTTAGGTTGATGATGATGATGATTATGATTAAGTCCTGATCGAGGATTAGGCATGATATGGAGGATTCTAGCCTGGAGGGCTAGGTGTTGGAAAAATCCTAACCTGGAGGGTTAGGTGTGAAAAATCCTAGCTTGGAGGGCTAGGTGTTGGAAAAGTCCTAATTTGGAAGGGTTGGGTGAAAAGTCCTAGCTTGGAGGGCTAGGTGAAAAGTCCTAACTTGGAGGGTTAGGTGCAAATTCCCATCCTAGAGGATTAGGTGAAAAAGTCCTGGCTTGGAGGGTCAAGTGCCTAGCTTGGAGGTCTAGGTTAGATGATATTCTAACTCGGAAGGGTTGGGTGAAAAGTCCTAGCTTGGAGGGCTAGGTGAAAAGTCCTAGCTTGGAGGGCTAGGTGAAAAGTCCTAACTTGGAGGGTTAGGTGCAAATTCCCAACTTGGAGAGTTAGATGGAAAATCCTTAGCTTGGAGGGCTAAGGTGGATGGAAACTTAGCTTGGAGGGCTGAGTTTAAGTCCCTGGATCGGTCTGGTGATCGATCAGGGATTCTGGCACGCTGCTCCTTCGTGGATCGGTCTGGTGACCGATCCAGCGATGACTGATCGGTCGGGTGACCGATCAGGGAGCACACAGTGAGGTTGGGAACCTACTGTGCTGCTCCTGATCGATCTGGTGACCGATCAGGGAGTATGCGTTTCACCCATTGACTGGCTCCTGATCGGTCAGGTGACCGATCAGGGAGCAAGCAGTGAGGTTGAGTTCACTTGCTGAACAGCTCCTGATCGGTCTAATGACCGATTAGGATCACTGTGCAGATCGTTCTGGTGAACGATCCAGCTTCGCGGGCTCCTCACTAAGATCGATCAGGACGGTTCCTGATCGATCTGGTGATGACCTGATCGGAATGTTGACCGATCAGGTGACATCCTGATCGGTCAGTTGACTGATCAGAAGGCCTAGCCTGTGAAACTCAGAAATCGCCCAATATAAGGGTGGATCGGTCAGGTGAACGATCCACGACCTGGGATCGGTCTGGTGATCGGTCCAGGAGAATCTCAATGAAATCGCGATTTCTGATTGAGCGTTAGGGATCGATCAGGATGAATCCTGATCGATCTGGGACCAGCCTGATCGGTCTGGTGACCGATCAGGAGGCTCTCTGATCGGTCGGGTGACCGATCACTTTAATTCAAAATGCACTGTCAGACGCTCTGATCGCGTCTGACCATATTCGATTCACTGCTGTTTATCTCTGATATTTGATTTACTGCATGATTTGCTGCTCTAACAATTTGATTAAGTTTCAGGTGATAGGGGAGGATTCAAACACTCAAGGAGAAGTCAAAGAGGGCTTTCCTTGGAGCAGGTTTGTCCCTTTCTCAACTCAGGTTGCAACGGCTGGAGCTGCAGGACTGAACTGCTGACTGAAGCTTGGCTGAGGGAGCTCAGGAAGTTCAGTAAGGGTTCAGTGTAGCTGGTGCGTTGGCAGTGAGGCAGCTGTAGGCTGCTGGAGATGAGGTCACCTGTTGCTTAGCGGAGAAACAAAAGGAACGAGAGTTCTGTAGTGTTCATCAGTTCTTCAACTTGTGCTCTTGAGTTCCTACGTTTGTTTTTCTCAACATCAAGCTTGCTGCTCTTAAGCTCTCCATCATTCTGAGCAAGTGATCAAAAAGCAGTCATCCTTACTTGAGCCTTGAAGGAGGGAACAAGGAGCTTGGAGTTCGACAGTGGGAAGACACGAAGAGGGTTCATGCGTGAGATCGCCACTGGGTGGAGCTCAGGGAAGCTTGCTGTGTTCTTGTCCTTGCTAAGTGTTTGAGTAAGATCCTTCTTGTTGTTTCTTTATGCTTAATCTATATACTTGTTTGAAACACACTGTGGAGAGGTTTCTCCACCGAGAAAGAGGTTGTTGAGTTATCCGGTGTTAACCGGGGCTTGATCTACCGACGATCAAGGGATCGCCCACCTTAAGGGCACGCCAAGGAGTAGGGGCAAGTTATCCCCGAACCTTGTAAAATCTCCTTGTTAGCGATCTTGCTAATCTTGCTAGTTAGTTTTCGGTTTTTAGTTTCTGCACTTCCTGTTTTCCATACTTCTGCTGTGCTACTTACATCTACGAGTGCAGAAATTGCTAACTCTTCAAAGGAAAATCGATTGGCTATATTCACCCCCCCTCTCTAGCCATCTCGTCACCAACAAGTGGTATCAGAGCAAGGGGCTCTGTACACGGCTTAACATCCGAGAGTTCTCAACAAGATGACATTGAGAGAAGGCTTCTCCACCACCCGACCTCCATTCTTTGATGGCGCCGACTTTCAATATTGGAGATCAAAGATGGAGTACTATTTGAAGATGGATATCCACACTTGGTTCGTGGTGAAGGAGGGATTCGTTCCTCCTAAGGATGACGAAGGCAAAAACTCGAGTCTTCACGGTGGACTGCGGAACAAACCCGGAAGAGTGAAGCCGACGCGAAAGCGTTGTCACTCTACAATGTGGAATGAACAAAGACCAACTCATCAAGGTTGGTCCTTTCACAAGTGCGAAGGACTTGTGGAACAAACTCATCGAGCTTCATGAAGGCACCCGGGACTCAAGAATTGCCAAGAGGGACTTGTTCCTCAATCAACTCCAAAATCTCTCCATGAAGGAGAATGAGTCGGTAAGTGAGCTCCATAGCCGGTTCAAGGAAGTTCTCAATGGACTTCATTCAATTGATGAAAAGGTCGAGAACCGCGACCTTGTGAGGTATGTCTTGAAAGCATTTCCAAGGAATGCTTTGTGGTCATCCATGGTGGATGCCTACAAAGTATCCATGGACCTATCTATTGTTAAGTTAGATGACTTATTTTGTGAGATGTAATTGCATGAAATGGCTAACAAAGGCCCCAAGAAGAAGGGGATTGCCTTAGTTGCAGGGGACTGAGCCACTAAGAAGAAGAAGGAGAAGTAGAAGAAGGAGAAGGAGGTCTCATCATCTTCATCTTCTTCCGAATCCGAATCTAATTCTGAGGAAGATGGCAGCGACTCCTCCTCATCCGAAATGGTCAATTTTGTGAGGAGGATGATGCGAAGGGACCGACGTTTCAAAAGTAGAGGTAACAATAGTGAATCCAAACTTGATAAGAATAATACATCTTGCTTTGAGTGTGGTAGGAAAGGACATTTCAAGAATGAATGTCCGAAGCTTAAGAAGAAGGAGGAGAAATTCAAAAGAAAAGAAGAGAGATCCAAGAAGAAGAAGAAAGCTTTGAAGGCCACTTGGGATGAGTCATCTTCTAGCTCATCCGATGAAGAGAAGGAGGAGAAGAGCACAAGGCAAGTGGCACTTATGACTCTTGGAGAGGAGAGCAGTGATGAATCTTCAAGCTCCTCAAACGCGGCTTCATCATCTTCGGATGATGAAGAGGTAACTTCTCCCGAGCTTGAAAAATGTTATAAAGCAATTGCATGTTTAACTAGTATGCTTAAGAAATCCAAAAATAGAGTTAAAGCATTGCAATTAGAAATTAATCAATTGAAAGCTTCTAGGGATGATAGCATTGATGACTTGCATGTTGAATTACTAGAAGATGAAATTAAATCGTTGAAACATGAGATTGTAAGCTTGAAATCCTCTAAGGTTAAGGAAATCAGTGATTTGCATGATAACTTGTTGGTAGAGGAAAACCAATCGTTGAAGAGTGAAGTTGAGAAGCTCAAGAATATTCTTGAGAAATTCTCAAATAGCTCTAAGACCCTAGATATGATCTTAAATGCCCAAAGAACGGTTTACAATAGGGCCGGTATTGGTTATCGTCCTAAAGAACCCTCATTTGAGTCTCTCATGTCTAGGACTGACATGAGTCAATCTAGGACTGACATGAGACAATCTAGGACACCCAAGACTCAAAAGAAAGTTGTCAAGGCATGGGTGCCTAAGTCATGTTTAGTTGATGCTTTAGGTCCCAAGGTTTGGGTACCTAAGACTTGTATTTTTCGAATTGTGTAGGTTATGATTGAGGGGGAGCATCTATCAACTTGGTTTGTTGATAGTGGATGCTCCAAACACATGACCGGGGATAGATCATTGTTTACCACATTTCACAAGAAGAGTTGAGGTAATGTATCATTTGGTAACAATGGTAGTCTTAAGGTCATAGGAATAGGAGACATTCAAATATCCGAATGTCTTAGAATCTCAAATGTCCTTCTAGTCAAGGGGATGAAATTTAATCTCCTAAGTGAGAGTCAATTGTGTGACACGGGTTACACAATTGACTTTCAACCAAGTCAATGTCTAGTTAGACAAAATAACACCTTGGACACGGTACTAGTAGGAGCAAGAGTAGACAATATCTATCAAGTTTCATTTAAAAGTGCTACTAATGCTTTTGCTAAGTATTTCATGTCAAAAGAAGAAGAGTCCACTCTTTGGCACCGGAGGCTATCACATGTGAATATGAAGAACATCCGGAAGTTGGCCACTAAGGGACTAGTTCGAGGCTTACCGAGCGTCAAGTACGAAAAAGACAAATTATGTGATGCGTGTCAAATGGGTAAGCAAACAAAATCTGCACATAAAGGTAAAAGCACTGTAAGTACTTCCAATGCTTTAGATTTACTTCACACGGATCTATTTGATTGTAGTACCATCATATCATTGAATGGAAGTAGATATTGCTTTGTTATCATTGATGATTTTACTAGATATACATGGACTTACTTTTTAAAATATAAGGACCAAACCTTAGATATTTTCATTTCTTTTTGTAGAAGAGTTGAAAATGAGAAATCATTAACAATTAAGACAATTAGAAGTGATCATGGATGTGAATTTCAAAACCAAAGATTTTTAGAATTTTGTCAAGACAAAGGTTATAAGCATGAGTTCTCTACTCCTAGAACACCACAACAAAATGGTGTTGTAGAGAGGAAGAACCGTGTACTTCAAGAGGCTGCACGAAGCATGCTTAATGAGTACTCACTCCTGAGTTACTTATGGGATGAAGCTGTAAATACAGCTTGCTATGTGCAAAATCGAGTTCTCATCCATAGGTTTTTAGGAAAGATCCCCATGAACTTTGGTTTGGGAAACCACCTACGGTTAAACACCTTAGGGTGTTTGGTTGTAAGGTGTTCATCCTAAACACCAAGGATCACCTTGGAAAGTTCACAGCAAAGGCTGATGAAGGGATACTAGTCGGGTACTCCCTCGTTAGTAAAGCCTACCGAGTCTACAACAAGAAAACTAGATTAGTTGAAGAGTCTTCTGATGTGGTTTTTGAAGAAATTCCGAAATCAATTGACCAATCAGAAAATGTAGAAGGAGCTCAACTTGAACTTAGGAGACTAAGTTTGAAAGAAACTCCACGTGTTGTTGATGGTGATGAGTCTGATGACGGTGAGCCCAGACAACCCATTGATCAGCCAGATCTTGAGGCTGAACTTGTGTCTAGTGAACCCGTTCAAGAAGCACCACCAACACCAAGGCAAACTAGATTAGCCTCTAGTCATCCCCAAGACCAAATTGTTGGAGACATCCATCAAGGGGTTAGGACTAGATCATTCTTCCGGAATGAGGCTAATGAAGTTGCTTTAATTTCCGAAATTGAACCTAGGAAAATTGATGAAGCATTAAATGATCCCGATTGGATTATCGCGATGCAAGATGAACAAGGTCAATTTGAGAGGAGTCAAGTTTGGGACATAGTCCCTAGACCTAAGAGGACCACCATTATTGGAACCAAATGGGTCTTCAAGAACAAATTGAACCACAAGGGAGAAATCATTAGAAACATGGCACGCTTGGTAGCCAAAGGCTACAGTCAAGTTGAATGCCTTGATTATGATGAGACTTATGCTCCCGTGGCACGATTAGAGTCCATCCGATTGATGCTTGCATTTGCAGCACATCGTGGCTTCAAATTATTTCAAATGAATGTCAAATCGACCTTCCTAAATGGTTTGAATAGGGAAGAGGTCTATGTCGAACAACCTCCGGGGTTTGAGAGTACCGAATATCCAAACCATGTGTTCAAGCTCAAAAAGGCACTTTATGGCCTTAAACAAGCACCCCGGGCTTGGTATGAGCGGTTATCGACATTCTTAATTGAAAAGGGCTTCGTTAGAGGTCAAATAGACCCTACACTATTTCTACGAAGAGATGGTGACAATATATTTGTAGCTCAAGTGTATGTCGATGACATAATTTGTGGCTCAAACAACAAGGGCTATTTAAATGAATTCATTGGACACATGGAGAGTGAGTTTGAAATGAGTCTAGTGGGAGAGTTGACTTTCTTCCTTGGACTTGAAATCAAGCAAACTCGCGATGGGATCCATGTGCACCAATCAAAGTAGACACATGAAATGCTTCGAAAATTCAATATGAGTGATTCGAAAGAGGTAACCACTCCCATGGCTACAAACACAAGATTAGACAATGACGAGAGTGGTAGACCCGTTGATCTAACTCAATATCGAAGCATGATAGGTAGTTTGCTATACCTCACAGCCAACCGACCAGATATACTATTTGCTGTAAGTATGTGCGCTAGGTATCAAGTCCGTGCCAAGGAATCTCACCTAATCTGTTAAGNTTCATGTTTAGATAACAAAGGTTTTTCATTCATAATAAAGGACAAATGTTGTTCTGTTTATTTAAAGGATATGTTCTATTGTAGCGCACATCTGATGAATGGCCTCTATATTCTAGACTTAGAGAGCCCTATCTATAACGTGAATACCAAGAGGTTGAGATCAAATGAGTTGAACCCAACCTATCTCTGGCACTGTCGCTTAGGCCACATAAATGAGAGTCGCTTGTCCCAGCTCCATAAGGATGGTTTGCTGGACTCATTTGATTTTGAGTCATATGAGACATGCGAGTCATGCCTTCTAGGCAAGATGACTAAGACTCCCTTTAGTGGACATAGCGAAAGAGCGACAGACTTGTTAGGACTCATACATAGTGATGTATGTGGCCCTTTCAATGTCGCTGCCAGAGGTGGTTACAGGTACTTCATCACATTTACTGATGACTTCAGTAGATATGGCTATGTGTATTTGATGACACATAAGTCAGAATCCTTTGAAAAGTTCAAAGAATTCAGAAATGAAGTACAGAACCAACTTGGCAAGAGTATTAAGATACTTCGATCAGATCGAGGTGGAGAATACTTGAGCCATGAGTTTCGTGACTACCTAGCTGAGTGTGGGATTCTATCCCAACTCACTCCCCCTGGAGCACCACAGTGGAATGGTGTATCCGAAAGGAGGAATCGTACCTTATTAGATATGGTACGATCTATGATGAGTCACGCAGATCTTCCTATATCCTTTTGGGGATATGCTCTAGACACGGCAGCGTTCACACTAAACCGTGTTCCATCAAAGGCTGTCATGAAGACACCATATACGATATGGACAGGGAGGAGTCCCAAGATGTCTTTCATGAGGGTTTGGGGTTGTGAGGCTTACGTACGACGTCAAGTCTCAGACAAACTGGGACCCAAATCTGATAAGTGTTATTTCATTGGGTATCCCAAGGAAACGAAGGGATACTACTTCTACATTCCTAGTCAGCACAAAGTGTTTGTTGCTAAGACTGGAGTATTTCTAGAAAGGGACTTTGTTTCTAGAAAGACTAATGGGAGTACGTTCAGTCTTGAAGAAGTTCAAGACATGGACAATAGCACTGAAGCCTTGATGGAAGTTGAACAGGAACCACAAAGTGTGGTGGTTGATGAGGTTGTTGCACAAGAAGCTGTGGAACAACAACCTGTTCATGTAGACCTACCTCTTCGCAGGTCTGATAGGGTACGTCGTCAGCCTGAGAGATACTCATTTCTCTTGTCTGACCATGATGACGTTGTGCTCGTTGAGAACGAGCCTACCTCCTATCAAGAAGCTGTGATGAGCCCAGATTCTGAGAAATGGCTAGAGGCCATGAGATCCGAGATGGATTCCATGTACACCAACCAAGTATGGACTTTGGTTGATCCACCTGAAGGGGTCAAACCCATTGGGTGTAAGTGGGTCTTTAAGAGAAAGACTGACATGGATGGACTTGTACATACCTATAAGGGTAGACTAGTAGCTAAAGGTTTCAAGCAAATTCATGGTATTGACTATGATGAAACTTTTTCTCCAGTCGCGATGTTCAAGTCCATTAGGATCTTGCTTGCTATTGCAGCATACCACGATTATGAGATCTGGCAGATGGATGTCAAAACTGCGTTTCTGAATGGAAACCTCTTCGAGGAAGTGTACATGACACAACCTGAGGGTTTTGTAGATCCAAAGCATACTGGTAGAGTATGCAAGCTGCATAAGTCCCTTTATGGACTAAAGCAAGCTTCTCGAAGCTGGAATCTTCGATTCGATGATGCAATCAAACAGTTTGGTTTCATCAAGAATGAAGATGAACCTTGTGTCTACAAAAGGGTTAGTGGGAGCACAGTTGTCTTCCTTGTTTTATATGTAGATGACATACTACTCATTGGGAATGACATTCCTTCACTACAGTCTGTGAAGACTTGGTTGGGGAATTCCTTCTCAATGAAAGACTTAGGTGAAGCAGCCTATATTCTAGGCATAAAGATCTATAGAGATAGATCTAAGAGATTGCTTGGCCTAAGTCAGAGTACATACATTGATACCGTTTTGCAACGGTTTGCCATGCAGAATTCCAAGAAGGGAAATCTGCCAGTGTCACATGGCGTGAGTCTTTCAAAGACTCAAGGTCCCTCTTCTAGAGAGGAGAGAGACCGCATGAGCAAGATCCCTTATGCCTCAGCCATAGGATCTATCATGTACGTCATGTTATGTACTCGTCCTGATGTCTCGTATGCTTTGAGCATGACGAGCAGATACCAGTCAGATCCAGGTGAACGTCACTGGATAGCAGTCAAGAATATTCTTAAGTACTTGAGAAGGACTAAAGAATATTTCTTGATATTTGGAGGCGAAGAGGAGCTAACTGTAAAAGGTTACAGTGATGCAAGCTTCCAAACTGACCAGGATGACTACATATCGCAGTCAGGGTTCGTGTTTTGCTTAAATGGTGGCGCTGTCAGCTAGAAGAGTTCAAAGCAGGATACAGTTGCTGATTCTACAACAGAAGCTGAGTACATTGCTGCATCTGAGGCAGCAAAGGAGGCAGTTTGGATCCGCAAGTTCATTACTGAGCTTGAAGTGGTTCCTAGCATAGCCGACCCAGTACAGCTCTATTGTGACAACAATGGAGCTATTGCACAGGCTAAGGAACCTCGGTCACACCAGCAGACCAAACACATACTACGGCGTTTCTATCTCATTTGAGAGATCATCGATCGAGGAGATGTGAAGATATGCAGAGTACCCACAGAGGCTAACATTGCAGATCCCTTGACCAAGGCTTTGGCACAGACCAAGCATGATGGTCACACTAGGTCATTGGGTATTAGATACTACAGTGATTGGCACTAGTTCTAGTGGGAGATTGTTAGTGAGAGCCCTAGAGCCAATCATGTGATGGTTGTTGTATGGACTCATTGTATCATATTTCATATATATATATAAAGGCATTTGATTATGGTTATTATACTTACTTGTATTGGTGCCAAATAACTAAGTGTAATAACGTCCTTGGTAGTAGGTTCATATCTATATCAATCGATTGGTTGAATCGATAGTGAGATGATATAGAGAACACTACTCTTAATTATTCCTAGTCAAGTATTAACATTCAGGGACAATGTTAATGCATAGAGACTAGCATGTAGGTCAACACGATGACTTGATCTCACAAGTCATGCATATGAGATATCAAGTTGACACATGAGTATGCATTGGAGAATGTATACTGAATGACCCACCATGAGAAAGTATCATGGATCGTTATATGAGTGTCATATACTTTCTCATGTGACTATTAGTATGACTATTAGTCCTTAGACCTGAAGTCACCATAGTTCCCTACATAAGGAGTTATGTACTTTGGTTTCGTCAAACGTCACCCGTAACTGGGTGGACTATAAAGGCGATTACTGGGTATGTAACAAATTATGCGGAGGGATGTGAGTGATGTAGATGGGATCTATCCCTCCTATATGACGGGAGAGATATCATAGTCTTGATAGAGTGAGATCACTAAGTGCATGGCCATGCCCAAATAAGGCAATATGAGATATTGAGCTTATTTGATTATAGTGAGCCTACTTAGAGTTCAAGACACATAGATTGATTGGAGGATGACACGGTCTATGCTTCATAGAAGATCAATCTAGATATCGGCGATAGAAGGACATTGTCACACATTATGAAAGTCATAATTAGTAGTCACATTGGTGATGTTGGATCTCAACATTCTTGTAACTTGGGTAGCAATGATGTGTTGCTAGATACCGCTCATTGCTTATGTTTCTAAGAGGTTAGAAGCATTGCCAACGTTACAAGAACCTATAGGGTCACACGCAAAGAACAAATAGATGGAGAAAAAAATGAAGTCAAGTTCGACTTGGCTAAATATGGAAAGTCCATAAAAGGCAAGTTTGACTTGACCCAAATCCAAATCAAGTTTGACTTGACTTGGTTCCACTTCAAGTTAGACTTGACATGGGAGAAGAAATGGAGTCAAGTTTGACTTGACTAAATATGGAAAGTCCATAAAAGGCAAGTTTGACTTGACCCAAATCCAAATCAAGTTTGACTTGACTTGGTTCCACTTCAAGTTAGACTTGACATGGGAGAAGAAATGGAGTCAAGTTTGACTTGACTAAATATGGAAAGTCCATAAAAGGCAAGTTTGACTTGACCAAAAGGCCACCTCACCTTGACTTGACCAAGTGATGACTTGGCTTGGTATTTGACCAATGATGATGCTCCACATCATCTCCAAAGGTTGTAAACCCCCCATTTGAATTTGAATTCAAATTGAAAGGGGGTTATGGCAGGCCACTTAATGGCCATTAATGGCCATTATGGCCGGCCACTTAATGGCCATTAATGGCCATTATGTGGCCGGCCACAATGGGAGAACAAAACAAGGTTTTGTTCCATTTTTCTCATTGGGTGTCTTCTCTTCTTCCTCCTCCAAGTGTTGGAGCTCTTCTTCTTCTTCTCCTCTTGACCGAATCCTTGAAAGGTGCTAGCACACCTAAAGGGTTTCCTCCATCCACTTTATTCGCGTGGATACTTCTAGAGGGACGGCACTTGACGTCCTAGAGATCCGACATCCAAAAGGAGCGAGCGGGATTAAGCAGGGCACGCACCAAAGGTAAAATGGTTTATCCCTCTTTAGATCTAGGAGTAGATCGAGTTTTGAGCATGAAATGAATACGTGAATTTTTGTTTCGGAATGTTTTCTTCGCACGAGATCCATGGCGTTCTCGGGGTTTCCGCGACGCGAAAAGGCGGTTTTCGCGGCCCGAAAAACCCAACACCCTTCACGTGTGCTCTTTGAAGTCCACTTTCCGACTTGCCCTTGGAGTTCTCTTCCCTCGGCTCTCGTCCCTCGGATGTGTCCTCCACGTGTGACCCACCAAGTCCTGCAAGACTCATTCACACATATTAAAATAATATAACACCCTAACCTTAACCATATTGGCACACACATCAAAACCATGATCTTCCCGATCATACTTGGGTCGATTGCCCCAACAATGAATATTTTTTTTTGGAATTCCATGTGTTATTTGGAAAAATTATTTCTTGCAAGAATACTATCCAATATTAATTCTTTTTTAATTTTTTTTAATAGACACAAATCATATCTATCCACACAAAAAATTCAGAATTTTTTTTGACAATTAAACAAATTTTGTGAATTTTTTATCAAAAATTGAAATTTTAAATTTACAAATACATCAAAAACTATTTTTGAAAAACCTAATCTTTTAGAAATTTTTCATTATATTTTGACCATTGAAAAAAAATAGCAACATTTTTTTGAAGTCGAAATTTAATTTTAAAAATTCTCAATTCTATAATGAAAATTATTTTTTCTACATAGAAAATTTATTTTCTTGTGAAAATTTTTACTCAATCAGATTGATTATTTTGACACTTGACAAAAATTTTAAAAATTTTCTAACCGATAAATATTTTTTACAAATTTCTTTTCATAAACAAATTTTAATTAAATATTAAATTTTTTCGGAGATAGATTTTTACAATACAAATTTTTTCATAAATATGCATTGGATTTTGCATACTCACAAACATCAGCAACTAATTTTGCTGAAGAAAACTATTTTTAAGGATTTACTTTTAAAAAATAACTATTTTTACTAAATATAATTATTTTGAAAAAGAAAAATATATTTTTTTATGAAAGTTTTTTTCTATGATTAGAACAATCACTCTTAGTGACAACAAAAATTTTTAACATTTTTTTCGAATTTAACTAATTTTTGGATTTTTTTTAATCTTAGATTTAAATCTTAAATATTACTTAAGTTGCAAAATCTTTTTAGAAAATTTCTACCCCTTAGAAATTTTTCAAAATGTTTTCTATTTTTTTTACTATTTTGATTAACCATATTTTTTTATGTGATCAAAGGGGGAGAGTTATATGAATTAAGTTAAAGGGGAGGTTCATTTCAAATTTATGCTTTGTGATGAATTGCAAAATTTTATGTACTAAATTACAAAAATCATTTTTTATTATTTTTATAAATAATGTTTTTTCTTGTTTTATTTACCCTAACTTAACTAGGGTTGATGTACATCAAAAAGGAATAGATTGTAAGTATCCCGAGTTGGTTTTGATATGGTTGACCGAGTTAAGTCCTATTGTCTTTGATCCTTGTCCAAGTGTGCACAAGCTTAGGAGCAGAAGAAGTTAAGCGAATGACGTATTCAATGAGAAGGATGGTACAGGAAGAGAGCCTATGGGCTCGGTGCATCCGAGAGATGAGGTGTTACGAAAGAGTACATCGGTGGACGAGAAGCTAGAGAGGAAGTTCATTCGAGAAGAACACTAGAGTTGAGTTCGAGTGAGCTCATCTCTGGATTGCCGGAGCATCACCCAAGCAAGGGGAGTCTAAAAATGTCAACTCGATGGCTAACCTTGAAGATCCAAAGAGCCTCAGTTGTGACTGAAGGCATCTCGGTTATCAAGAATTAAAACTTCCACAGAATGGATCTAAGGAGCCTAAGTTTTGACTAAAGGTGTCTCAATTCCGATTGGAGGCATCCTAGTTCAGAACTAAGGCACCCTAATTCAAATCTGAAGGGCCTTTAGTGAACAGTAACCAAAAGTTACCATTTGCATAGTGGACAAAATTCTATTCAACTGAGGCACCCTAGATCACATTAGAATCCCCTCCAGTGCCACGATAACAACGGTAGCATTTAACTGTTAGACTATAAATAGGTATGTAGAGCTAGAAATTAATAACAACAATTGTAATCAACTTTCTAATTCTTTTTCTGAGCTTTCAAAGTGTGTAAGAGGTTTTTTCGCCTTCAACGAAGGAGATCTATAGTCAAGCTTCCAACACCTTGAATTAATAACATTCTCGATTACAACCAAGTAAAATCTACGAGTCCTCTTAGTTTCCTTATGTTGTTTTATTTGTCCAACTAAATTGTTATCCTTATCAAATTAGAAAAATAAGAGATTTTTCTAACTCACTTGCAGGGCCCTATTCACACCCTTCTAGCCAAAACCTACATAATTATCATTGAACAATTTATAGTAGAAATTAATTAAAACAAAAATCACGAGTACCAAAATAAATGTGACTTGAATGCAGTAGATTTTCTATTATTTGAGCATTGTCCTTAAAATCCGATGATCCCAACCATATGGGGATCACACCCAATTTCAAATTTACTCTAGTGGTCAATGAGAAATTTCGATGAGACTAAACCAGTTACTTCAAGGATTAATCGATTTGAAAAATTAGATACTTGGATTACTAAAAAAAATCGATTTTGTTATTAGCCTATCAATAATTAATAATACCATATTAATAAGTTCTACACATATATAAACTCATATCTAATGATACAAACTCATAATTAACATCAATTAGATCGCTTAAGAGGTTTGCCCGTAATGACATAAAAAAAGATGTATTACAAAACAACATGTAAATCCATCAAATAGCAAGATTAAATTCAGCATGATGATACTGATAGAGTAACCCATAAGAAAGAAAAGAAAGAAAAGGAAAGAGGATGAAAACTCGGATCAACTAGTTGTAGCCCAATTTTCTGAACGACTGCCTGAATCTCCTCCTCTATCAGCTTAAAATTTGAAGGAAGTCAACAAGTCTGTAGGCAGTAGTCAAGTTGATTCTTCTGTATGCAGCCTCAGCATCTGAATTAAAATCGACATTTCGATACAGAACTTGTTTTCAATTGTTCATTCAGATAAAACTGAAACTGATCATAGAACAGCAACTCATCAGTCTCAGAAAATAATAATAATAATAATGATAATCTTCTAGAACTTATTTCTCTCGATCTGATAAGTGATAATTAACCTACTTCACACAGCTAATTCAACTGGACAATTAGCATGATTGTAGGAATAGAATTATAATATTTGTACAAATCAAAATAATCGAGTACAGATCCATTTAAATTCCATTAATTAGTTAATCTCTGCTTCAAGTTCCCACACCACCAATTCCATACCTACCTACTTAAATCTTGATTAAAATGTCATTAAAAGTACACCACAACAGCTTAGCAATTGACTTCTTTAGCCACCCATCCATTTTATTAATTACACTTGCAGTGAGTCAATTCAAATTTAAGCAAGATCATCTCCATTTTTTATTTTCTTGCCCTTGGTTTGGTATTTTATTTGGCCTCAAAGTCCAACTTAAGCTTAGTAGAATACATTAAAAAACCAATAAATAATTAATATAAATAAAAGACAGCAGCAAATTCTAAAGATGCCAAGGAGACAGCCACATTTTGTTGAACATAAATGTTGACTACTTTCTTGCCCACCTTTGGCTTTTGTCTTATCAAGTGTTGACTTAATGATGCTACACAAAGAATTACTTCATTTTATTTTCTTTTGGAAATTTGGGCCATGAGTGGGATCTATACTTTTCTTTATAAAGGCCACCATTTTTATAATTAATTTGAACTAGACATTTTATTTATAGATTTCATAGAGAAAATGCACCATCCAAGTAAATAAATAAAGAAAGAATAAAGCATCCCTTGACTAATTCTCAAATTTCACATGAGTAGTTGAGAAATTTCGATTAATTAAATGTCGAGGTGTTTTGCTGTCTTCGTACCCATCAAAACAGCGAGAATCATGGCAATGCTGTCTCTCTAGCTCCTTCTTCTCCATGCATGTGTTTAATTACTTTGCTGCAAGGTTGCCTTCTTCTTCAACTGCATCCTCCTCGGCCTCATCAAAACTGAACATCTTTCCATCATTTCTTATTCAATCCCTTCCACCTCCTGCCATTGCATTTCCTGTTCCTGTTTCAGTTTCAGCTTCAAGCTTATTCCCTGCATGTGTTTATTTCATCTCTTTCTTATAATTAATTAAGTAATTCATTGATTCATCTTTATGCATGGAAGTTTGCATGCATCGATCCATCAGTGTTGTATGTTCTTCTGCCTTCTCTTTACATTTATTTATTACCCAAATGGAAAACTTTCATTTCTCATAGATTGTAAACTTTTACTAAGGGAAGGTTAACTTTACAATAAACTAAAATTAGATCTACGTACTAACACGAGCTTCATTATCGACTATGTTGCTATAGCTCAATCCCAATTACATCAATGGGTCCAATGGTAGTGCATTGATGTCGGAGATGAGTCGTAGCCATCTTATGACTAGTGGGGCACATGGGGGGAGAATCGTCGTCATTGTCACAATATATCATTTAATTTTTTAAGAATCTCAATTTTAAGTTTATGGAAAGACAAATAACATAAAAAGAAAATATTTGATAATTTAGTCTCCAATTGAAGACATAGACAAAGACCCATAAACCTAATTTCTTCACCCATGTGAGCTTTGAATGATACCGCATTAATGACTTCGGTTTTACCCTCTGATTTAGCCTAATTTAACAATTAACCATAAAATTAAATTATGCCGAAACCATTTGAGATGCTAATCAAATTATATGCATGTGATTCAATTAAGCTAAGTAGAAAAAACAAGGACAAAAATTAAAAGGGTATTCTATTTTATTGGAATCATCCAAGGGTTGGCCTTTCTTCCTTTATTATCAAAAGCGGGTGCTTTATTCCACTTCTGCATATTTTACTTTTCAAAATTATCTTTATTTTTGTGTTATTGTAATAGCTACAAGATCATATAACTATTACGCAACGATAATGATTATGATCCCGTAATTGTTATACAACCATAAAGCTGAGGTTCCGTCCTGGCTACAACTAAACAGTTGTAGTAGTTATGATCTCATAACTGCTACAACATAATACTATTGATTAGAAATAAATTATCTATTCATAATTGTTATAATATGATATTGACCTGTGTTGACCAATATTGATAAGTGTTGATAAGAGATAAAGTGTCCATATTACAAAAGATATGAAATATAGTTGCTACACCATAATATTATTAGTGTTTAACAGAATTAATGTGTTATATATAATATTTGTTAGGATCGGTGGACAACTAGAGAGGGTAAGTAGCATGCAAATTAAAATTCCAAATCTCTTGCTTTATACTCAAAAAGAACACGCTATAGGTTAGATATAAATGTCATTAAATAAATAAGGGACTCCGTATTACTTGATTTATAATCAAAGAGGTTACTAATCCAAGACAATGATCGCTCGCTAAAGCAAGCTCTTTCTTTGACAATAAGTCGGAGGCAGAGCAGCCCCTTACAGCAATTGGAAGCTCAAAATACAATTGTGTTTTCTTTTAGAACTAGTTCTAGGATACTATTTATAGTCTATTGGTCAAAAGTGATCGTTGTCGACGTGACACATCTGAAGCACATCTATTGATCCAAGTGCCTCCAATGGAATGGACTGAGATTTTTCTCCATCGCAACGACTTTAGGTTGATCTGGTGACATTAGAGGTGTCTTGGTTCAGCTGAGGTAGATTATGTTGCTTATCTCCACGGTAACGCCTCCAACTCTGATCATCCGAGCCGCCTTAAGTCAAACGAGGCACCTCGAGTCCTCAGGCTGCCTTGAGTCATTTGGGGCACCTGAACTCAATTCAGGCGCCTTGAACGGTCAACCTTCGAAGTTGACCATTCTTCGATTTGCTCGCTTGGATGATGCTCTGGTTGTCCGAATTTGAGCTCACTCAAACTCAACTCTGACCTTCTCCTCGAGCAGGCTTTCTTCCGGCTTCTCATCCCTCGGATGCATCGGTTCATCATTCTCACTCCACCGGTGTACTCTTTCGCAACTCCTCGCCTCTCGAACTCATTGAGTCCGTCGGCTCCCTTCTCATATCATCATTCTCGCTTACTGTATCTTTCGCTCAACTTATTGTGTTCCTAAGTTCCTGAATACTTAGACACAAAGTATCAAACACACAGGACTTAACTAACTATGTTGATCAACATCAAAACTAACCCAAGGTACTTACAATATTGACTAGAGATTAAGTGTCTATTAATTATAGTTAGTTAACTATAACAATATAATTTATTAGAGTTGAAGTGTCTATATTGTAATAACTATGAACTATAACAGTTTCAATATATTTATATTGATTAGAGTTGGAGTGTTCATATTAATGAACCTATAGCTGCTACAATAGTGCTAAAATAAAGATATTTTAAAAATAAAAATATATTAACGTGAAATGGAATATTTTTTAATGTCCTTCAAATAATCCATCTATTAATTATGTGACCTTTTCACATGAACCAACCATAAACGGAAAAGTTTCAACATTGTGTACATATTCAAAGTCCTCTCAGGGGCAAGCAGCATTGAATCTCCACACATGCAACATTTTGAATACTGTGCAAAAAAAAATTTAAAAATGATAATTATGATTTCTTAGGCAACATGTGTTTAGTTAGTTTAGGGTTCCATGTGTATTAATTGAGGTGGCGAGAGTAGGAAGGTCTAATTAAGTAAGGCTGTTCTTGAGCAAAGCAACAAGGCATCTTTTTGATGAGTTGTTGTTGGGGTATCCTTATGACCAAAGAATAGAGCTTCTTTGATTAAGCTAGGGCTCCACTCGATGTACTTTCGGCTGCCATTTCCACAGACATTGTTGCCATATAATTCATGTGCTACCTCATCTTCGTATTCAAGATCTCGTTTAAAAACCACAAAATTAATATAAAGTGTTATCGAAGTGAGAATCCTAGTTCTCAAGTGTTATATTTTCTTACGATTTAGAAGATATCTAGCGTGCCTTAAGCATTGGAGACACCTTTACTTTTAGTGGCATTTTGTGGACATCAAAAAATATTTCTAAAAAAGGAAATTGTGTTTTTTAGAAGTTTAGTGATCTGCATCAACCTTCAAACACCCCTAATGAAATAAATAATTAAGAAAAAAATTAAATAAAAAGAAAAATCTGATTATCAAAAGTGGGTCGGATGATTGGTGTGTCGATGTTATCATTTTAAGGTTTAAGATCAAAATTTGACAAAATTAGTATGATCATCTCTCTATCTGCTAATCATAATATCTGAATATTAGTCTCTAGATTTATCTTTTCCGTATTGAACGCTAAACAAATAAATCGACTTCCTCCAATTAAAAGACAAAGCAAATATGGGTCCACGGTGGGCCAGGAGTTCATGCAGCCGGAAAAGGCCTGGCCGACGCACATGGCGGTGGGCCACCGGCGGTCGGTGGCGGGCGCCGCCGCAGCGACAAAATCTATCATCTAATCTCCGTTCCACGCCATGTGGTAGATTCATGTATATATTTCCCAAAGACAGGTCGAATTGGAATTTATACTTGTCTACTGATTATACCCCCAAAGCTGTGATTTTATTGGTCCCGAATTAATACTTTATTCTTTCGATTAATTTATTTTTTGATAAATGATCTAAAATAGATTATCGATGAAATTTTTATACGTACTTGTCATTGTATGATTAGGCGAGGATGACACTCGGCGGTCCCTGATGAAAGGGGCCCACATTATTCTGTTGATCTTAGACACGTCATTAAAGTGCACATTTCATTTAGTCTCATGCCACCTAAAAAGTGAGATATTATACCGAAACAAAGTAGCAAAAATCTTAAATGAATAAAATGTTCAAGATATTTTTAAAAAAAATTATAAAGTTGTTTTTTTTTTTGGCTAAATTTACTCAACTAACTGATACGATAATATTGGATTGATATTTTTTAAACAAAAAATAAAATAAAATGGATTTTAAATCAATTTGTATTTTTTTCCTCCAAAGAAACTTATGGTACTCACCACCTCCGCACGTGCCGAGTCGTTCACGAGCAAACGTAATTAGCTGCAACCGTTATCTCAGGCAGTAACTGTAACGGGAACGTCAAATCGATTCCGTTTCTAAACCGGCATGCGGGCCGATATATTGTTTGGTTAACCCCCGGTATAAATAAGCTCAGCTGTCGCCCTCCCTGGGCAGGGGAGCCGAGAAGAGCGACGGAGCAACCATAGAAGGTGCTCTAATGGCGGACCGTGTTGCAAGTAGAGATTGATAGCTTCCTCGCTGTTGCTTTGTTGGCGAAAAGTCGCTGATTCTTTTGGTGGGGCGGAGAGCAAGAACCGCAGCTGGGGTTTCTGGTTCTTGCCTGCAGCGCACGGTGTCGGATAATGGAATGGCAGCGAGAAGGGACGAGGAGTGAGTGAGACCCGACGGTTCCTAACTCCTTTGATTCCCTTGTTGCTTCCTGTTGCCCCGCCGCTTCGATTGGCGAGTAGCACAGCGAATAGAATCGCTGACGATCTACACTGCTCCTGGGATTTCCCTGTCTGCTCGGCGAATCGTCCCGTTTGTTGACGAGCATCGTTGTGCTTGTCGCCAATTGCGCCCCGCACTGTCTGTTTCGAGAGAAAGATCCAAAGCGGGCTTCCCCTTTTTCCGGTTTCCCCTGTGACGTCCTGTTGAAAAAGATTGGATTTTTATGCTTTTCCGATAGCTTGTTCGCTATCTAAGGTGTATCGATTTGACGTGGTGAAGCTTGTGGGGGTGTTTTGGGAGGCGGAGATGTTGGATTTGGTGCTAGATTCCGATGGCGACGTCCGGCTGGAAGTGATTAACTCCAGCCAGAGCTCGATGAGCAGCAGTGGCGACAGTCGGAGTAGTTTCTCGCGTCTTTCATTTGATACTGCTGCACCTGCGCCGCTGGAGGCGACGGTGGAGGTCCCCGCCGGCCGTCGCCCCTGTGCTCCGACCCGGCTTCCCTCCAAGCCGCACCGCTCGTCTGATCCGGCCTGGGCCGCGATTAGTTCTCGGTCCCTTCCCGCCAATCTCGGCCCCCGGGACTTCAAGCTCCTCCGCCGCATTGGCAGTGGCGACATCGGAACTGTCTATCTCTGCCGCTTGCGCGACGAGGCCTGGCCGCACCCGTACGCGATGAAGGTGGTCGACAAGCTGGCGCTGTCGAAGAAGAAGAAGCTCGATAGGGCAGCGACGGAGAAGAGGATCCTCCGGATCCTCGATCACCCCTTCCTCCCCACTCTCTACGCCGACTTCGATGCTTCGCCGCACTACTCCTGCGTCGTGATGGAATACTGCAGCGGCGGAGACCTTCACACGCTCCGCCACCGGCAGCCCCGCCAACGCTTCTCCGTCACCGCCACCAGGTGCTCTACCGAACCTATTTTCTTCGACTAAAAATCGAATCCTTTTCCCATCTTCCACCAACTTTTGCCTTCACGGAATTCACACAATTTTGAACTTTCTCTTCGATCGGAGACTACTTGGTCATCTTTTAATCATAACTGGAAAGATTCCTTCTTTCCAACATTTGACCTTGAAGATGCTTCCTTTTGGCTCTGTTCTGGCTATGACGCTTTTGTTGAAATGCCTTAGGTTCTACGCGGCGGAGGTGCTGCTCGCCATAGAGTATCTTCACATGCTCGGTATCGTCTACCGCGACCTGAAGCCGGAGAACATCCTCATCCGCTCCGACGGTCACATCATGCTCTCTGACTTCGACCTCTCCCTGGAGTCCACCTCCTCCCCCACTCTCGAGCACATCGCCACCTCCACAGCGGCGGACAGGGGCCACTCCGCCCCTGAAAACGGCGAGCGCTTCCCCGCCGATCCCTCCTGCCTCCCCTTCCTCGCCCGCCGGCCGCCACCCCACATGGCCACGAAGGCCGACCCTTGGCGCTTCGTCGCGGAGCCCGTCGACGCCCGGTCGTGCTCCTTCGTTGGTACCCACGAGTACGTCGCGCCGGAGGTCGCCGCAGGTCAGCCCCACGGCAGCGCCGTCGACTGGTGGGCCTACGGCATCCTCCTCTACGAGCTCCTCTACGGGCGCACTCCCTTCGCCGGGCCCACCAACCAGCAGACCCTACACAACATCGTCAAGCAGCCGCTGTCATTCCCGACGGCCGACCCTTCCTCGTCGGCGGCGAAGGATCTCATCGCCAGCCTGCTCGCTAAGGACCCCACCGCCCGCCTCGGCTCCCGGCGCGGCGCGGCGGACGTCAAGGCGCACCCTTTCTTCAAGGGCCTCAACCTGGCGCTCATGCGCTCGCTCCGGCCACCGGTTCTGCCCGGTCCGACCCGGTCCTACTACCACTCCCGTAAGCAGCCCCCATGCCAACCCGGTTCGAGTTCTTCTAGTTTGTAGTCCGACCCGAATCCGATTCCATCGGTCGGGTAAATTTTCACATGTGGTCCAAAACTTGTACCCACTCGCTGGATTGACTTGTGAAATGCACCACGCGCAGTGACTAGTGATCAAGTTTCCACCTTCCCATTCTACGTAACTAGCTCGACGCCGTTACCGCCGGTTGACCTTTGCGAACCGGTCGCGAAGAAGCTGACGCCGAAGGTTCGGCGCAATCCCGAGCCGGAACTAGGACAGCGGGCACCGAACTGGGCACGCACATCCAAGACGCGTGTCTTCTCGGAGACGTGTCTAGCAGCCGTCGCGCGGGTGCAGCAGCCCCGGTGGTGGGCTTTTCGAGCTAGCTGAGCGGAGAGAACGACGTTCACGGGACTTGTCCCTGGAGACAAGACACGGAGTGGACGCGTGAAGGGCAGGGGCAGACAGGGAGGACTTTATCAACTGCAGGACAGCGTGAGTAAATATGCCTGGATATGGTAATTGTCACTAATTACGTTACAATATAATATAATAAAATAAAATAAAATAAAAAATGAGTGAGGTGATATAGCAGAGCAGAGGGTTGGTAACGTAATGGAGGAGTAATGGCTGCATGTTGTGGCGTGGAGCAGAACAGGGCTACGTTAGTAATGGGAAGGCAGCTAGCTAGAGAGAGGGAGATGTGATTTGTGGGCAGTTAATACGAGGAGTTACGAGAGAGAGGGGAAAAAAAAAAGCAGGGGAGGTTTTCGAGAGGGGATAAAAAAAAATTGTGTGACGACGTGAAGATTTGAACTGAACTGTCAGATGATGGAAGGGTCTGAAAAGACTTTTACAAGTCAATTGTAGGAAGGAAGCTTGTCAATTGGCCAAAGGCAGCTATTGCAGCATGGTGACTATTAATTTCTGCTCCCGCTGTGAATTGGCAGAGTACGATGGTGAGCTAATCCAAAAACGTTGTACGAAATGTTGAATGTTTAATTAGTCGCTCAACTTTGAACAAGGAGGCATGAGAATTGAACTGGCTTGATAGCATGAACAGAAACCAAATGAGCCAATTGTCACTTTTATAAGCTTTCTAAAAATGTTAATATGCAGTTTTACGAAGGGGGGGCCTACACTATGTTAGGGAGCATAGACTGGGTAAATTATTGGAAAGATACAAATTGATATAATTTTATCGAAATTAATATTAGACATTATCTCTATAAAATAATATTGTTCCGCTATAGATTATTCACGGATAGTAATAATTCATTTTTTAAAATACAACGACGATGTCTCAAAATAGAAGTACTATAAATTTTAAGACTAATGAATTTTCTCGTAGATTTTTCGGATTTTGGATGCACACAATGGGATGAATACTAATAACTTTAATGATTGAATGAATAAATGAATCCATCATTTAGAAGATTCTATTTATATAAGGGAAGAGGTAAGGTACCTTTTGGTAAGTGGGTGTGACCTTTAGTTTAGGATTAATCTAGATCGTTCGATCTTTAGGTAAGTGGGTATAACCTTTCAGATAACCCTTTGATCTCATTCATCATTGATCTGACGCTTCAAATCAAGTCTCTTTTCACCAACGGTCAGATCGTGACTTTTCACGATCAACGCTCCAGATCGTGTCACTTGCGATCCAGCACCCATATTCGATCCAACGGTTGCCATTTGTTTGCCCAGTCAACAGTCTAGTTATTTTCCTACTTATATTTGAGTGTTACGCAGGCACTGCCACATCACATGCCACGTCACTCGAGCACCATGTAGGCACTGCCATATCACCGACACATCACCTGAAGCATAAATTTAAGCTCCTTAATGCTCTTCGCGATGATGCATACGTGCGAAGTGCAAAATGCGTCAACAAAATGCTCATTGCGCACGTGTGCACGTGCACGCGTGGCGGGTGGCGGGCTCGCAGGTGCGAGCACTTGCTCGCCTGTGAGAAGAGACCACCTATGTTTTTTTTAATTCTATTAACACAGGAATACATATAAGGAAGTAAATCCCTTCGGAAATTTCAGATGTGAGACTAATTCCATCTACTTTCTTTTATGCAAATTTTAGGCTAACTTTAAACAATTAATTTCTCATTTATCTGTAATCGATTTTGATCAAATTAATAATCTAAATTTATCTACGTGAAACGTAGATTTCGTTTTAAAGTCAATTCTGACTTTCATTTATTGATAACACCTCGATTTTTCTTTGTAAAATCGTATTTGGTCTTAATTATTTTTTGTTTAAGTACCAAATATCCATCAATCCCCCACATGAATAGAAATTAATGCATGTATGCATGTTGACACTTTACAAAAGTCCAATCGACAAGTCAATGCATCGGGATAGGTAGCTTGTAGCTTTGAACCTTCCGTAGTGGAATGCTATCGAGTACAGTAAACGTGATGTGTTAAACTGTTTAGCTGTTTGTGTATACTAAGACAATAGTACCCACACAGGGACTTATTTTACCTACTTTTGATTCTCATGGTTGGTTCCGTTTTGGATATGGACATCATCTTAGATTCATGAGTGTTTTATTGAAGCGGTCTATCTTCACACTCATATAGGTGACGCTTCTATCAAAAGTATACCACCATACTCCAGCTTATAAATGTATAGATGTCATTAAAAGCATAAGCTTAATCTCACTACAGTGGTAGAATAACACATATTCATCCTAGGACTGGGATAGAGATAATATATCTCGTGTGGTATAACACAACTTCTATAACTTCTTTGTCCCATTGAACCAAGATCTTGGGATCTCCAGTCAACAAGGTTGTGTTACCGCTACAGTCATTTTAGTTATAATTTTTTATCTCATTCCTCTTGATGAGCAGTATAGTTGATCTCGATTAAGCCCCTTCGTAAGAGGATCTGCCAAATTATTTTTGGACTTAACATATTCGATTGTAATCAATCCATTCGAGATCAACTGCCTAATGATATTGTGTCTACGACGTATATATCGTGACTTATCATTATACATACTACTCTGTGCCCTTTCAATCGTCGATTGACTATAAGTACGGCGGGCACAGATTTGGTCCAGCTCGGAATATCTTTTAAGAAGTTCCGTAGTCATTCAGCTTCCTCAGCTGCTTTGTCTAGTGCTATAAACTCGGATTCCGTAGTTGATCGAGCAATGCACGTTTGCTTAGTGAACTTCCAAGTTACCGCTTCCCCACCGATCGTGAATACATATCCACTAGTGGATTTGGAGTCTTTTGTATCTGATATCCAATTAGCATCACAGTATCCCTCTAAGACAGCATGATATCTTCCATACTGTAATCCGTAGTTCATATTATATTTCAAATATCTAAGAAATTGCATCAGTGCTTTCCAATGGGTGTCGTTTGGATTACTCGTAAAACGACTCAGCTTGTTAACCGCACAAGCAATATCTGTTGGACCAATCTATGGTCCGGAGTGACTATGTGTTTTGATGTTTGGGCAAAAGGTTTAAGTTAGGTTTGCTCTTGTATTTGATATGTGTATTTGAGTGTGTAGGTTTGCAGGATACACGTAGGCTTAGCTGGACGATTTCAGGTCCGGTGAAGGATGGCATGAGGAAACAAGCCGTGGGCTTGTATGCATCCGAGGGACCGTGGACAAAGCAGGAACGATGAGCCGAGGGAAGCGCACTTCGAGGCATACGCGAAAGATGACATGAGGATGAGCTGCAAGTTCATATGCATCCGAGGGACGAGAGCCAAAGTCGAAGAAGGCTTGAAGGCAACAGGTCGAAGCTACAAAAGAAGAGTCAGCTAAGTCGTGAGGGTCCAAGTGTGAGAGAATTGTACTTGGGAAGGGAAACCCTAGGTTTAGGGTTTGGGCAGTCGACTGGTGCTTGGATCAGTCGACTGATGTAGAGCACAGAAAGATCAGTTGACTGGTGTCGGCTGGAATTCAAACGTTGGGGTTGCAACGTTCGAATCCAAGTGGACCAGTTGACTGGTGTTGGCACCAGTCGACTGGTAACGGCAGGAACAATGTCGAGCTCTATTTAAGAGAGCTCGGTTTGACTGGGCAAAGGTTGACGAAATAAGCTTGGTTAGAGCTTATTAGTAGTCTTCAAGTGCTCAGATGTTATCGGGAGTTTGTGGCGAGGTTTCTCCACCCACAAGGAGTGACGTGAGCTAGCCGGAGGTCTTCCGGGGAGTCATCCACCGACGGATCGGGATCGTCAACCTTACGGACAACCGTGGATTGTCCACCTTCCATTTCCTCCCGTTCCCGTTGTATTCGTTCCTTCGGTATCAAATTCTTTGACTTCGTCTTCTAAAAGTTGCATTCCTTGGATTCTTTTCTTGGCTCTCACTACAAGAATTTTTGGATTCAACAACACCCAATAGACAACGGTTTTTTGAAAAACCGTTGTCTTTTTTTATTTAACAACGGTTTTTTCCAAAACTGTTGATGTTGAAAAAAAATTTGCGGAAAAAGACAACGGTTGTTAAAAAACCGTTGTCTTATGTATGTCAAAGACAACAGTTTTTTAAAAACCATTGTCTATTGGGTTGGTTACGACAACAATTTTTAAATAACCGTTGTCTATTGGTGTTGCTTACGTGGTAATACACAACAGCGAGCGCGAAAACGAAAAATGACCGCCTTTTATGAATCTTCTTTCTTCTCTCTCGTGTGTCGCGAGCCCTAATCCCAGCCAAGCCAACCCGACTCTTCTTCTCTCTCGCGTGCCCTGGATCGCAGCCAAGCGCCGACTCTTCTTCTCCCTCGCGTGCCCTAGATCGCAGCCAAGCGTCGACCTCTTCTTCTCCCTTGCGAGCCCTAAATCGTAGCCAAGCCGACCTCGAGGCTCCAATCCCCATTCGTGCCTATACGAAGGAGGTAGAACAGTTCGATCCGACCTTTCAAAATATTGCACCATGGAAAATCACACCATGGTCGATCCGGCCGACACAGCCGCTGCCACCGCCCGAGTCAGTGACGAGGTGGATCCATCCCAGAAGGAGGACGACGAGCACGACTCCAAAGAGGTTGTTCTCCTCCGTTACTTTCTGCAAGAATGGGAGCTGGTGAAGTCCATCCTCGACCGCATAGTCGACAATGGGGGCGTCTCGTCTCCGTCCGATGTTCACAAGATCCGATCTATTGTAGGCTTCCTTCGCTCTTCTATCGCATCTCAGTTTGTTTTTATCCGCAAATCTTTGATTTACTATTGAGCAAAATCTCTTTTTTATGCCTTCTTAATTGACTGCACAGATGGACAAATACTAAGAACAGGGATAACTCCTGGAACCCTTCTTGGAAATAATAATTTTGCAAGAGAAAACCACCCCAACTTATGTAGAAGGCATAAAATTTGGTGATACCCACATTTCTGAAGACAACATGCACTACGACCACCATAACATGAGATTCAAACAAAGAAATAAGAATGACAAAGCAAACCACATTAATATTGGACAGCAGCACACTATCAGTGACAACTGTGAAAAGAATATTGAGAGTTGCATTGATGGAATGCAAGCTTTTGATGTTATAATGGGTTTCCTGTAAAAGTGGGTTTGCAAGTTAATGGAATAGAGAAATCTGTCACCAATACAACATCTTCCGATAGCAACAGCTTCCAAAAGGCTAAAAAGACAAATAGCCAATCTCATTCAAAACACAAACAAGGTAATTTCTTATTTTCGTTTGAGCAATAGCAAATGCCAGAGTGATCAAATATATTTTTAATATCTTGATGATCAGTTGTTTTTTATGTATGTCAACTTACACTGTTTTTACTTGCAGGTTCTGCAGGAACTGTCTATGATGGATTTCTGCGTTTGGAACAATTGAAAGCTAAGCAGGTTGCCAAACATAATATTTCAAAAGAGTTGCCTGAAGGGAATGGAAGAGCTTTTCCATTCTAAAATAGAAAGCTAAGAGCCTTTCTAAAGAAAATCATTTGCCTGCCCGTTCTCAACTTGAAGCATATGAGGATCAAGATAATGGTGCAGGTCTTTTATTTAAAATTGTAAAGTTTGCTTTTTGATTTTAAGAGAAATCAACTGCATGGTTGTATGATTTTCTATGCTTTTGAACGTATTATGTCTACCAAATTTCTTGCTCTTTTTCCACGATAATTTGTTGATGCTTTTAAGGTGGAATTATTGCAAGCTAGCACTAATATTGGCTTAACCTTGATGAAATTTGATATGCAAGTTTTGTTCCCAAATAGTTCTTAAATTGGCGGTTGATAATACTTTACTACAAAGTGCATAGTGACTCAATAGCTTTATGAGCTACTTGGGGTATGTCTGTTTGACAAGTGTCCTTGCCACGTCAAATATTAATTCCTGTCAGTAGTTTACTTCTATATATGTTAACATGTTGCATATATGCAATTATGCAAAATCAGTAGGAGAATTATACATAGAGCCACTTATCTGATAATCTTGTTTAGCAGTAACTTGGGATGTTTTCTGGGATGTTCTGTATCTTTCTCATCTATAATAAGGAGGTCAATATTTAGCAGTAACTTTGGATGTTCTGTATCTGATAATTTCACTATTTATGAATTTTTATCCTGATTTACAAGTCTTGCTGTTAAATAAAAAAACTTAGTTGTAACTTAAGGCTGAATTTCATGTGGAGTGTGGACCATTGCCTTGATATCTGATACATTTTGACCAGCATAGGTGGTTCTAAATGGCTACATACATATGCAGAGGCTGATTTGTCAGTTGTTCAAGCTTGGAACTTACGACTGTTGTTATAATTTAAACATTCTGTTCACTGTTTACTGCAGGGGCTGATTTGTCAGTTGTTCAAGCTTGGAACTTACGACCGTCACTTATTTGGGAAGATGACCAATGGATAGAATGGTCTCATGCGAAAGAAAAGGTTGCTCTTGAAACGATTTTCTTTTAACCTTTATTATCAATACCTTCTCTTTGTTTTTCCCCTTTTCCTTTTATTCCACTGCCATTTGCACTCCTTTAAGATTGTCTTTCTGGATTTTTTTTGTGTTTGAAATCTGTTTTACTATTATCCTGCAATAGGGCGATACACCCCAGGAGAAACGTCAAAAGCTTTGGCAATTAGATAACAAAAGTAAAGAAGAAATAATTGGAAGATTGAATACTCACACAGATGACTCAAGCAAGCTGGAAGAGACAAACCCACTTAATTTGTCAGCAGTATATCAATTAATAGGGAATATTTTCGAGATCCCATGTTGTTTGTCATTGCTTTCAAATTGATATGTTTTCTGCTAAGTCAATGCTATTACTAAATGTAGTTACTGGAGGGATTGCAAAGCTCTCTGCTTATATCCAAGATTCCTAGTTTGTCACATGATAAAGGCACCAAGAACTTGCATACCATCTTCTAGAGGTAACTTTATTCTTAAGAAAAAGATACATTTATCCTTATCCTATCCGACTTGCGAGTATTTAAATTCTCCAATTTTTTTTTCAGGTCAGAGTCAGATAAATCGCAGATAGCTTCCTTACTATGCATTTTAGTTCACATAGAAATTTCCTGCGCCACTATGACAGAATTAAATCTAGGGTTCATGTACATAAATGCAGGATAAATTTAGTGAACTGAAGGACCAAATGAAGGCTGGATTACTTCTCAACACAAATGAGGTTTGCCCAAGACATTTTGTTCTACATGCTAAATGTTTCCTTTTTTGCAATTCAAGTTATGTATACTGCATCTCATATGTTCCCTTAAATGCATTTTCTGGACCAGGCTAAGTTCCTACAACTTTATTCAAAATGTAAGTGTTTTGAAACTGCAATTTTTTGACTCACTTGACAAGGGTAACCATGCCTGAGAAATAATGAGATGCTTCTATTTTTTCCTCCAGTTAATTTACAATTTCTAGTTATCATTCTTTATATCATGGTTATCATACCACATGCTAAAAAATAGGCATCACGTTTACACTTGGATTTTCCCATACCATGAGTGCACTGCTCATTCACTGAAATTTTGGAGAATCTACACATGTACTTCTTTACCATTCTGCTATTTTGCTGAAGCTTCGAACCAGCAAATTTGGCTTGCTTTCACAAATTTTTTTATTGCTCAAACTGAAAGTCATCTTCTATCTGTTTATCATATCCTTTTGTTAGACTAAGTCATGGGTAACTTTGTATCATAATTATCTTCTAGAATCTTTTGGTCTACTATTTTTAGTTGTGCATGAATGCTCATTTTATATTTCTATTTGTTGTGACAATTCATATCCAAGGGAAGGAATCAGCTTATGGTGCAAAGCTAAGGGGCGCGGCTGTCTTCATCTGGTTGACTGCACTTGGATGAAGCTACTTGGGTGCGGCTGTCTTCATCTATTTGTATATCTCAGTTTCTGGTTCTTGATGTATATGATATTTTGATGATGTTATCTCAGTTTGGACTAATACTGAGGATATCTTGATGTATGATATTTGCACAGTATGATGTATGATATTTGATGATATTTTGATGTATGATAGTTTGAAGTGTGTTTGCTCAATATTGTTTAATTATTTAAATAATTTATTTTTTAAATGGTATTTGTTGTAAATTGTTGGCTGTGTCAACCAAAAGACAATGATTTTTATTTGTTGTTAAATTATTGCTTAAATCACACAAAAACAATGGTTTAATACTATTGTAAACCTGTTGTTGATCACATTAAAAGATAACGGTGAAAATCCATTGCTATTCTGTTGTTATTGAGTATAAACGACAACGGTTTGTAACTGTTGATGTAGACCACCCATAGTTTGCAAAATCGCGATCCTGGATCGTAGGATCGTTCGATCCTACGATCCTACTCCAGAAATCGATCCAGAATCGCGCAGAATCATTTTTCGTAGCAGGATCGCAGCAGGATCGGTAGGATCGGACAGAATCGGACAGAATCGTATAGGATCGGACAGAATCGGAGCAGAATCGGAGCAGGATCGGTGAAAGCTTCAAGAGGTCATAATTTTTGACTCGGATTGAACCACGTGACCTATAATATATCAAATTGAAACTCGTTCAAAGATCTACAGGTTAGTTTTAAGATTGAATCCCAAAAAATATTATTTAAAGTCTTTTCAGAAGCTCAGAAGATTATTAGTCTTTATTATTATTATTTTTTTATCTTTTACAGAGTTAGTGTTAGGGTTTTAAGATTATTTAAACATCTATTTAATTATTTTTAGTTAGTTTTTGATTAATAATATTATGTTATATCTTTTTCCTAAGGGTTTTAAGATTATTTAAACATCTATTTAATTATTTTTAGTTAGTTTTTGATTAATAATATTATGTTATATCTTTTTCCTAAAATGATACGTTTTTAGATGTCTATTATCTAATATGTTGACAATTAAATTGGATCATCTTGTAATCAATAGAATATTCTTGAAGTTGAACGTGATTATTATCATTATAGTGTTAATAAAAATTGTATATTCTTTCATTTTAAGGGTTTTTGTTAGGATCGTACGATTTTACGATCCGATCCTGACCGATCCGATCCTGACCCCAAATCGATCCTGTGTAGGATCGCGATTCTACGAACATTGAGACCACCCCTTTTAACAACATGACCTTTAACAACAGTGTTTTTCGCCTACGACAACGGTGAACGCCCGTGATTATAAAGCATTTTTCTACTAGTGTCTGGTCCAATCGTCTAGTAATGCTTGAGCTTCCAATGAGTCGGGAGACATAGTTGATCGTCGTTCATCTAATATGTTGCTGCCGGCACTGAACGTCTGCTCCACAGCAACAGTTGATACTAGAGAAATTAAAATTTCTTTTGCGATCACAGAGAGAACGGGAAAGTTTTGAGCCTTCTGTGACCACCACTTCAAGATATTGAAATCTTTGCTATCTGCTTCATTAAAATCAAAAGATGTTGTAAAATAATTCTCAAGTTCCTGTGTGGAACTTGAGGATCCTCATGGACGTTTCGTCCGTTCTTTTAATAAAAGTTGTACTTTTGTAAGTTTTAAATTAGTACTAGTAGGTTGTTGTGTTTCAGAAATATTAGTTTGTATTCCATATTTAACATAATATTGATTATAAAGATCATATAAATAATTTCTAATATTATACATAATATTAACTGGATCCGAAGAGGATGAATCTTTAACAGGAATTAAAGCGTCATAATATAAAGTTAACATTTCTTGTAAAACTTCTTATTTAAATTTAGGATTTAAAGTAAATGCAATTAAATAAATTTTAGGAATAAAATAAAAATATTTTTCCCATTTAGTTTTCATAGCTAATATGCATAAAGTTAAAACTTCATTATTAACATGTTCATTTAATATTAATACTATACTATAAAAATTCACTAAAATTAAATGGCAGTAGGATAATAAACACCGGAAAGTTATTCAGTTGCATCGTTAAATACTTTTAAAATTTCATAAATATTACTACAAATATTCCATTGTTGTGAAAATAAATATATATTAGTATTACTATTTTGTGCAAAAAATAAACATAATAAATTTTTATATTGAAATGAATCTTGTAATAATTGATATGTTGAATTCCAACGTGTTGGAACATCACATGGAAATTTTTTAGGTCTAATTCCATTAGCTTTACAAAATCTACCTCATTGTTTCATCATAGATGGATGCGACTATAAATATGAAATTGCGATTCTAATTGGTTGAATATAATCTTCTAAAAGTTTTAATCCATCTTGAACACATAAATTTAAAACATGGCATACACAATGAATATGAAAAAATAAACCACCAATAACAGGTTGACAAACAAATTTCAGTTCATTTATAAAAGCGGTATTAGAACTAGCATTGTCTAATGATATTGAAAATATTTTATGAGTCAATCCATATTCTTCTAAAATTATACATAATAATTGTGCAATGTTATAGGCAGTATGTGATTCATCAAAAATTCTATAAGCTAACAATCTTTTTTGGAGGATCTAAGAGTTATCAATCCAATGGCATGTCACACCCATATAAGAATGAGTTTGCCAATGATCACTCCAAATATCGGAACATAAAGAAACTTTATTATTTAATTTACTAAATTCATCAATTAAATTCTTTTTCCCTTGTTTTACTAATCTTTTAATTGTACGAGTAAGTGTAGTCCTACGAACACGTTTAGCAACACGATTAAGAGATACTTTACAAAAATCTTCAAATATGCATTTAGATCCAAAACTAAAAGAAAGATGTTCTATGGAAACAAATTTAACTAATGATTCTCTTAATTTATTATCCGAATATAAAAATAAATCAGAATCAGTACTACTACCACTAGAAAATCTAGATAATTGTGTTTGAGAGCGGTCAAGCCCATATTCTGTCGAGTGTTTCGTTTCTACATGTCGTTTCAATGACCCATAGCTGTCGCCGGCTTGGAATTTCTAGGAAGCATTGCAATGCTTACATTTTGCACGTAATTCTCCCGACGGAAGTGTGACCTTCTCAAAATTTTTAGTGAAAATAGAAGATTTTAAAGGAGGATTCTTTCGAACCTTAGAAGTAATCGCATCGGTACTTCCTTGCGTTTCGAGCATCGAGGGCGTTGGGGCTAAGCCTCGATCTCATCATCGGTGAATTGAATTTGAAGGTTGGGATCCTCGTACGCTATTTTTTTCCCCTCCGAGATCGAGATGATGAAGCTCCGTGACCACCTTCCATTATCGTCGAAAAATGAAGAATGCGGAGAGAAGTTGAGACTTGAGATTTGAGAATGAGAGATTGAGAGAAGAGAAGATATATATGAAAATGATGAAATGAACTCCCTATTTATAGAGTTTGGATCATAATGGTCACTAAATCATAGCCATTGATAAAAAAATGGTCAAATGATCTAAACCGTTGAAAAAAAACAAAAAAAAAACAAAAAAACCCTTCCAACGTTAACTGCCGGTTCAGTGCCGTTGGAACCGGCGGTTAACCGAACCGGTGGTTAACCTCCGGTACGGCGGTTTTCTTCAGCCCAGAACCGCAACCGGCCCGGCATCCTGCCGGGTTGGTTCCGGTTCGGCCCGGCGAACCAGGTCAACAGGCCACCCAACCCGTTGACCCGGGCCGGGTCCGGGCTGGACCCAACCCGTGGGCAGGTCTAGGTAAAAATCCTAACTCATTGGGGAGTTTAGGTGTGGGGATGTCTTGTGATAGGATCCATGCATGTTTGCATTGCATATGCATTGGCGGTATAAGACCAAGGTGAAGTCTTGGCAACGTAAGTCCAAAATGTTATTTAGCATTTTATTTGCTATTTGTTTTCCCTAACTTGAACGGATTGCTAAACATCATAAAGGGGAGATTGTTGGAGCAATCTATGGTCCGGAGTGACCATGTGTTTTGATGTTTGGGTAAAAGATTTAAGTTAAGTTTGCCCTTGTATTTGATATGTAACGACCCGGCCCCTCGGCCCCTTTGGCGGCCAAATTCCATTTTTGGCGGCCCCTTTGGCGACCCTTTATGTCATCAACCGATGACCATCGGCCATGCCGTTACTCACTAGGACTTTCCACCCTTGGCCAGTGGATTTTTGCCTTCCCCAGGATTCAACCCTAGACCTCCAAGCTTAAGTACTAGAGTTTATGAATCCCGGTAACCAATTGAGCTTACTGGGATTCATAAACTCTAGTACTTAAGCTTGGAGGTCTAGGGTTCGAATCCTGGTGAGTAACGGCACGGCCGATGGTCACCAGTTGAACGACATGACCGATGGTCGCCGGTTGAACGGCACGGTCGATGGTCGTCGATTGACGACATAAAGGGTCACCAAAGGGGCCGCCAAATATGGAATTTGGGCGCCAAAGGGGTCGAGGGGCCGGGTCGTTACAATTAAAAGGTGCCTTTTTATGTAGCGGCCCTGACCTCTCTGGTCCCGCAGGCAACCCTCTAGGTCGGCGACCCTACGGTCTTCCCACTCCCAGCAATGGGTTTTTGCCTTCCCCAGATTCGAACCCTAGGCCTTCAGGACAAGTATAAAGGTTCCTTGAATCTGGTAGCCAAGTGAGCTTGATATGTGTATTTGAGTGTGCAGGTTTGCAGGATATACATAGACATAATTGGACGACTTCAGGTCCGGTGAAGGATGGCATGAGGAAACAAGCCGTGGGCTTGTATGCATCCGAGGGACCGTGGACAAAGTAGGAATGATGAGCCGAGGGAAGCGCACTTTGAGGCATACGCGAAGGATGGCATGAGGACGAGCCGCAAGTTCGTATACATCCGAGGAACGAGAGCCAAAGTCGATGAAGGCTTGAAGGCAACAGGTCGAAGCTGCAAAAGAAGAGTCAGCTGAGTCGTGAGGGTCCGAGTGTGAGAGAATTATACTCAGGAAGGGAAACCCTAGGTTTAGGGATTGGGCAGTCGACTGGTGCTTGGATCAGTCGACTGATGTAGAGCACAGAAAGATCAGTCGACTGATCTTATGATCAGTTGACTGGTGTCGGCTGGAATTCGAACGTTGGGTTTGCAACGTTCGAATCCAAGTGGACCAGTCGACTGGTATTAGCACCAGTCGACTGGTAACGGTAGGAATAATGTTGAGCTCTATTTAAGAGAGCTCGGTTTGACTGGGCAAAGGTTGACGAAATAACCTTGGTTAGAGCTTATTAGTAGTCTCCAAGTGTTCAGGTACTGTCAGGAGTTTGTGGCGAGGTTTCTCCACCATAAGGAGCGACGTGAGCTAGCCGGAGGTCTTCCGGGGAGTCATCCACCGACGGATTAGGATCGTCCACCTTACAGACAGCCGTAGAGTAGGAGCTTTATCTCCGAACCACATAAACGATTTGTGTTAGCATTGATTTTAATTAATAGTTTAAGTTTCTGCTTGTGCGTGCTAACACTTGTAGGAAGAAACCACGAATTAAGTGGGTGAACGACTATTCACCCCTCTAGCCGTACGCACCGGTCCCAATAATATCCGGATGTGTGCAGTGTTGGAATCTATGGTCTGGAGTGATCATGTGTTTTGATGTTTGGGCAAAGAGTTTAAGTTAGGTTTACCATTATATTTGATATGTGTATGTGAGTATTCTGGTTTGTAGGATACACATAGCCTTAGCTGGACGGCTTTGGGTCCAGTGAAGGATGGCATGAGGAGACACGCAGTGGACTTGTATGCATCCAAGGGACCGTGGACAAAGCAGGAACGATGAGCCGAGGGAGGCGCACTTTGAGGCATACGCGAAGGATGGCATGAGGACGAGTCACGGGTTCGTATGCATCCGAGGGATGAGAGCCAAAGTCGAAGAAAGCTTGAAGGCAACAGGTCGATCCTTCCTTAGCTGAGTCGTGAGGGTCCGAGTGTGAGAGAATTATACTCGAGAAGGGAAACCCTAGGTTTAGGGGTTGGGCAGTCGACTGCGGCTTGTAGCAATCGACTGGTAGTTGGCACAGAAAGATCAGTTGACTGATCTTCTGTGCAGTCAACTGGTGTCATCTTGGAATTCGAACGTTGGGCTGCAATGTTCAAATTTAGTTGGGACCAATCGACTGGTGTTGACATCAGTTGACTGGTAATGGCTAGTTCAGCCACGAGCTCTATTTAAGAGAGCTCGGTTTGGCTGGCTAGGGTTGACGAAATTAGCTTTGGTTAAAGGCCAATTAGTAGTCTAAGTGCTCAGGTGAGTGTTGCGGGTTGTGGCGAGGTTTCTCCACCCACAAGGAGCTACACGAGCTAGCCTGAGGTCGTCTGGGGACTCATCCACCAACAGATCGGGATTGTCCACCTTACGGACAACCGTGGAGTAGGAGTATCATCTCTGAACCACATAAAAGTTTGGTGTTAGCATTGTTTCAATTTGTAGATGATATTTCCGCTTGCATACACTAACACTTGTAGGAAGAAATCGATGCATTAGGGGCAGCGAGCTATTCAACCCCTCTAGCCAGCGCATCGATCCCCAACATGCAATTTGTGAGATACATCAAGCTTCCTATTATCTAAGAATATTCCAATTACGATTGAGCTCACCATGATTTTTCGCTAAATGTTGACTTAAATCCATAGGTGTTTTCACTGTAGAGAGATTGTACGCATTGAACTCTTTCAATATCGATTCTACATAGTGGGATTGTGCCAGAACTATCCCATCAGATATCCTGAGAATTTTAATTCCCAATATAACATCTGCTCGACCCATATTTTTCATATCGAAATTGTTGATCAACATTCTCTTTGTACTCATGATTATCTCATGATTACTGTCCATTATAAGCATGTCATTTACGTATAGACACACGATTACATGACCTTCAGGTGTGTTTTGACATAAATGCATATGTCACATTCATTTATTTTGAATTTGTTTGACAGTATTATTTTGTCAAAATTTTCGTGTCATTGTTTAGGCGCTTGTTTAAGTCTGTATAACGACTTAACAAGTCGACACACCTTTTCCTCTTTTCCTAGAACTACAAACCCCTCGGGTTGCTCTATGTAGATTTCTTCTTCCAACTCACCATTTAAGAATGCAGTCTTAACATCCATTTGATATATTCAAGGTCATACAATACTGCGATGGTTATCAACACTTATATGGACGTAATTCTTATCACAAGTGAGTAGGTATCGAAGTAGTCCTTTTGCTTGAACATTTTTGCTACAAGTCTAGCCTTATACTTGTCAATCGATCGATCAGCTTTATACTTGCATTTTAGTATCTACTTACAACCTAATGGTTTAGTACCAGTAGGAAGACCCACTAATTCCCAAGTATGATTATTCATGATGGAATCAATTTCATTATTGATAGCCTCTTGTCATAATGGGGTGTTGGGACTAGAGAGAGCTTCACTTAATGTTCTTGGGTTTATTTTTGACATAAAAATCATTAAGTTCGGCCCGAATGATTTCTCAACTCTAGCCCGTTTGCTTCAACGTGGCTCTGAGCTTTGATCATCAATAGTCCTTTTACAACAACTAAGTTCTGAAACGTCTTGTTCGTTAGAACTTCCATTGTAATTACTTTGAATGTTTCCCTTCTTATTTGGGAATACGTTTTCAAAGAATGTTGCATTCCAAGATTCTATGGTTGTTCCCACATGAATATCAAGAATGTCTGACTTGTGAACCATGAAATGATATGCACTATTGTTATGGGCATATCCAATAAATATCGCATCGAACGTTTTAGGCCCGATCTTTACTTGCTTTGGCTTGGGTACTTCGACCTTTGCCAAGCACCCCCACACTTTCAAGTATTTGTACGATAACTCTCAGTCTTTCCATAGTTTGTATGACAATTTATCACTTTTCTTGTGAAGGATTTTATTGAGAATATGATTTGCCGATAATATAGCTTCCTCCCACATGTTCTTAAGTAAGCCTGAATTTATCAACAAGGCATTCATCATTTCCTTTAACGTCCGATTTTTACGTTCGGCAACACCATTTGATTGAGGTGAGTATAGCGCCATTGTCTGATGAATAATGCTAGATTCTGAACAAAACTCATCAAATAGTGCACCGTATTCTCCACCTCTATCGCTACGAATTATTTTAACTCGTTTATCAAGTTGATTCTCAACTTTTGTTTTATATGTTCTGAAAGCCTCTAAGGCTTCATCTTTACTTCTTAAAAGAAAGACATAACAGAACCTCGTGCAGTCATCAATAAAAGTAATAAAATACTTTTTACCTCCTCTAGTTTGTACGAATTTTAAGTCACATAAATCACTATGTATTAATTCTAGAGGAGTCGTTGACCTTTCGACCGATTGAAAAAGTAGTCTCGTCATCTTAGCTTCCACACACACTTCACATTTGTGTGTTTCGTCAACATTGATGTTTGGAAATAAATTTAATTTGATGAGACATTTCAGAGTATTATTATTAACATGCCAAGTCGATCATACCATAAATTAAAACACTCAACAACGTAACTGGATGCTTTTATTTAATTACCATCAAATTCATGGTGTATAATCATTACAACCATTTTGAACAGACTCTGTTCTAAATATCCTTTACGTACGAAGACACCATTCATCGTAAGCACAAAGTTGTTTGACTAGAATACTAGTCTAAAGCCGGCCTAACAAGTGCCGAACCATAAACTATGTTCTTCCTGATGTTGGGAACATGGAGCACATCAATGAGTGTTAACGACTTCCCAAATGTCATCTTCAGGATAATTTCCTGAGTTCGACAATCGACGATGTAGTGGAATTGCCCATATAGAGCTTTCTTCTACTTATCGGAGTATACTTGGAGAACATCGTCTTATCCGAACAGATGTGACGTGTTGCTCCAGTATCGATCCACCACTGCTTCGAGTTGTCCACCACTGTGTTGGCTTCAAACACAACCACAGTGAGATCCAGTTCCAATAAATCAGGGAGCCTGTCATCATATGTTACGATATGGTTCGCAACATCCTTCTAACTTTGGTTGGTTTCTTCGGGCATCTACAATCTTTGGACAGGTGTCCTGACTTTCCGCAGTTGTAGCACGAGCCCTTGAATTTCTTACCTTGAGCCTTCTTCATCAATTGCTTTGGCTTCTTGGCATTTGGCTCAATCATGTTGGACATCTCTTCGATGGCCCGCTTCATTCTTCTAGAGTCGGATAACTTTCAATTATCTTCCTCTATTCGGAGCCTCAGGATCAGGTCTTCAAGTCTCATCTCCTTTTGCTTGTGCTTGAGGTAATTTAAAATCCCTCCACGACGAAGAGAGTTTCTCGATTACCACGACTACTTTGAACGACTCGTTCAGCTTCATGCCTTCGGCATCCAGATCATGCAGTATCAGTTGTTTGTCTTGGACTTGAGATGTCACACTTTTAGAATCCACCATCTTGAAGTCCAGAAACCGACCGACGATGAATTTCTTCAATCCGGCGTTTTCGGTTTTATATTTCTTCTCTAGTGATTCCCACAAAGATTTTGCCATTTCCATCGGACTATCCACGTTATACAACGTGTCGTCCAATGCGTTGAGAACATAGTTGCGGCACAAGAAATCTCCATGTGACAATGCATTGCATGCAGCCTTGCTGTTAGCATCACCTTCCTTAATGGCTGGTGGGTCTTGACGCAAAAATCGTATGAGGTTTAGCATTATTAGATAGAACATCTTCTGTTGCCATCGTTTGAAGTCGACTCCTTTGAATTTCTCCGGCTTCTCTCTGTACGGAACGACGGTTGGAACGTCATTGATCAATGTCATATCAGTTTGCAGAATAACTTTATTATAGAGTGCAAGGCTCTTAACTTTGTGGTCATGGTGTAGTTGGTTACCATGTTAGATTAACATAGAAGGTCTCTGTTTCTAGTCCTGGCAACCCTAATTATTTTATAATAATTGTAGAATATCGTTTTATGATTGTTTGGGGGCGTCATCTGGGTAAGCTGTCGGGAGAATGCAAATTGATATAATTTCGTCGAGGCTAGTGTTAGACACTATCTCTGTAAAATGATATTGCTCTGCTACATACAACGACAATGTCTCGAACTTTCTCGTAGGCTTTTTGAACTCTGGATGCACATGATGGGATGAATACTAATGACTTTGATGATTGAATGAATGAATGAATCCATCATTTTGAGAACTCTATTTATACAAGGAAGAGGTGAGGTACTTTTTGATGAATGAGTGTGATCTTTGGTTTAAGATTAATCTGGGTCGTTCGATCTGAAAGGTTACAATAGCCCTTTGATCTCATCCATCAGATTTGATCTGACGTTTCAGATCAAGTCTCTCTTCACCAACTCAGATCGTGACTCTTCACGATCAACGCTCCAGATCGCGTCACTTGCGATCCAGCACCTATCTTTGATCCAATGGTTGTCATTTGTTTGCCTAGTCAGCAGTCCAGTCATTTCTCTCCTCCTATCTGAGTGTCACGCTGGCACTGCCATATCACATGCCACGTCACTCGAGCACCATGTAGGCACTGCACATCATCGACATATCACCTGGAGCATAAATTTAAGCTCCTTAATGCTCCTCGCGACGATGCGAAGTGCAAAGTGTGCCAACAAAGCACCCATTGGCACGTGCGCATGGCAGGTGGCGGGCTCGCAAGTGCGAGCACTTGCTCACCTTTGAGAAGAAACCACCTGTGTTTCTTTTAATTCCATTAACACAGGAACACATATAAGGAAGTAAATCCCTTCGAAAATTTTAGATGTGAGATTAATCCCTATCTACTTCCTTTTATGTAAATTTTAAGCTAACTTTAAACAATTAATTTCTCATTCACCCGTAATCGGTTTTGAGCAAATTAATAGTCTAAATTCATCTACGCAAAACGTAAATTTCATTTTTGAAGTCAATTTTGACTTTCATCAATTAATGGAACCTCGATTTTTCTTTGCAAAACCGTATTTGGTCTTAATTATTTTTTTGTGTTTAAGCACCAAATATCCAACACACTAAAGTGTAGGTATAATAGAAATACACAATGTTTTGATGAAATATTGGTATAATAGAAATACACAATGTTTTGATGAAATATTATTAGCTGATACTTTGCCTCTGTAGCATACGGTAGGTGCATATTATTTTGATCAAACAATCAGAGTCAAATTCTCACGTGAATTCATGATCTGTCACTCATTTTATTATACACTTTCCATCTGTGTATTTATATTTATTTCTTTTTATATCGTGAGAATAATTCTAAAGTGATGTTGACAGATTGTTATGAATTTTAAGCATGGGATATGTCCATATTGATCTACCCAAAACAACTATATGTTTGATGTGTCAGTCGTTCATTTAATCGATCATCAGAGTCTTGCGAATCAACAAGTGTTAGTGGATGTCAACATGGTCAGCGTGACCCCTTTGATGGTCAAATCATAATTGGAATGGGAGGTAAGGGCTCATAGGTGGACAAGAAAGAAGAACAAGAGAGAAGAGTGGCCTCAATAAATGAGAACAAACCATACATTCATCTATCCTCGCAAAACCTTTATAGCCATTGGAAGGGAATATCCATGTGGCGTGATCACACTCATTGTAGTACGTGCTATGCAGTCCATTACATGTGTAAGGGCCCGAAAGGTGATTTGCCGAGCAGAGAGAGGTCGAGCGTCAGATGGGACAATGACGAAATCGTACACCTGACAAAGTCAAGTTATTGGCCCAGTGCCACACACAACTTCGACTGTCCTACCAAGGGTGGTTGTAGGCCACAAGGTATGATAACTGCATTTCTTAGAAATAATCGGGGATTTAGGTTGGAGAGAGTCAGCTTGACTGGGAGTCCTTGGCCTGAGGGAGTTCCTGTATGCGAGCATTAATCGGGCAAACCCTAAGAGGGGATATCAGTCCCGTATGGGGAAAAATATGGTTCATTTGAATGGATTATCTCTAGATACATCAATGTTCACTAAAAAAAAGGGGTTTTAGAATCGTTTTTTTAATCTTTAGAAGCGGTTTTTGATTGCTCCAACGAAATTAGAAGCAGTTTTTCCTTACAGCCCAATTTCTGCCACTCCTAGGGTGTGTTTGGTTGGGGGTTATGTCACACCCCCAAAGGCCCGTGCTCGCTCGAAAATCGAGCAACACCTCCCCTATACGACGGACAATCTGAAACTCATACATACATCACTCCACACATATACAGCTCAGCCACACTCGGCTGGCATTCACACATCCACAACCACGCAAGTAAATAAAATAACTGACAAATAATAAACATAATACATAAATCTCTATAACTAAGCGTAGCAAATTGAAATCTAGTGGAAATAAATAAATACTCATCCAAAGGAAATCCTATACCATCCGAAACGATACTAAAACCAAAAGCGACACTAATATTATAAAACTACTACAAGTATACGAAAACCCAATGAAAATAAATACTCAAACTGGGAGACTAGCAGCTGGATCCTCTTCTAGCGACACGAGACACAACTATCGACTACCTGAAACAAAAAGAAGGACAAGAGGTGGTGAGTTCCGGATGGAACTCTGCGGGTATAAGAACAGATAAATGTATGGTATATAATAAGGGTAAAACAAGCATAAAGAAGCAAAGGGTATACAGCCTCCGGAGTAAAGAACATGAACTAAACACCTCTATATAAAATAAAACATACCTGAAAACCATATAACAAGTAGGGGCAAAAACAGAAATCCCCTAACACCCCAAAAACAACTAATACTGCTGAATATATCCAGATCATAAAACAAAATGCAAATCATAACTGCATATGCATGTCAATCAAATGCAACAATCATAGCTCAAACAAATGCAGCAAACACAAGCAAATGCACAATATACACATGATGTCATGACTTGCACTGTACACACACCAACCATCGCTATATTGGGTAGGTTGAGTGGACAAGATACAAGCGCCAAAACCTGGGGCTATGCAAATACACCACGACAATCGTGACCCTGATATGAAAAGCCAAAATACCTGGGCTTAAAACCCTAAAATACCTGTGGGGACTCCAAATACCTGGGGAGTATCAACTGTTTGCACACAACTCCGACTAAGCGTGACACAACAGGAAAATATAGCCGACGACCCGTCTCAACCACCAAGGAACCCGCGGTCGTCGGCCTGAATGCTATGATGCATGTCACTAATATACACCTCCTCAATCAAATCCAAAACCATGCGAAACAGAAAACACCAATAACACCAAAATAAGGAAACATATGAAAAAAAACACAATCAACACCAAAGTAAATAAACATGCACTAATCTACTGGGTAGGGTTTATCTAATGCCAACCAAACTCTAGATAGGTCAAATGATTATTCTACAGTACACGCGTACACACAGTACGCTTTAGATCATATACCAAGAGATGAGATGTATAACTGAACGCTTTTAATTTAATATTTTAATTCATTTTTAATAAATTAAATTAAGAAAAATTAAATAAATTTAATAAAATCATCTAAACAAATTCTAAAAGGTAATTGGTAAAATATTATATTATGTTATAGACTATTACCTCCAAACAAATAAGCTTTTATTTGATTATCTAAATTGAACCAAACAACTTCAGATTATGTTTTATTCCCATTACTTTAGTTATATGATTGCTTGGTGATAGGGTTGAATGAGCTCTAGCCAGGATGAAGAATGAAGAAGCTGCTTGAACGAAGAAGCTGCCTGTACCCCTGTGGTAGGCCGGGACAACCCTCCTTCCCGGGTCCCGGGAATTCTGAGTGCGACACACCCCGGAAGGACAGAGGGAGATCTCTCTCGGGAACACCCCGGGAGGTTATGCCCGAGAGCCCTCGGGAGCCATGATAGGAGAAAGCTCCGAGTTCTCCTCGGGGGGTGGAGTCCCCACAATAATCGACCTGGAATACTGACCCCCCTTGGGGTACGGATAAGCACTCCACGACAGGAAAAGTCTTGGCGACCCCTGAATCTTGCAACGGGCCGAGGATGATAACGGCGCAGACCTCTTCAAAGGATATCCCATGATCACCGAACGAAGGGGGGGACGTGTCTTAAAGTACGGGAGAGGCGGTATCAGATGAGGGAGCACATCTAGCCCGTGGCCATCAGTATAAAAGGTAGCCCAACCCCTTCGATAAAGGGGTTACGATATCTCATTTTACATACTGTCTTTCTTTCTCACTGCGATTATTCTTCGGACAACCTACTAACTTGAGCATCGGAGTGGACTCCGCTGGACCCCTGCCGACGTGTCCCTTAACGCTTGCGTTAACTTCGCAGACCCCCAAGTTCCTCCCTGACATAATAACTTCCACGCGGGCCGAGCCTCCGTGACTGACCATCGTCGATGACTCCTTCCGGAATAAATTTGGCGCCGTCTGTGGTAATCTTAGCAAAGGACCTGGAGGAGCACCGATGGCAGGATCGGACGGACAACCCCTTACCCTCACTAGAGAGGAACTTGACCGTCTAGTGGCAAACACCATTAAGGAAGCCCTGGAGCAGCACCAAGTTGAACAGGCTGTCCCGCACCCAGGGGATCCGGCGGGAGAGGAGATCCCCAGAATCTTGCCTCGCACTCCCGAAGATCCGTCACCCCGGTGGGCGGCAGGACGGTGCAACCCAGGGCCCTCAGAGAGAATCCCCTGGAGATATGGAGAAGGCCCATTCGGTGGCCTCCAGTGCTCAGAGGCATGAAGAGGGACCGGGGAAGAGGGATGGACCCAAGATCTCTCAGAAGACTCCCTCTACCCCTTTCTCGTCCGAGATTGTCGAGGACCCCATGCCAAAGCAATTCCGCGGGCTGGGGATACCTGAGTATGATGGGAAGACGGATCCGGAGGATCACGTCTGTAAATTCGAGAATGCGGCACTTCTGCACCAGTATAGTGACGGGGTGAAGTGTCGGGTGTTCTTGAACACTTTGTCTGGAGCAGCTCAACGGTGGTACCAGAGGTTGCCACAGGGTTCCATCAACTCCTTTGCGGAGTTCAAGACAGCATTCCTCCATCATTTCGCGAGTAGCCGGCGCTACCAGAAGACAACACTTAACCTGTTCGCTCTCAAGCAAAAGCCTAAGGAACCGCTCAAGGAGTACATACAGAGGATCAACCGGGTAGCGCAGGACGTACCCAGTGCGACATCGGAGATACTCGTTAGCGCTTGCACCCAGGGCTCGCTGAAGGGGACTTCTTCCGGTCCTTGGTAAGGAAGCCCCCCGCCAGCTTTGACGATTTACTGGGACGCTCAGTTAAGCATGTCAATGTAGAGGAAGTACAGTACGCCCGGCGCAAGGATCCAATTGGAGCTCCTCCTCCGGCAGCCCTCGGTCAGACAGAAGGGAGCCCCTGGCTTCGGCGCGGGGAAACGACCTCCTGCCCGGGAAGGATCACTGGACCGGCAGTTGTCGGCTGGTGGAGACAGTAGACACCGAGCAGCCAGAGTCATTGCCAAAGTACTGCAATTATCATGGCAGTTCCACTCACTCCACAGAAGAGTGTCATGCCTTGAAGAAGAAGTTCACTGAGTAAGCAGACACCAAACCTCAAAGAAAATGGAACAAGTCGGGGCATCACCGAAGGTCGCCACGACGAAGATTTTCCCCTTGGCGACGGCCTGCAGGGGAGAACGAAGTCCGACCACGGTCCCGATCGCAATCGAGAGGTAGGAGTTGGGGGCCCGCACCTCGAAGATCTCCCTCTGCAGAGAGGGATCCCCAAAAGGGCAAAGCCCCTATGAGGGGCCCTCCTTCAGGCCATGTAGGGGTTATCTCCGGAGGACCTACGGGAGGGGAGTCCAACCGGGCCAGGAAGTCTTATACTTGATGGTTGGAAAACTACTCCATTGGGACAAGCTGAAGCCAGGCACCAGGCCTATCATCTCGTTTGGGCCATCGACCTCGAAGAAGTGGAAGCTCCCCATGAGGACGCCATCGTGATTGTGGCCCGCATTGCCAATTATGAGGTGAAGTGCATCTTTGTATACACGGGGAGTTCCGTGAACATTCTGTACAGGGCGGCTTGGGAGCAAATGCAGATAGATGAGGGGGACCTGCTCCCCGTCTCGACCCCCCTGTTTGGCTTCACAGGGTATCGAGTACAGCCGTTGGGGCAAATCACCTTGTCACTCTCGTTGGGCAGCGATAGGCTCGAGAGGAGGACTCCCTTCTTAATCGTGGATGCACCCTCCTCCTATAATGCCATCCTGGGTCGACCAGCGCTCAGGCGGTGGACTCTGTGTACCGCCAGAAGATCAAGTTTTCGGTGGGCGATCGAGTGGTGGAAGTCCGAGGGGATCAACTAGCGTCTCGTAGGTGCTACAGCGGAGAGGTCAGGTCCGAATCTCGGAAGAACCCACGAGGCCTGGAGGAGTAGCGGCTGAAGGAAAATAAAGATACTCAAGAGGTCTCGGTCTGGCTGAGGTCTCAGGTCCTTCTAGTCTCGGTACGGTTTACAATTTATTTAGAACTTCTGTTTGTGTCTCTCTGTGCTTCCACAACAGAATCAAATAATACCCTGCGGTCCAGCCGACGCCCGGGTTACTTAGGCTTGGTTCGGGACCTACGCGCCCGACCAAGTAATCTAAAACCCTAATACCCTGCGGTCCAGCCGATGCTCGGGGTACTTAGGCTTGGTTCGGGATCTACGCGCCCGGCCAGGTAATCTAAAACCCTAATATCCTGCGGTCCAGCTGACGCCCGGGGTACTTAGGCTTGGTTCGGGACCTACACGCCCGACCAAGTAACCTAATACCCTGCGGTCCAGCCGATGCCCGAGGTACTTAGGCTTGGTTCGGGACCTACGCGCCCAGCTAAGTATCTAAAACCCTAATACCCTGCCGTCCAGCTGACGCCCGGGGTACTTAGGCTTGGTTCGGGACCTACGCACCTGACCAAGTAATCTATAAACCCCGATGTCCCTCGGTGCCGTCTATGCCCGGGGTACTGGGCTTGATCACGGACATACATGCCCGACCAAGCAGTCCCAGATTCTGCTACTCCGCTGTGCAGCAGCTGCCCTCTCGGGCGAACGGGGTACATAGCTGGTTCAGGAGCCTAGACAATACCCAACTGCGGAAGAACCGACAAAGCATCAAAATGTCGACACAGGACAGTTATACACACATAAAAAGATATTCAAAAGAGTTGTTTATTTTATTGGCATGAAGAAATACATCAAGAGATACATCTAGAAACATTATTAAAAGACACGCCGAGTATCAGACCGAAAAAAGCATCCTTCTGTTTGGGTACTCCCTCCAAGTAGTCCGGGACGAAAATGGATGCCTGAAGTAACACGTGAGTAGTTCGAGTACTCCCTCCAAGTAGTCCGGGACGAAGATGGATGCCTGAGATAACACATGAGTGGCTCGACCCCATCCAATCACCCCCTCTCTTTTTCGTAAAGTTGAAGGTAGTACTGCATGCCAGAGGCAGAAAAAAGAGGAGGGGAAGAAGCTGTTGCGATTTCTCTCCGGAGCACGGAAGAACACAACTCCAGGTTGTAGCCATCGCGATTCTCCCCAGGTCGAGAAAAAAAACAAGGGAGAATCACCTTAACAAAGGAGGGGAACAATAGCCAGATGGAAATATTCTCAACGAAAAGAAAGTGGCTGCAGCCCCTCCCTTCTGGGTGACAAGGTACCCCACAGACACCTTCCTCTGCCCGAAGCTTGGAGGAAACGAGCAGCCGATGGTGCATGGGGTACATCGCCACAGGCCGACCAGGGGTTTGGTGATCAGCAGGAGGGATCATCTCTCCCATGCCCCCTGGCGGACCACATAAGGTCTTTTCTGAACTCCTCAGATAACCCGGGAATCTCACATCCCCGAGAATCTTCAGAGAGACCCCGGGCATCATCTCCACCATGCTCCCCGGCGATGGTCACAATACAGATACCTACACCTCTCAAGGGTCCCTCAGCCAGAGCACTACGGTGTCTCCAAGGTTGGGCATTGGGGAGACCAACGAGGAGGAAAGAAGAAAACAAGTGGAAGGGATGGAGGAGGCGGTACACCCCTCTCCCCTATTTATAATGATGGCTGACTCTCCAGGCAGTTAATGCAGGGAATGGGGCAATCACGCCACCAGGCGCCAAAGTGTCGTTTCGACTGGCGCACCCATGCTGTGCCTAGGAACCGCGACTCTTGAGGAGTCTAATCAATGAGAACGCGTATAAGGTGGAGGCGACGGTTCGAAAACCACCCTCGCATCCTAAAAGGAAAAATCGACAAGGACCCATCACAGACATAAATGTAGGGGACAAAGATTTGACTTAAAGAATTATTAAACATCAGAATCAACCTCGAAGACAACTTACGGTTGGTTAGGTACGCACGTAAAAGCAGAAGATGCATCTCGCTAGAGCGCATACGTAAGGAACAGGAAAAAGGATTATACTCAGTTAAGAGCAGTACAAGCGGACTTGTCTCTCATCCAAAAATCGGGCCGCTCGGGGCCTCAGGAGAAGACCTCTACTTAGGTCAGAGGACACCTACAATCTCGGGTCGGCGTCGGGGGGCAGGAACTACTCCTTCTTCAGCTTATCGATGGCCCCATGGAAGCCCTGTTGTATGCACTCCATCACCTGGCCGACTACAATGGCGCGGAACTCCTCCGAATCTAGGAACCTTGCTTTAAAGCCTAGCTCGGCCTCCTTAAAGCCAGAAGCTTGGGCTGCCCAAAGGGTCAGGAGCTCGGCCTCGACAGCTTCGTAAGAACGCCTCAGTCATGCCAACTCAACAGCCATCTCTGATTGCTCAGACAGAGCCTCCCTGAGACTCTCTGAGGTGGCCCGCTCGTTCAATCGAGCCTGAATTAGGTCATCCTCTAGGACGGAGGCACGATCAATGGCCGTTAGGAGACCAGACTCCATTTGGGCCGATAACTGTTTCTCTCTTGCCTAAAGCTGATCTCTCTCCTGCGTTATCTGGAGAAGGTCCTCGGTAACCGACATAGCCTTCTCAGACGCCAGGCGCTCTCTATGACGAGAAGTCTGAAGAGCCTGCTCCTGGTCCAGCAAAAGCTTCCTCAGGCACTCGACTTCTTCACGTAGAGCCCTGCTGACGCCTGCCTGCCTCACTCCTGCCTGACGCTCATGATCAGCTGCAGCCTCTGCCTGTAAGGCTCGATGGAGTAGGGCCTCCACTTGGGGCCTGGGATACAGGCCCCGGCAACTGTTATGCAATCCTCAGCTGCCTGCCATCGCATCGAAAGGTTAACAGTCGGGCGAGAAAACATACAATGCAATAAAATCATTCGCACCTTCAGGAGGGTCTCCCGAAGACCGGCTAGCGGGCCAGCCGAAGCCCGCACGACTACTCCTCCCAGAGTAATGGGTATGTCGCCTCGCCCCTCAAGCAGCGGTGAACTCGGGCGAAGGGGAAGTCGTTGGACGGTTGGAGCTTCCGGTGGCACAATGGAGGAGCTGGAGTCATCCCTTGGAACTAGAAGTCTCCTCCGATAGAACCCCCTCAGTCGGAGTCTCCTTTAATTGCGCCAGAGGTGAAGATCGCAAGGAGGCCTCCAACGCTGCATCCAACCTCTCCCTTAGTCGATCTAGTTTCATCCGGTATTGAGGGCACAGTGTCTTCTTACCCTTGGGAGAGGTGGCTAGGTCGACGGAGCTAGTAGGGGGCACTGGGACAACTGCTTCTGGAACGGAGGCCGACGAGCAGGGGGAGGAGCTACTGCCTTGGTTGGTATAGTCGCTTCCTCGGGCATCGAAGGAAGCGGAGAAGAGCGTACAGGACGCTATTTTTTCCATGAAGGGCCCAAGCCCTTGGGGAGTCGCCGCTTCTGCCGACTAAAAGACCGGGCCGCTGAAGGAGTAACTGAGGGAGGAGACTCTTCGTCAACCCTGCCAGGGTGAACTGCGCTCGATGAGGAGCCACCCCCGAGAGGAGGATCCACCACTCGATCAGCTTGTTAAGTCGGAGGCCCTTGGCCCCTGCCTGCCGGGATGTAACAGTAACCTCGACCCTCTCAGGTGAAGCGACCCCACGAGTCGAGACAGCAAGCCCCTCAGAGGACTCAGCGGGAGCAGGGGGAACGTCAGGAGCGACCGGAGGAGGGTTCAGTGCTTCCCAGTTGGCCTCCTCCCACTTGATGAGCCGGCTCATCGCCTTGGCAAACATGACTTCCTCTGCAAAAGCCAAACAGAGAGAGCATCATTCAGAACCAATGTGCATGGAAGAAAAGAACGAACATACCTAGGGTGGGGTTGATCCGCGTTACTTTAGGGCTAAGGCCCGCCTGATACATAAGCTCTTCGATTTGCACCAGCCCCGGGCCGCTGAACTCCATGCCCGAAAGTACCTCCCTGACATGTTGGTACACCGGGCCGCAAAGAAAGCTCTCTAGGAGAGGAGGAGTCGGCAAATCCACTATCCAACACAGAGGACTGAAAGGCAATGACAGCAGTTGGATAAAGAAGAATTTCTCCTTCCACCCTTTGTGCGAAGAAGGAAATCCTCCTAAGAACCTATGGCCCGGACGGGCAGCGAAACTAAAAGCTCCTTTCAACCCTATCGGGATGAAGAAAGAATGGAAGAGGTGCGGGGTCAGAGGAAGATCGAAAAGCTTGAAGATGATATATGCCCCCCCCATCTGGGCGAAGGCATTGGGAGTCATCTGGTGCAGAGGGATGTCAAAATAGGAAGCTATGTTCGTAAAGAAGGGGTGGATAGGGAAACGGAGCCTTAACTCCATCTGCCCTAAAAAGAAGGTCAACATGCCCGCTGGGGGCTCCACGGGTGTCTGGTCCACTTTAGGGATGACAATCGTCATTTCGGCCGGGATCTCATAGGCCTCGATGGCTGTTTGCAGGGCCTCCGGCCTCACTCTCGAGGAGGCAGACTCATACCATTCTGTTCGATAGCCCTCCATGACCCTTAAACAGAAGACAAGAGGAAGGTGAATTACTCACGCACAGAAGAAGCTCTACTAGGGGGAAGGACGAAGTACACCCAGTCGCTGAACCAAGAGTGGAGGCCAACGTCTGTCTTTTCCCCTCTTATACTCTGACAGCCACCTGCCTAGGCACAATGGGGAAATGACGCGTGGAGAGCAAGAAACCGCTTCGCCCAGGCAGTCGATCATCGCAAGCCAGCTATACCGACACACGACCATGAGGATTCGTGGAGATGGTCGTTAGAGCACGTGGCAATAAGACATTCGCGCAAATACCCTGTTACCCTCGAAAAAGTGGACCATGCGCCTTCACCACGGGAAGATAGACGTCATTATAAACCATTCGAGAATTGGAGCAGCCTTTTTTGGGAAAGGAGGAAAGTACAAAAGGAGATCTCCAGGAATACAAGTCGAAAGGTGGTCGGGAGAGCCTCCTCGGGTGCACCCCGGGGGTTAGGCCCCGAGAGCACCTCGGGAGCTGTGGCACCTGAAGACCCTAAGCTCAACTCGGGAGGGGGAGTCCCCACACTAACCGACCTCAGACACTGACCCCCCCCCCTCATGGTACGAATAAGCATCCCCGGTAGAAAAGGTCTTCACAACCCTTGAATGTCGCAAAGTTGATAAACGGCACAGACCATTTCAAGGGGTATCCGGTTACCGATGAAAGAGGAGGGCGTGGCTTGCGCATCGGAGACGTGGCATAGATCAAGGACACGAGCCTGGTCTACGAACTTCGGTATAAATGGTAGCCCAACCTCTCCGGTAAGGGGGTTACGCTCTCTCATTCTACATACTGTCTTTCTTTCTCGCCGCCACTACTCTTCGGACACCCTACTAACTTGAGTGTCGGAGTGGACTTCACCGGACCCCTGCTGGCGTGTCCCCTAACGCTTGTGTTAACTTCGCAGGACCCCAAGTTCCTCCTCGGCGCAACAACTTCCACACGGGCAGAACCTTGGTGACTGGCCATCGTCGACAACTCCTTTCGGAACACAATATATTTACTCATTATTTTCTTCTTCTACAAAAAGATGAAAAATTTTACAAGGCCATGTTCCTAATTTAACTCTTAAACCATTATCATAAACACATTAGGAAAGTCATCTTGAAAGTGTTAAAGCAATAAAATATCAAACTCCACGAATAAGAAAAGCTTTATATAAACTTACAGAAACTAGTGATGATCCTAAAATAAAAAGTGAAGCAAATTCTTTAGTAACATATGAGTTCGAAAATTTTGAATTTTTATTAAGTATGGTTATTTGGTATGATATATTATTCACAGTTAATACTATTAGTAAATTTTTACAATATAAAGATATGAACATTGCTATTGCATTAGATCAGTTAAAAGTATTAGGACCGGTAGACGAGCTAGAGGGGGGTGATTAGTTCTGATTTGCTTGTTGATGATTTGTCGCTGCGGAAGACTCCAAGTAATGCTAATGCTCAAGGATTTACTTGGTATCCACCTCCTTAAGGTGACTAATCCAAGGATCCATCTCACTCTCTCAAATACTATGAAAGACTCCTTCATGGAGGTAGAGAAACCTCGTACAAGCTCTCAAGAAGATACAACAAGAATATAAGCAAATATAAAGAAAATCTTACAAGATTTACAACAATGAGCTCTCTTTGCTTTTCTTACTTTCTTCTAGTTTGGGATCGCCTCTAGAACCTTGGAAATGCAGCAACACTATGCTCCAAGACTTCTCTTGAAATGACGATGAAGGAGGAGAAGGGCGTGCGAAGAATGCCTAAGAACTGACGCTTCAATTCTGCGTGAAAACCCTATATACCCGCGACCTAGGGTTCCCTTAATTGATAACCCAATCGATTACCACGTAAGACTTAGCCGTTCAACGACTATTTTTTTGAAGCTTAATCGATGATCTTAATCAATTGCTGAATCAATTCAGCACCTTATTGTGCTCTCACGCAATACTGCTGTAATTGATTGTTTAATCGATTACTGTACACCTTAATCGATTGACTAATCGATTAAGAGGAGGCTGAATCGATTGACCAATCGATTTAGTCTGCTTCTGTTCTCGCAACACAACTCTCCCAATCGATTCACTCTCTCCTTAATCAATTACCCAATTGATTACGGTTCTCTTTAAACAATTACCTAATTGATTAAGGTCCTCTTTAATCAATTGCCCAATCAATTAAGAGTCTTTCAGTTCTCGCGACACTGCTATCCTAATTGATTACCCAATTGATTCACTCTCTCCTTAATCAATTACCTATTACCTAGTCGATTAGGAAACTTTCTGTTCTCGCGAGACAACACCCCAATCGATCACCCAATCGATTGCTCAACCCTAACTTGCTTAGCTCAAGTCTAAGGTTCCTTTACCTAATCACGGTTCTCACCAAGTGTCTAATCAACCCTTTAACCGACTTGGACTCTCCCTTGCCTAGTTCTCAACTAGGACTTTTTCTTTACCAGTGTGCGATCTCTGCGATCCACCTGGACTTCACCTAGTCCCACTAGGTGTGCCTAGTTCCACTAGGACTTTTTCCTTGCCAGCGTGCAATTCTCCTGATCCACTTGGACTTCACCTAGTCCCACTAGGTGTACCTAGTCCCGCTAGACTTTTCCCTTGCCAGCGTGTGATCTTCCCGATTCATTTGAACTTATACACAGTTCTACCATCATTGTCAAACATCGAAACTCAAGTCCATCCCAGCTTAGTCAAACTAGGACAACCCTGACCTAACGAAGATTGCACCAACAAAAAGGTCTTGTTTCTTTTCTCAATGATTATAGAGAAAATAGATTCATATCTGTTGTAATTTCTGCCAAAGTGATTGCAAATGAAATTAATATAGAACTAAAATTTCATGAAAAATGTGTAAATAGAAGAAATAAATGATTTGATGAGAAAAAAATAATGAGGTGAAACTTTCACCTGAAGAATTTTTTAAAATTAATTACTTTAATTATATTATTGATCATGCTACTTCTTCACTTCAAAGTAGGTTTGAATAATTTAAAATATATGAAGATAATTTTAATTTTTTATATGAAGTAGAAAAGTTAAAATGCTTGATGATAATTTTTTAAAAATAAAATATTTAAATCTTGAAAATTTTTTAACACAGGGCATGCTATCCGATATTAATGGCTTAGATTTATCTTTAGAATTAAAAGTTTTAAAAGAAATAATAAATCCAGAATTAAAAATCACAATTGAGGTATTGAATCTTATAAAAAAATTAAATTCTTTTCTTAATACATGGATAACTTATAGAATATTATTAACTATATCTGTTAGTGTAGCTTTAGCAGAAAGAAAATTTTTAAAATTAAAATTAATAAAGTCTTATTTACGTTAAACAATATCTTAAGAAATATTCAATAATCTAGCAATTTTATTAATTGAAAAAACTTTATTATCAAAACTTGAATATAAAATTTTAATTAATAATTTTGCATCTCAAAAAATTAGAAAACTAAATTTCATATAAAGTTTTTTTTAATTAATATTTTATTTTTTAGAAAAAAATTTAAACACGTCATTGTTAGTCCCAAATCCGAATGAAAAAGAATAAAAGAAATTTTTAATTTTTTAAAAAATTATTAAAGGTCTAAAAAATAATTTAGCATAGAACTTTATGGAACCTTAAGACGGCCCGCAATCTAACTTAACTGTTCTTGTTTTATTTGAGCTTGGGATTATCATAGCTGGTTGTTTGCCATTATGATTTTGATTTTTATACGTTTAATTGTATTAATTTAAAAAATAAATACTCTTATATCACAATTGTAGCAATATTAAATGGTAACTTATTAATTATAATATTTAAGTATAAAGTTAGTAAATAATTATTATTATGTTATTATGTATGTAATACATTTAATATATAACATAATATACAAATATATTCTAAGAACTATTTATACGTGACATTTAGATGATAAAGTATTGCTGACTGCTCGGCGACATAGATTTAAAGGGATATACATTCTTAATATAAAAATTATATAGAATGTTATGAATTAATAAAAAATGATGAATAAGATACATCCATCGGTAGAATAAATGGAGAAGTTTTTATGATGGAACATTCAAAAATTTAACGTCTTGCCATTATGTGCTTTATTATAAATATATCATAATTAAAGATTAAAGGTAAATATCTAAATAATAATTTAAATATCATAATCTCGGATACAAAATGTTATGTATTAATGATAGAGTATGGTAAGTTAAAATTATAATTCATTAGATCTATCTTTCTATTGTTGCAAATGCAATTATGTGTAGGGCTAACTTTTCTCTTAAAAAAATTGCACAAAAAATTTATCAACTTCAATAGGGATGGCAATGAGACGGGTCAGAGACGAATTTACCGTCTCCATCCCCATCCCTCAAGTAAATCTCCATCCTCGTCCCCCTCCTCATCCCCACCTCCACTTAATCGGGGAATCCACGTCCCCGAACCCATGGAGATTAAACCTTCATCCCCATCCCCGCCACAGAGATATCTCCAATAATAATAAATTATTAATAATTAGTAATTTAGGATTTATATTAGATTTTAATAAATCTTTAATATTATTGAAATTATTTTAATAATTATTATTATTAGAGATATCAGGGCGGGTTCGAGGATGGGGATAGCATCTCCATATCCGCCCCAGTCTGTTTCGGAGATTTTAAAAAATCTCCGAATCCGAATCCAAATCCGATAATACCTCCCCAAACCTACTCCGTTTCGGATTTTTCCTGCAGATATCCAAATTCGCGGGGAAAATTGTCATCCCTAAATTTCAAGTTGTTAATAAAAATAGTTAGATAGTATAAACTAAATCAGAATCTCAACATTAATTGAATTATGAGTCGTTGATTGCTAATTTCCATCTAATAAAAACGATGATTTATATGGGCGATCATCTATTGAGACCGAACCTTCTCTCCAAAAATTCTCTATCCTTGTATCTCATAATCATTGACGATGGCTGGTGACAAGTTCAATTGTCACCTGGACACCTCCGACAATCTCCAACTGCAACCTTAAATCAAATTATAACCTGGGAAATGGTGGACCCGTCAGGATCAGCGACGAGATTGCAATTGTCGACGATTCCGACAGGTTATGTTCATCCATCTCTCATGTATAGTTTGATTTGAAATAGTGGTCGAAAGCCGTCGATGATGTCCGAGCGGCAATCGAACTTGCCACCGACTATCGCCGACCATTATGAAATACGGGGATAGATTTTCTTTTGGAACTGAGTACCCCACTGATAAAATATAATATTACAAACATAGATGCACGCTCACAGTAAATGACCTTTTTATTTCTCATAATATAAATTTTTTAAGGGGAAAAGATAATTTGGGTTCCAAACTTGATATTAAACAGGTGATTTTGATATCAATTTTTTAAAAAGACTTTTTTAATCTCAAAGTTAACACTTTAATTTTATTTTAGTCTAGAGCCCATCTTCCCAATTGGGTTATAGTGTTTAAGCTAAAAAAAATTAAAATTCAAAAACTTCTAGGGTTTATCTTCCTAATTGGGTTATAGTGTTCAAATTTAAAAAAATTTAAAAATCGAAACCCCTTAGAATTTATATTCCCAATTGGGTTATATTGTTCAAACTAAAAAAAAAAAATCGAAAACCTCTATAGTTCACCTTCCCAATTAGGTTATAGTATTCAATCATAATTTCTTTCCTTCCCAATTAGGTTATAGTATTCAATCATAATTTCTTTTAAAAAAACTTGAGGCGCCTACCATTATATGGTATTAAAATTGTTATTTTTTAAATTTGGAACTGAAAATAAATAAACATACAACTTTGGGACTATAAAAGTTTTTTCTAAAGTTTGGTATCAGTATCGTCAATTTAGTATTAAGTTTGGGATGTAAAGAGTACATGTCCTAATTTTTTAATAATAAAGTTATAGATTTATTGAATTAAAATTGTTAGTGATTGTGTGATCAACAAGAGGGGGTGAATTAACCTTGCAAATAAAAATCTATCTTTTGTTCTTGCTCAACAAAGATGACGGTTAGTTCACAAGTAAGATAAACATAAGAATTAATTAAATAAATAAATAAAAAGACAGACAATTACTTGGTTTGCAATCAGGAAGGTTGCTAATCCAAGGCAAAAATATAGCTTGATCTCCTGATTAACTCTTTAGGACGAGAAAGCCTCTACACGAATATAGAACTCAGAAAACAGAAATGAAATTCGTTTACAGTGAATTGTTATTTGGAACTGAATTTTGGGGGTCTATTTATAGCCCCAATCAAGTCTATCGAATGCTGACGTGGCTCTACACAAGCGCCTGAGAGCTTATGGGCGCCTGACACATGACTTAGAGGTTATCCCCTTCGCAATGTTCGCAAAACGGTTAGCTATGAATGACTTTTTATATCTCGGGCGCCTGTATGCACTAGGGTGCCCCGGAACAGGGGCGTCGGAGTGCATATGGGCGCCCAAGTTGACTCGGTCACCCGAGTGGCTTTTCGGTCAGTTTTGTGCTGATCAGTCTCCAACGGATCTTTTTGGGTGATCTCGGGCCTTCCAGAGTTGGGCTCACCCGAACCCTCCTCCGACCTTCTCCTTGAGCGTGCTTCCCCCCGGCTTCTTGTCCGTCGGATATTGCGCGCATCCTTCTTGCTCCACCGACGTACTCTTCCGCAAACTTCAGCGTCCCTCGGATGCATCGAGCCCGTCGACTCCCTTCCCATGTCATCCTTCTCGACCGCTGCGTCTTCCGCTCGACTTCATGCACTGCTAAGCTACTACACACTTAGATATAGGGATAAAACATAATAGGACCTAACTTGACTCGATTAACCACTTCAAAACTTACTTGGGATATTTACAATCTCCCCCTTTTTGATGTGTATCAACCCGAGTTAAGTTAGGGTAAACGAATATATAACATTTCATTTCAAGAATATGTGACAATGTAAAAATATAAAAATTTGAAATTAAGTCTGTCACATAACTTAATCCTATTTTTTCCCCTTGATTATATCAAAATTTAAAACATATTAAGGGAAATATTAACATTAATAAGAATGACTTACACAAATTCATAGGAAATTATTTAAGAATTCAAAATTTTTGAGAACGTGTCTAACATAATAGTTAGTTTCTAGAAAATTTAATTTTTTTAAATTATAGTCAAAAATTATTTTTAAAATTTAAATTCTAATTTTTGAAAAATAATTTATAATAATTTATTTTTACTTAAAAATTACTCAAATTTTTATCCAAATTAGAATTTTAGTAGAATCATCTCTATAAAAATTGTTAAAGTGAAATCAATTTTCAAACTTTATGAAAATAATTTTGAATTCCAAGTTGATAAGTTTCGAAATAAATAATTTTAAAATTTGACTTCAACTTCAAATAAGTTTGAAATTTTTTCTCAATGCTTGAAAGATAATTCATAGATCCTGAAAAATCGGATTTGATAAAATTAATTTTTAAAGTATTTTTAAAATTTAAAAATATTATTTCGAGTAAAAATTATAATAAATCTGTTTAATTATAAAAAATTTTGAAAAAAAATATGGATAGCTTACAATAGACTCTATCATCAAAAAATATTAAATTAATTTTTCTGCAATGATTATATCTTCAAAAAAAAATTACAAGTAAAGCATAAATTACAAAAAAAAATATTGACAAACAAGTAATAAATAACATCTAACAATTTAATACAGATTTTGGAATCCAATATAAGTTCTTTCCAACAAGATTAATAAAAAATTTAGGTGAAATTTAAGATTTAAGAATTTTTATAATTTGACCCCTGTGAAATCATAAATACTAATTTAATCCTCCAGTATATTTAATTTTAGAACTAGGAACTTTAGAGCTTACATGATTTTTCAATATTTTAATTTCTTCCTTTAGCTTTTCATTATCATATTTTAATTTATTAAACATTTCATATGGACATGAATATGATAATTTATTTTTTAAATCTAGATTTTTGAATTTTAATTTGTAATGCGATTTAGTTATTTTCTTAATATCGAAATAAAGTTGATTAGGAGGAAGTAAACATACCTCACTTAGCAAGTTATTTTCAAATTCGGAGGCTCCTTCTTCATCGCTGCTTCCTTCTGACGTAGCTCCCCTTTCATCGATGTTTTCTTCTTGGTGGGTGACCATCGGTGCTAATTCAACATGTTCCTCGAGATTTGATTCTTCTATTGATGACTCTTCCCATGTTGCCTTTAGGTTGTGGGTCTTTGACTTTGTTACCCCTTTCTTTTGTTCTTCAACTTAGGGCAATTTTCCATGACGTGTCCCTCTTCGTCGCAGTGATAGTATTTTATCTTCTTTTTACTTCGAGGGTGTCTTTTGACCTACATCTCATTAAACTTATTAATTAGATTAAAAAATTTCTTAAATTTTCTTATTATGTATGCTGCTTCCTCTACATCGGTTGAAGATATTTTATCATTTTGGGTCTTCCTTGAGTGTAGGGCAATGTTGTCCATTTTTCTACCATTTCCTACACACCGAGACTTGTGAAGTTTTAAATTACAAAATAACTGTTCTAGAGTACTTACCTGTAGGTTCTAGGAGATATAATATGATATCGACATCTACTCTGGGGTTCTTGGGAATGCGTTTAAAGCATACCTTTGTGAATCTCGATTCATTACCGTTTCCCTGAGGTTCGTGAGACTGGTGATTAGTTCCTTTATCCTTGCATGTAGATGTGCCACCATCTCTCCTTCTTCTATCCGGAGGTTGGTTAGTTGGTTCCGAAGGATATCTCGTCGTGCTAGCTTCGCTTCCGAGGACCCTTCATGCAACTCTAAGAATTTCTCCCAGAGCTTTTTCGCTGACTTGTAGATTCTGATGCAGTTGACTTCTTGTACCAGTAGAACGGTTAGCAGATGAAATTCTGCTTTTCTATTCGCTACAAAATCCACTTGCTGCTTTTTTGTCCATAGGCTCTCATCTTTGTCTTTATTATTGACGTCTTTGGGGACTTCAAAATTATTTTTCATTATTAATAACAAATCAAAATTGGTTTACTTGCAATTTTTGCTTCCAACTAGCGAATTTCCCCTCGAACATTGGCAGGTCGATGACTGGTCCGATCATTTTGTACTTTGCTTCAAATGGCGGTTAGTCCTTCTGGAGTGTCCTCGCTCTGATACCACTTGTCGGTGATCGTGCGATCGGCAAGAGGGGGATGAACCCTGCAAATAAAAACCTATATTTTGTTATTGCTCAACAAAGATGTCAGTTAGTTCACAAGCAAGATAAACATAAGAATTAATTAAACAAAAAAACGTATAGACAGTTACTTGGTTTATAATCAGGAAGGTTGCTAATCCAAGGCAAAAATATAACACGATCTCCTGATTAACTCCTTGGGGCAGAGAAACCTATTACACAAATGTAGAACTAAAAAAACAGAGGAAAATAGAAATGAAATTCGTTTACAGTGAATTGCTGTTTGAAACTAAGCTCTGGGTGCTTATTTATAGCCCTAGTCAAGTCTATCCGAATGTTGACGTGGCTCTACAAGGGCGCTTGAGAGCTTAGGGGCGCCTGACACGTGACTTAGAGGTTATCCCTTTCGCAACATTCGCAAATGGCTAGCTGTGGATGATTTTTCATATCTCGGGTGCCTATATGCATCAGGGCGCCCAAGAATAGGGTTGCCCGAGTGCATAGGGGTGCTCTCCTTCATGGGTGCCCGAGTGGCTTTTCGGTCAGTTTTGTGTTGATCAATCTCCAACGGATGTTCTTGGGTGATCTCGGGTTGAGCTCACTTGAACCCTCCTCTGACCTTCTCCTTGAGCGTGCTCCCCCCCGGCTTCTCGTCCATCGGACGTCGCGCGCGTCCTTCTTGCTCTACCGGCGTACTCTTCCACAGACTTCAATGTCCCTCTGATGCACCAAGCCCGTCGGATCCCTTCACGTGTCATCCTTCTCAACGACTGCGTCTTTCGCTCAACTTCCTGTGCTCCTAAGCTCTTGCACACTTAGACACAGGAATCAAATATAACAGGACCTAACTTGACTCAGTTGATCACATCAAAACTTACCTGGAGTACTTACAAAAATGAGATATTGCAGCAGTTTAGTATAGTCAAATAGATGTCCCTGGGACTATAATGCAGTAGAAGAGCGACTAGTTGTTTTAGACTCCGCGGTTCGATCCTTAGCTATGACATATTTTGCAGATTTTTTTTTCTAAATAAGACACAAACCTTGGGACATTGTGTTTTTGGATCGTCCGTCGCGTGTACTTCCTGATTTATCCTGGCGCCCGATGAGAAATTTTCGTGAGACTAAGCTAGTCGTTCGAGGTTTGACGTTGCCCAATCTTGTTAATTATTTTTTTTAATATAGTCAAATAGATAAATTAATTATGATGTATTAGGACCAAAAGGAATTAGGATATCTCCATAATGGTATGATATTATCCACTTTGGGCCTAAGCCTTCATGGTTTTGCTCTTGGGCTCTCTCCAAAAGGCCTCATGCCAATGGAGATACCATATTCCTTATAAACCTATGATCTTTCCATGTATTTCTCAATGTGGGACTAAGTTTGCACCCTTGCAACCCCTAACAATTCCTCCCTCAAACAAAGGACCACATGCCCCCACCACAAACGGAAACTCTTTCCGTTTTTGATGTCTGATCTACCAGGACTTTGCCCCTCGGTCCACCTGACCTACTAGGACTTCACCACCTAGCCGCAACTAGAACTGGTTCTCTTGATCAAGACACGGGAGCCCACACATCCTTTATTAAGGCTTAACACACATGGTTAGATCTGGATCATGAAGAGCAACCTGGCTCTGATACCACTTATTAGGACCAAAATGAATTAGGATATCTCCACAATGGTATGATATTGTCCACTTTGGGCCTAAGCCCTCGTGGTTTTGCTCTTGGGCTCTCTCCAAAAGGCCTCATGCCACTGGAGATACCATATTCCTTATAAACCTATAATCTTTCTATGTATTTCTCAATGTGAAATTAAATTTGTACCCTTGCAACCCCTAACATGATGAATATTTTGATTAACATAGTCATTCTTTATAAAGGGAGATCAAATATCTAATACCATATTTTACTCGTATAAAAATGGACAAATAAAGCAAACTTATTGATATGTGTACGTGGAGTCACCCATTAGTAAAAAAATATAATTAATTATTTTACGATTGTGCATTTTATTTGATTTTTTTTATAAAATTTATTATAATGAACATCGAATCATAAATAATTAAAAGACCATTCCATTACGCTCTGGTCTAGGGGTGAGCAAAAATTCGGTTAAATCGAATTAACCGAATCGAATTAACCGAATTTTGAAATTCGGTTCGGTTAATTCGGTTTTCGGTTTTATTTTTATAATTCGGTTCGGTTTTTCAGTTAAATCGGTTCGGTTTCGGTTTTGAATTTTATAATTCGGTTAAACCGAATAAACCGAATAAAATTTCGGTTGAGAATAAAATGGTTCGGTTCGGTTAACGTAATTAAAAAATAATTAATTATATTTCTATGTACTATTTTAATTAACGTACATAGAATTACGTTAACCTTTTTAATTTAATTATTTTTTATTTAAAAATATAATTAATTAAATAAAATCGGGTTATTTTAATTAAAAATCAATTTAAATTTAAAATTTCGGGTAATTCGGTTAATTCGGTTGAAAACCGAATTAATCGAAATTTTTTCGGTTCGGTTTTCTCGGTTTTTATCAAAAATTCGGTCGGTTCGGTTATTTTGAAAAAAATCGGTTTATTCGGTTTTCGGTTTATTCGGTTCGGTTCGGTTTTAACCGAATACTCACCCCTACCCTGGACGACAGCCACACATTTGTAGATTTAGTAAGAGGTTGGCAATGGACTAATGGTTAGTGTGTATATTATTATTAAGAAATTTAAAGTTAAATTTTGATAAAGTTAATATGTTTATTCTCTCCATGTATTAGTTATAGTATCCGGATTAATAATCTCCGTGATTTACCTCCTCCGTGTTGATCCTGGAACGGATTGACGGGGGCGCTGAGACGAGTGAATCACCTTTTTACCATCTAATAAGAGGTTGGTAATATCTCAGATAGATGGAAGATTAATACATAAGTATTATTATGAGATCTGAAGATAAAATTTAATAAAATTAATATATCTATCCTTCTTATATATTAATCATAATAGTCAGATTAATAATTTTTATAATTTATCTCAATCATATTCACCATGAGACGGATCAATTAATACGATCACATCGTCTATTACCATCAGAAACCGGTTGGCAATGAGATTGCAATTGACTACTAGTTGAGCACACATGCCAACAAAGTATCAAGCTATTTCTATTTTTTTTTAAACAAGAGAGAATACTTATCAATGAAGGGTAGAACCTGATCCGCCTGTTGAAGTCGACGGTCAGGATTAGTTATTTTTCTTAAATATGTGTTTATTTAATTATTTATTTTTTAAAATTGCTTATCGAATGCGCTGTCGTTGCCCAGCTTACGGCTTACCGCTTACCGCTAGCATTTATTGGCTTCTAGTTATGTCCTGCGCTCGTAGTTCTTCTCCGATTGCGGTCGCTTCGCCAATTCCTCCGCCACGGGGCATGGCGTCCTCCTCCGCCTCTCTACCTGCGTTCGGTAAGATAATCCTTGTCCTCAATCTCACTCGTTTTTTCTCCCTCTCCGTCGATTGATCTCTGAACCCTTTTTCAACGTCTCTCGACAGAGGCCGTGCAGGTGCTGGTTTCGTCCTTGGCTGACGAATCGCCGGTCGTGAGAGAATCATCTCTAGCCTCTCTTAAAGAGATCGCCCCTTTGTAATGATTCGACCTTCCTCGTTTGTTTTGCTGCTAGATCCCTTTTCCGGTGTCTGTTTTTCGAATCTGATAGGCTTTGCTGTCCAGGAATTCTATTTTAGTGATCGATTGTTGTGTCTCAATCTCAAAAGGAGGGCGCCGGGTAAGTGACTCTTGCTTTTCGCTAATATGTAACATATTTTTTTCTCGCGTGCGTTGAATTGGTTGGAATTTTGTTTGATGGGCAGCGTTTTGGTAATATGGCGGGAGTGTTTCTCGTAATGGCGTGTGCTGTTCGGGCAATGGATCCGAAGGATGTTGATTCCACATATATGCTTAAACTTGCAAAGATAGCTACGTCAGAGATCATCACCTCTAAGGTACGGATATCCATAAGCTAATGGGTACTTTTTATTTAATTGTTCTTCTAACGCAGCAGTCTTGAGTGTCGTAAATTACTGTTAGCCTCCGCTGGAGTTCATCAACCACACACATATCATATAAACACGTAATCTGATGAAGTGAGTTTTTTTTCCCGTGCAATCACAATAATCCTCAAAATTTAGTGCAACCAGCACTACATTCACTATTGAAATTGGAGGCGATTTACCTGTATGTATCTAACCAGGGCCACTTGGGGTGAGCATTATCACCTTTTTGCTCCAACTATTGAAATTGGAGGTAATTGGTAACCTTATAAATTAGCACAAAAATGCAAAGGAGGAAAGTGTAAAGGAGTGTGCATTAGTTCAATCATGTCTATAAGTAAAAGTGCATTAACAACAATATCAACACAGATATGACACCAAACTACAACAGGTGTAGTGACACACAACTACTAAGGTAACCTCAACTCATCACAAGTTCTGTGGTGACGTTAATCACTATTAAACGTGAAAAGGCTGGTACAGTTTGACCAAAAAATAAGTGGTAACTACCAATTCTAAGTCAATAGATATAAAGAACATACAAATCAACATCTATATTTACACTCAACATTAAATCTTTGTGCATTTTCCACTTATAGATCTAATATAAAAGAAAAATGAAACAAGAATACCAAATATCACAATGAACCACTAATTAGAAGAGAACAACTAGAGCCTATAAACTTGGGAAAAAGAAATTTCAACATAACTGATGTCTGAACAATGAAAAATTTTGTCCCTACCATAAATCAAACACTACTTGCCATACCCTGAAAATTTATTCGATCCGTGTTGAGCCTGATACGCTTCCCTTAAGTTAAAATCTCATCTACCCTCATCCTTCCTCAACACATGGTGTCATTATCCTTCACATGATTTTTCTATCTGACACAATTCTAACTCATATAATGCACTGTTGAATCTTATCCATTAAAATACTATATTATACACATAAAAGTATAATAAACACAGATCATGACTCAATATGACAAATTGGAAATTTTCACAACACTTGAGAGTTAATCAATTCAAACCAAATCAATAACACAACTCTAGATCAGGAAAAGAAACCTTAGACCCTATCTTCAACCACAAATTTTCCATTGATTCGGATTTTAGCTCAATTAAATCAATTTGAACCATTGAAATCAACGTCTTTTGACTGCTCAATTTTTGGCCTACTCTCCTCCTTTCTAGCACCGTGACCCGTGCCTAAACAAGTCTAGTCAAATTATAATCTAAGATCAGCTCAATTCAAATCAATTTAAACCATAATGAATATTTGCTTTATTTTGATTATTTTGATAAATTAGGTCATGCAAAGTCTCTTGTGGTTAAGGAGTTCTGAACAGGAGGATCCGAAGATTTTTGTTATTATTTTTGGTAATTTTCATTTTTTTTGGGTAATTTTTGATTTTTTAGATATTTTTGGTAATTTATATCTTTTTGTATTTTTGGATTTTGATTCCGTTTAGAGATGTTAGGATTGTGAGTCTGTTATGAGTCTTTTTCGTTTTTGTTAGGATTCTTTTCCTTTCTTTACAACTTAGGAATTAGAGTCTATTTGTTTGGATTTATCTCCTTTCTTTGTGTCTTAAGATTCTTAGGGTCTAGAGTCTATATAAACATCTGTTTAGTTGGAAGAGGAATAATCCTTGGTTATTAAATAATATTTTCTTTTTTCAAGAAAATCTAGAGGACAACGGTTATCTCTTCTTGTCTTCTCCTCAAAACCCTTTCTCGTCAGTTTGCAGGATAATCACTATCCTGCTCGGCATCAATTGATTCCAATTTGAGGAAGTCAAGCATCAGATCTAATGGAAAGTCGTCGTGATCATGGTCATGCCAGGCAGGTTTCGGTTGAGAAATTCTTGCACCGTGGTCGTATCACCCAAGATGAGATTGATGATTTACAGAGGCAAATCACAAATGTAATCGTAGCGGCAGCGACGCGAAATCTTGAAGATCGTAAGGTATGTGGTCGAGACAATCAACATGAAGACCTCGGATTTAAGTTGATCTACTTGAATTTTTTAATACGTCGTAGACAAAAAATGTTGTTGATTGGAGCAAACTATAAGTAAGTTCCGGATTGGATGAAGGTGAAACTGATTGCTATCAGACTCAAGGGTCGAGTATCGGCGTGGTGCGAGCACTTGCGGCGCTTACGAGATAGATAAGGCAAAACCAAGATCAGAGATTGAGAGAAGAAGAAAAAAAAGATGAAATATCACTTTCTTCCCTTTGGTCACTCTCAAACTTTATTTCAAGGATAATTATGTTTCACCATGGAGGATGATAGCTTCGACGTCCAAGATGATCTCGATAGATGCGAAGATGATTTGGAGGAAGAAATTGACCTAGAAGAAGTTGATGAACTGACACGTTGCAAGTTGTGGAAGATGCTATAATTGAAGATGAATCTCGATCTCAAATTAGGGATGAGACCGAGACGACTAATGATCTTATTTACAATGACGATGAAGACAATAACAACTTGGAGAAGGACGTAGATGCTTTTTTAGGTCTTGACACTGAGTTGGAGTCTGCTACCTTATGGGATGAATTTCCAGAGGATCTTGATCTCTCATTAGTTGCTAATAAAGTTGAGATTGAATTTCAGAATACTAAGCTGGTTATGAGGGACGAGTCTAGTGCTAAGATGCTAGAAGATGAGAAACCGTAGCAGTTTCCAATTTTCCAATAACACTGGAATGCAAAGGAGTTGAGGGTTCTGATTATAATAGTATATTCTCCTTTAGAAATAAGGTTGAAAAAAATAATTTGCAGAAGGTTGGGAACAAGTCAACTGTTCACCGAATTAATGAGCTTAGCAGGTTTAGTAATACACCAAAGGTTGTCTTTGGATGATTTATTTCAGCCACTAGATGGACAAACAGATGTTGGCACTGAACTCTTCTGTTATCCAACAAAATGACTTAGCGAAAGAGTTGAAAGTTAGGAAGGCTCAGAAGCAAACACAACTAAATCACAGCAGTGGTGGGAAGCTATTGGAGATGGTTATGAAGATGTGATTGATATAGATGGCTCAGTCTTTGATGAAAACTTACTAGCAGATAAGCTTTTTCCTCTCCAGCTTGTCGAATTTAGCAAAATAGTTGGTTTGCTGAAACTTGAAGCCTCTGAAGATGTATTATTGTCAGCATGTCAGTATCTGATTCTAATTTTCAGTCTATGGTCAGAGCAGAAGCACGTTTATATGTTCCCGTATGGTTTTCTTCCACTTATGGATGTTCTAGAAGTTCCTAAAACTCATGTTGTATGCTCCGTACTTCCAATCATCAATCATATTATCAAAGACAATATCGAGTTTCTAGAAAATACATGTCTTGTTGACCTAATTCCAGTTGTAATGGGTTGTGCTTGGTCGTCCTAGGGAAGTTCATATGCAGACAACCTTTTTTCTCCAACAAACTTTTATTGAGTTGATATGCTCTTCCTCCTGGGCTACCATCTGATACTATTCTAAACTTGAGGACGAGTTTTTTCAACTCGAGGCTACTGATGCAGTAGGATCTGAAAATTTCTGTTATTATTTTTGGTATTTTTTATTTTTTTGGTATTTTAGGTATTTTTGGTACTATTTTTTTTTTGTATTTTTGGATTTTGAGTCCATTTAGAGATTTTAGGATTGTGAGTCAGTTATGAGTCTTTTCCCTTTTTGTTAGGATTCCTTTCCTTTCTTTACGATTTGGGGTCTATAAGTTTGGATTTATTTCATTTCTTTGTGTTTTAAGGTTCTTAGGGTCTGGAGTCTGTATACACATCTGTTTAGTTTCAAGAGGAATAATCCTCGATTCTTGAATAATGTTTTCTTTTTTGGGAAAAATTTAGAGGACAACAGTTGTCTCTTCTTGCCTTCTCCTCAAACCCCCTTCTCGTTAGCCCGCACTATGCTACCCGGTGTCAAGATCTGTTTAGATTTTATTGTATTCGTGCATACTGAAAAAAAATGATATATCAGGTAACAATCAAACCTAGTATATGTTGGATCGGGTTGGTCCGGCTAGAGGGGGGTGAATAGACGGATAATAAAATAAAGAAATGGAAGGCACTCGTCTTAAAAAAAACTTGGTCGCAACTAAGAACGTTGCTTCCAAGGCAGTGGACGCTCAATTAAAATCTCCTTGTGGCGGAGAAGCCTTACAATAAAAGCACGCTAGACTATAGAGAGAATTACAAGAGAATTGAATAAAAAGGTTGAAACTCTAAGTCTATTTATAGCCTAAGAGAATAAATCTGGATTGTTGATTGTTGAGAAATTTTCTCTTGGCCGTTGATCCATGGATGTAATCTGGATGGTTGATCTTGGATGGGATTAAACTGCATCCATTGGATCTGATTAAAGGATAAAGTTATCCTTTAAGAGATAACTTTGTCTTCTGCTCGCAACAGATAAATAACTTTATCATCTGCTCGCAACAACTTCAATCACTTCTCTTCCTTATCTCAGTCGGTAAGGTTGGTGATATATGTCGGTGAGGTTGCTGGTTCAAATCTTCGCAGCAACAAATTAAATTCTTTTTGTTTCAGGTGTCTTATTTGACTTGGTCAAACTGACCAGTCTTTTGGTTCATCTTCTGGGTGATTTCCGGCCAACCGGAGTTAGGCTCACCCGAACCCGACTTCGGGCTTTCGCCCCTCGAGCGTGCTTCCTCCTGGTTTCCCGTCCCTCGGGCGTCGCGTACGTCCTTCTCGATCCACCGGTATACTCTTCCGCAGCTTCCGCGTCCCTCGGATTGTACCGAGCCCGTCGGCTCACTTCCCCGCACAATCCTTCTCGTCCGCTACGTCTTACACTCGACTTCCTCCGTACCTAAGCTCCTGCACACTTAGCAGAGGGATTAAACATACCAGGACCTAACTTAAATTGGTTGATCACATCAAAATCAATCAGGGGTACTTACAATCTTCCCCTTTTTGATGTGCATCAATCCGAGTTAAGTTAGGGTAAACAAAATAAAAAAAACAAGCATAATAATGTAAATGCATAATAATGTAAACAGTTTAAGTTAAAAAAATTTAATTTAGAATAAATTAAAATTCTACCCCTTAACTTAATACTATTCCTCCCCCTTTGATCACATCAAAAAATGGGAAAATATAATTAGGGAAGAAAATTTTTGAGTGCGATAAAAAATATTCTAAGTGAAAAAAAATCACGTTACCACAGATTTTTCAAATTTAAAATGACATATTTTTTCAAAGTTAATTCCATTTTTTTGTAAAAAAAATGACATAAATAAAATCTAAATTTTTTGATAAAATTCACAGCTGATGTGGAGTTCCAAAAAAAAAATTGAATCTTGTCAAAATATTTTTCTATCGAATTTAAAAAAAAACATATTTCGATAAACAATTCATAAAAAATCAGAAAAAAATAGATTTCAATAAACGATTCATAAAAAATAAACATTAATGAAAAAAATCTGAATATTTTTGTCAAAGTCGAAGATAAAGATATGAGTTTAGACAAAAATTTTGAGCTTTAAATTGGTTGATCAAGTCCAAAAATGACAAACCAACACATAAGAGTTCTTGAAGAGTAAATTTTAAAAAATTCGAAAAAATACTTCGAAAAATTTGAAAAAAAATTATAATGAGTTTTTCCCTTAAACTCTTAATTTCAAATTTCGAGGAAAAAAAAATATTCGAAAAATTTTGAAAGGCGTTCCAGTAGATAGACAGCATAATTGTGCATAAAAAAAATAATGACATAATTTTTGTTAGAGAAACAAAATGCACACATATATAATAACAAAAAAAATTATTAGTTTAATACAAATTTAGGAACCCAAAATAAGTTTCTGTCTACAGGATTAATTAAAAACTTAGGCGAAATATATCTTTTGGGCACCTTTTTAAATTGGTCCTTATGATTTTTAAAATACCAATTTAAATTATCAGGAAAGCTATTTTTCTTTTGGCGTAAATATGCAATATCAAGTTCTAATTTTTGCACTAAGTTTTTCAAATTATCATTTTCATTTTTCAAAATTTCAGACGAGGATGTAAGTGTTAATTCATTTTTTAATTTTTAATTTTCTTTTTCTAATCTATAATTAGATTTGAGCAAGGCTTTAACTCCTGCATATAATTGATCATGAGGAAGAAAACAAACCTCACTTACCGGGTCGCTTTCGAAAAGCGAGGTTCCTCTTTCGTCGTCGCTTTCTTCTGACGTCTCTCCCCCTTCATCAGTGCTCCCTTCTTGATGATTTGCCATTAGCGCAAGACCCGCATATTCTTGACCTTCCGACTCTTCTGACAAGGACTCATCGTCGAGTTGGATCTTTCTTGTGTTCAGTGCGGCGATGTCTGATTTCTTATTCTTCTCTTCATGAAATTCTAGGAATTTCTCCCAGAGCTCTTTTGCCGAGTTGTAATTCTCGATGCGGTTAACTTCTTGCACGGGAAGAACGGCTAGTAGATGAAATTCAGCTTTGCCGTTTGCTTCAAAGTCTGATTTCTCCTTCTTGGTCCATGACTTTATTTCTTTATCCTTGCCGTTGTTGTCTTCAGGAACTGAAAAACCATTTTTCATAATTATTAGCAATTCAATATCAGTTTTAAAAAATACCTGCATTCGGCGCTTCCACATCGCGAACTCCCCCTCAAACTTCGGCGGGTAGATTACGGCTCCAACCATTTTCTTGAAATTGCTGCAGTCGGCGGTTAGTCTTTCTGCGGCGACCTTGGCTTTGATACCACTTGTTGGATCGGGTTGGTCCGGCTAGAGGGGGGTGAATAGACGGATAATAAAATAAAGAAATGGAAGGCACTCGTCTTAAAAAAAACTTGGTCGCAACTAAGAACGTTGCTTCCAAGGCAGTGGACGCTCAATTAAAATCTCCTTGTGGCGGAGAAGCCTTACAATAAAAGCACGCTAGACTATAGAGAGAATTACAAGAGAATTGAATAAAAAGGTTGAAACTCTAAGTCTATTTATAGCCTAAGAGAATAAATCTGGATTGTTGATTGTTGAGAAATTTTCTCTTGGCCGTTGATCCATGGATGTAATCTGGATGGTTGATCTTGGATGGGATTAAACTGCATCCATTGGATCTGATTAAAGGATAAAGTTATCATTTAAGAGATAACTTTGTCTTCTGCTCGCAACAGATAAATAACTTTATCATCTGCTCGCAACAACTTCAATCACTTCTCTTCCTTATCTCAGTCGGTAAGGTTGGTGATATATGTCGGTGAGGTTGCTGGTTCAAATCTTCGCAGCAACAAATTAAATTCTTTTTGTTTCAGGTGTCTTATTTGACTTGGTCAAACTGACCAGTCTTTTGGTTCATCTTCTGGGTGATTTTCGGCCAACCGGAGTTAGGCTCACCCGAACCCGACTTCGGGCTTTCGCCCCTCGAGCGTGCTTCCTCCCGGTTTCCCGTCCCTCGGGCGTCGCGTACGTCCTTCTCGATCCACCGGTGTACTCTTCCGCAGCTTCCGCGTCCCTCGGATTGTACCGAGCCCGTCGGCTCACTTCCCCGCACAATCCTTCTCGTCCGCTACGTCTTACACTCGACTTCCTCCGTACCTAAGCTCCTGCATACTTAGCAGAGGGATTAAACATACCAGGACCTAACTTAAATTGGTTGATCACATCAAAATCAATCAGGGGTACTTACAGTATATACCATGTAAAATCTGTTTAGATTTTATTGTATTCTTGTACACTGAAATTGTATGAAGGATGGTTGATGAGTATGCTATTTTTGTAGGTTGCATTCTAGTTTTTTAGTTGTTAGTATTGTGGTAGTTTTATCAAACATGTGAATGGAACTCAAACGTCAAAAGTTGACATAAGCAATGGAAAGTTCATTAGTGTTAGCAAATTGCAGTCTGACAATTAAAATATTGAGGCTAAAATTGGTCATTTTTAATTGATTTCCTTCTCTTTGAGGCTAGGGTCTGTACTGTGCTATCTTCCAGCTCTTGCTTCAAGATCCTCAATCTGAAAGTTGCTTATCTTTAGTTTTTATGCCTCCTTATTTGTTAGATCTGGCACGACACATTCTGTGAGTTCTATGAATAAAAGGAGGCACACAGACTTTTAGTGTTAGCGTCCTAAAAAATCATGTACAGTATTCTGAAGGCTGCAATTGATTCTAACCTGTTATAAAAGAACTCTGAGCCTGTCCTGGTGAATGATTGTTTGTAGAGAAATCACTAGATATCAACTTTTTTTTTTTCCAGAAAACAAACAGTGCAATTTGTTTGGATAATGATTTATTTGATATTGTGATGATGTAAAAAGATTAGAAGGGTAAAGAAGATAAGGATATGAAACACGATGAGGCTCGGGATAGGTTGTTGTTGCTTATATCGAATAGCCGATGATAACATTTTGCATTTGTGATGGGATATTGTTTCATCTGGGAAGATTTCATTCCCATATGGAACTTAATGCTTGTTAGATACTCAAGGATGTGCGTTTAAAATTTTGGTGATTAAGAACAATAGATTATCTTGGACAAGGATACAATTATGGAATCCGTAATCATTTCTCAGTGAATTACAGCAATACTTTCCTTTCTATGCATGACTATAGGAGTGTGGAAGACCTTTTTTGAGTGCAAAGATAAAGATGATAACTAAAGTAGCAAGTTAAAATTGCAGCATGTTTTTTGTCTTCTACTTTTGGTTATTTTATCTCTTTTTTTGCCATACTTAATAATAGGATTTTAATGCTGATTGGCAAAGGGCGGCAGCTGCTCTACTTGTTTCAATTGGATCACATGCGCCTAAATTGGTATTTCTTTTGTAATATTGAGTATTAATAAATTAGTTTAATCTTTTTTTGTTTATATGCATGGCATCCATGGAAGATTACGATAGTTCTATTTTATGTCATCCTAGTTTAGTCTTTCATGGAGGGCTGTGACTAATAAAGGTTTTTACAAGTTTTGATGAACTATGATCAACTAAATTAATTTGAACCACATTTTGGGCAAGTGGTTGAGCTAAACATGTTAATTGTAGTATGTCAAGCTTTTTGTAATGATTCAGATTAGCCAACTTTGGTTATTTCAGTCTATGTTGGATTGTACCTCTCTTAACAGTTTATTCTTAACTGTTAGGATTTGAATATCTAAAGGACCAATTTGTGCTTCCATATCTTGTTGACTAGGTCCTTCATGTTGATTTTTTGTTAGATATTTTATTATATGTCACTTATATGATAATTGTAACAGGTAGAATAAGCTCAAATTTGAGCTGTGGATATAAGTCTTGGAAACCAAAGTTTATGCTAATTAGAACTACAATTGAATATATTAAATATAACTATAATGCGCTAAAGAAAAATTAATGGAATACTTAAAACACTGTTCCAAAAAATGGTTCAAGTGGCTGCGTAACAGCACAAGGGTAAGGGGAATATATTGCATATAAACATATTTTGTCCCTGATATGCAGTTGGCTTTTGGAGGACTAAATGGTCGACTCCCATATGCACCAAAGTCAATTGCATATGCAAAGACCAATACACTAGAACATTCAAATAATTTGGTTGAAGCTTACCAAATTAACAATCTGAATGTTAGTTGCTTTATCCTCACAAAAATGATGACTTTTTGTCCTTATATTGAGGATTAGTTCATGCGATTACAAAATACTTATGTCAACTATGTTTTTGGTGTGATTAATTGTTAATTAAAACACATTTGATAAATGTAGATTATTACAACATTATTAAAATGCATGTGTATATGAATATATACACACATGCTCCCACCCTCCACCCCAAACACACTTTTCTACATTAGTTAGGCACTTCATTATGTATATTGAACATTTGTACTAATATAAATATTGTTTTAGGTTATGATGGAGAGGAAAGGGTGCGGTGAAGTGGAGTGATTCATGGTCTTTGTCAACTGGGAGGGAAATAGAGGAGACAAGAGCATAAAGAGATGTGAGTATCCTCGTCTCCTTTCAGGTTGACTCACTAGTTGTGACGCCATCCACTAAGACCCATTGCGATGTTTCCCAACAAGCCTCGCCGCAACATCGTTTGTCAAGCCATATTGGTACACTGCTTGCTGAGACCTACCTTGATGCCACCTGCCGAGCCTTGTCAAATGCCATTATTTCCTTCGAGACCCATTGCAATGCTACTTGCCTAGCCTAACCCAAACTTTGCTTGTCATTGCCTTGATGTTGCCAACTAAACCTTGTCGAATACCATGACATGCTTGTTGAGCCCTTCCTCGACATCATGACCCTACTGCATGTGGGTGACTTGCCGAAATCCACTAGCAAACGTTGCCTGCGGCCTTGCTGAATGTTCCTAAACTTGCAAATCACTTCAGAGTGCTCACAACCATTGTCGAAATGCCTAAAGTCATTGGCAGATCATGAAAAAACTCCCAATCTCATTACAATAGGCAATCCACCTGTGCTTATTGTGGATGAGATTTGGAGAGAATTACCTCCTCAAAATTGGAGCTCTTCTCTGCACCCCAGTCGATTCCACTGTGGTAAACAAACCCTTAGTGTGAACCACATATGCCTCCCACATTATGCACTCGCATACAATAATTGCACTTTGCACGCTCGTGCGCTGAAACCGGCTCGAGGAAGCCAAGCGTATCGACGCGAGCATCTGTGTGCCGGCAGCGGCGAGCGGTAGCGGCGACGACGAGCAGCGCAGGACGCCCTCGCGGGCTCGTTGCTCCTCCGCCTCCGCCTCCGCCGGTAGGGCAAAACGCAGGCCGGAGACGTCGCGGGATTGCTCCGGCTTCGCCGGAGGCATGCGGGACGCCTCCGGCTTCGCCTGAAGGGCTGGCGCTGGACCCGCGCGACGCCGTCGCAGGCTCGCGCGCCTCCGCTTCCACCTCCGCCGGTGGGCAACGGAAACAAAAAAATTAAAAAAAATAATTAAAATTCAACATTTCCCACTTTAAATACAAATTAAATAAGAAAAATAATAAAATTATTTATTTAAATCTAACATTTCCCTAAATAAATATTATCACAATAAAATTTAAAAAATAAGTTTGATAATTTTTATTAATTAATTTTCTGAATTTATAAAAATTCTAAAAAAATTTGCATTCAGTTGATCTGGCATTGCCATAACATATTACTTCAAATAACTTTTGGCCTTGCCTTGAACCAGGGATGGGCAAGAGATACTCCTTTTGGATCGGATCTATCTATTATTCTATACCAAGGGGATATTGATTATTTATACATGGGAATTTAGGGGAAAGGTTGAGTGGTTAAAATAGAGAATGGTATCCAATGTCTTTGAGCTTCTTCTAAAATACCACTATCTTAACCCAATAATGTTATGAGGGGATCATTGTGGAGTAATTGGCAGAGAGAAAACTCCACCTAGGCAGCTAAACTTTTTGGCTTGAGTGTTTGCGTCATGCCAGGTTGATACTAGACAATCTCACCCGTGTTTGAATACATAGTTATTGCCTTATAGGTATACATGTGGATTTTGATTGTTAACGTTAATTAGATTGAACTAAGGTTAGTTGACTGATTATTAGTTCTGGACTTCTGTGCTCATAGAATATGACTGGTATGCTTATTCTTCAAGCTTAATAGTTATAATTTTTTACGATTTTATAGTTTAAAGGGTAGTGTTTACTTTTTTTGTTGTTATTGATATTTTATTGTAGATGATGGAGGAAGTTTTTCTTCATTTATCTGGATCCAGTATAGCTTTGCAGTCCATGGTTCAGATACTTGCAGACTTTGCTACAGTTGAAGGTGTACAGCGTCTTCTTTGCTCTTTAACTTTTTCTTTTCCCCTTAGATGTATTTTTAGCGTCTATATATTTTCATCATTTTTTATTTCTGTATTTTTTTTTTCACACGGGAAGCTCTGAAATTCACTCCACATTTGAAAGATGTTTTTCTACGTATATTACCTATTCTTGGAAGTGTGCGGGATGCCCAACGACCAGTTTTTGCAAATGGTATCTAATCGTTAAGTTATTTTTGATACCATGCATACTAAAATGAGTTTCTTGTTGTAACTGATCAATCCTGATTACTTTTATTGTGGTTATTATTATTATTTTTTGGTTCTAGCATTCAAATGTTGGTGTCAGGCAGCTTGGCAATATATTAGGGATTTTCCATCTGACCCACTTCTTGATACTGATGTCATGTACACTTCTCATTTCCCTACCATAATGTTAGTCATTAGATGAATTTTTCAGCCTGACATTTTAATGTACTTCAGGTCTTTTATGAACTCTGTTTTTGAACTACTGTTGAGAGTTTGGGCTAGTTCGCGAGATCTAAAGGTATCTATTGAATATAATATCTTAATTCTAAGTATTCATTTGTTTATAGATATTCATAAAGTGCACACTTCAAACAAACACCAGAAGTTCAGTGCAAATAATGTATTCTTTATTTCTTGAGAATTTGTAATTTATAACAAAACTCTACGACTCAACAATCTAAGAGAGCAAACAGTCTTTCTATTCGGTTTTTAACCTTTGAATCTCCTGGCACAGGTACGACTTTGTGCAGTAGATGCTTTAGGGCAGATGGTTGGTCTTATTACTCGTTCACAGTTGAAGGCAGGGTTGCCTAGGCTTGTTCCTACAATCTTGGACTTGTGTGTAATTATACGATTGTTCTCTTTTTGGTGTTTTGCAGAATTATGCCACAACATGAGATATGATTACTATATGTTTGTTTTATACAGGTACAGAAAAGATCAAGAGATTGCTTTTCTTGCTACACAGAGTCTGCACAATCTTCTCACTGCTTGTCTCCTGTCTGAGAGTGGTCCTCCTCTACTTGATTTTGAGGCACGTCTTACAGATGGATTCATAATGATTTTGCAAGACCTTGTACCTATAATCTATGGAGTAAAACTTAGCTTGATTTTTTTCTTTAGATTTATCCTTTGTGTTAGACATCCTGTTTTAAATAATCTTATAATTATCAGAAAACTAGCCCTTCTAACGGAGAATCTGAGTCAAAATTAAAATGCTCCATGGCAATAGTCCCACATAAATGAGTATGTTGATCCATGACGCGCACATATATTACGGCAACCTCCTAATTTGCTAGTCATTTCTGGCATGACAGGAGGTATGTGACCCATCTGTGTATATTGTTCTCATCCCTCTTCATTCTTCACCTCCACTTCCTCTCTTTCCCACCATTCACCATTTCTTCATACTCAGATGAACCCTCCCACTTCTTTTTTTCTTCCCACTTCCCCTTCCTCCCACCAACTATCTCGTCCTCCACCTCACTCCTAAGAGCTGCCTTCTCCCTTTTCTCTCACTCTCTTTCTCCCCACTTTCTACTCAATATTGTCAGCAGTGATTTAAGAGCACTTCAGATAGTTGATATTTCACAATTGTTTCTTGTTGTTTCTGTTATAGAGTAGGATATGCCATGATATGCATATTTGGGTTTATTGTAATAATGAATTCTGTTTCTACTTTCCTTTTCCTAGTTTTGATGATAAAATATGAGTTTCTTTTGGCTTTTCCTGCAGGAACTCATAGTGATCTTATGCAATATTCTTCCAGTTTCTTGCATCAATAACCAAACTCATAGTTCAAATTTTTCAATCAGCCTAAAGGTGTGTCATTTGATGTCTAATTAGTGATGCATAATCATGCCTGGGAGCAAAATTTCTAATCTTAATATTGTGTATTTGTGTTATTTGATAGTCTTGAAGTTAATGTTGGAATTGTCTTTGCTTTTTCTTTGGAATGTGGGAATATGAACTTGCTATGGAACTTCAATTTTTTTTTTCTGTGGGCTGGATTCTTAGCAAACTATTTTGTTCTATTTTTTTGGTTTGATATAAATTTCATTAGGAAAATAACGTGTTCTATCTTGGTCAACTTTAAGAACCTTTCAGCGGTAGTAGAAGTTCTCATGGTTGTCTTTGACGCTTTTCTAATTCTCATATTACCTAGCATGGTTGCCAAGAGACTCCTCTCTAGGACTTCACCATTGCCAAGAAGTTCCTATGCTTTCGGGACTTCCATTGCTTAACATACTGTCACTATTGACTTGCTAGGACTTCCATTGCTAAATATTCGGTTCTCACTAAGCTTCTTGAACTTCCAGTGCAAGTATCTAGTCTCATTGACTTACTTGGATTTCCACCGTCAAGTATATAGTGTTAATTGACCTACTTGACTCAACTAACAAAAATATACATATAATTGTCAATTTTGAACCGAGCGATTGTACCAATAATCTTCCCAATAATTTCCCAAACGTCTCTTAACAAACACATTGCTTAAATATCAAAATGCAATCCACACCATCGTTAACCTCAATGAGGAGCCAATTGCGCCAACAGTAAAATCACATTGACAACCTATCATTCGATAAGAAGTGAACATTAATTAAGATACAATTAGTAGAATGTGTTAGGACTGAAGGGAATACCAATGGAGATATCTTTCCCTTATAATGTGGATCTTTCTCATGTGTTTTTAATGTGGGACTATGTTTGCAATCTTGCAACCCCAACCCCCAATCCCCCCCAAAACGAAGGACCACAGGGCCCCTCAAACATAAAGTCTATCCGTTTGATGTTCGATCCTCGACCCATTCGGTCTTCCCGCCCCTCACCTACAAGGACTTCCTTGCCTAGCTGCAACTAGGACTTCCTGCCTAGTGTCTGGTCCTTGATCCCGACACGGGAGCCCCACTTCCTTTGTTCAGAGTCAATATTCCATTCACATGGCTTGATTAGACCATAGCTCTTGTGCATAGTCGACCATTAGACCTTCTGATAGTTCGGACTCTGATACCAATTGTTAGGACCAAAAGGAATTTAGATATCTCCACAATGATATGATATTGTCTATTTTGGGCCTAAGCCCTCATGGTTTTGCTCTTGGGTTCCACCCAAAAAGCCTCATACCAATGGAGATATCTTGCCCTTATAAGCCCATGATTTTTCCTATGTGTTTTCAATATGGACTATGTTTGCAACCTTGCAACCCCAACAGAATGGACGATCAAAATGAGTGGAAGTTTTGGTGGCTTGTATGATCATCGTAATGGTAGAGATGAGAATGCTAATATTGATGATTGGAGTTGTGAGGAAGGATAAAAAGCAATTAATTTTGGAGCATAATTGGTGTAGCTCTAATAAATGATAAAATTAAAGAAAATAAATTGAGATAGTATGAACATGTCCAAAGATGACTAATAAATTCTATAATTTTAAGAATTGAATTTATTAAAGTGAAATGTCTTAACATGTAGAGGGAGAGCAAAAAATATATATTTGTTGATGTAAAAAAGATGATTTAGTTAGTTTGAAAGTTACTAGTGACATTGTATTGGATAGAGCTCAATGGAGGGAAAAGATTCATGTAGTTGATCCCAAGTAGTTGGGATATACACATCTGGATGATGACAATGAACATTGCTTAGTTAGGGAAAGAAACCTATATCTAACCCAAAAAAATGAGCTTGATATGCTTCAAGAAATTGATGATATTTAGATTCTAGATTTGTTAATACTCCTGTGATTCTAAATATTTGACTAATATCTAGATAGGAAAGTGATTATCTGAACCAGGGTAATATGGTAGATTGCTTGGGAAATTGAACAATCTTGCAATTACTAGATCCGATATCAACTTTATCATGTGGTTAGCCAGACTCTTTTCTATGCCAGGTCCTTAGGAGGTAGCTATAAGGATTCTATGATAATGACTTATGCAAACAAGGATTTCATCTCCTTGTTATGAAAACAATCTCTAAATGATATCCTATACTGATATCATTGGCAAATTTTCCTATATATAGATTATCACCATTAAGTATTGTGTTTTGGAAGTGATTCTAACATATTGAAAAAATAAAAAACAGAATGTAGTGACCCAATCAAGTGGAAATGTAGAATGTAAAGATGTTCAATATGTAAGTTTATTTAGCTCAAATATCTGATTGCTCATTTAGGTATTGATTACACAGTCAATGAAGCTATATCATGATTACTAGAGACTGCCATGCACAGTCTCAAATCTGGTCTTCCATTTATGGACAAGAGAAAATCCAGTCTAAGAAAATTATTACAACTTTTGTTACTTCTAGTGACCAGTTGATGGGTTTACTAGGCAAGTCTTTTAGAGGCTCATCATCATCATGGACCTGAGTTTATCCTAAATATTTTAGATCAGTTACATGCTTATCCTTCGAATGAGCTAAATGCTAGACAATATCACTAGTAATGGAGGTCCTATAATTCAATATATTTTTGACAAGTTGGTGCTTTATTTTGATTTTTGAATTGCCTTCTGGGGATTTAAACCAGCTTGAGTGGAGGACATTTTTATAAATATACAAATGTGTATCTTGAGAATCAACTTTATTTCCAATTTTTGGCCAATGCCGGTAGTTTAACATATAAGGAGATAACAAATGAATGGTTGTAGATTGCTTGATTTGAAGCTTTTGAATTTGTCAAAATTAATGCAAGGATATAAGCCAAGTATTAGATTAATCAGTAGTAGTATCATACTGCTGAAAAGAGCTTAATTCTTGTTTGGAATTTCTGTTACATGACACTTCTTGATAAATCACATGCCTTCATGATTCAACATTCAGAAATTCTATAAGAACACTGTCTAATGGTTGCTAATAAATTTGTTACTTTCTCATAAGGAATACAACTTTTCTTATTCAATTTCATTTTTTTGTTTCCTTTATTTAATATGGAACCTTCTGCATTCGAACTCTGGAAGTTAAATCAGTATATTTTCTATTTTCAGACTTATAATGAAATTCAACATTGTTTTCTTGTGATTGGCTCAGTATACCCTGATGATCTGTGCGCCTTCCTTCTGAATGTGAGTTTAATTTTAAATTAGAACATTCTTTTACTATTGGTTACTTCTAACGATAATTTCTTTATCAATTTTTAGATCTAAATAACTGCACCTTTGACTTGGATAATTGGCATGATATCACAAAATGACCTCCTAAATCTTACCTCATCGATCAGTCGATGAGACTCATGCAGTGAAGCTTGTAAGCTTTGATCTCGTACAATATTCAATCTCATTAAAATTGAAGGAAGGACATTATGGAATTGTCTAACATGTAACATGATCTCAATCAGAACACTTATTTTCTGTCAATGTGATAGAACTGAAGGAAACTGTTAAAGTGGAATATTAGTACTAGGGCTTCAATTAGTCTTGAGCAACAATTGTAGTCATTATGCCTTCTTTCAGTACAACAGAAAGATTTTGGTTTCTGAGTTGTTCTCCTCAAGTGATGACATGTATAGTATTGCATAAAGGAACCAGCTCTTAGCCAATTACAAAATGTATTTTCTGAAGTCATGAGATATTATTATTATTAAAACAAAAGTCATGAGATAATAAGCTAACCAGGCAATAAAAACAATTATTCTCATGATTCACTAATAATAATTCTCGAACTATTTGACACTTAGCTTTTAAATTTGAACCATTTTCATATTGTAAAATAAATTAAGCATTGCAATTTTGTGAAAATATAACTCGTGAATTACTTAGATTTCTGAAATGCACCTGATGTAGTTGTCGATAGGAAAGCATAATTGCTAAAAGAGAAATGATTTGCACATGAAAGTGAATGCTTCAGTGAAAAATTTGACCATTAATCGGCCAAAAATGATATGCTCAGTGAAAAATCTCAAGGAAAAGCTCAGTGAATGACGTGACACTTTGCATGCAGCGATCCTCGATGGGTTCATCGTGCCCCCCAAGGTATAGTTTGATTCGGGGCGGCGGTCGGAGACCGCCGATGGTGTCCGAGCGATAATCGGACGTGTGCATGCAAAGTGTCACGTCATTCACTGAGCGTTTCATTGAGTTTTTTCACTGAGTGTATCAGAGCTCTTAATCGGCGGCATGCCCGACGTCCAATCGCGATTGAACATCACCGACGGCCTCCAATCGCTGTCCCGAATTAAACTATACCTTGGGGGACGGTGAACCTGTCGGGATCGTCGATGAACTCGTCGGGATCGACGGTGAATGTGTGAGAACGCAATTGTGGCGATCCTTGACGGGTTCACCGTGCCCCCAAGGTATAATTTGGTTCGGGGCGACGGCCGGAGGCCACCGACAGTGTCCAATCGACGATCGGACGTCGGATGTACCGCCGATTGACCGTCAAATTTTCCACTAAGGCATTTACTTTCATTGTGCGTATCATTACTCTTGCTAAAATAGCCCAACTTGGAAATGATTCATCTTAAGGCTGCAGCAGCTGATTGTTCTTCTACCCAAAAACATATTTGACCTTGGTCATAAAGCACAACTTTCAGACACTAAGGGTATATACTCTAAAGGATTTAAATATTTAAAATAGTTCTTTTCCTAACAATCCTTTATAAGTGGTTAGCCAATTAACTTTAACTTGGTGTCAAAGCAAGAGGTGTAAGATTCAAATCTTCCTGCGTCAAAAATATTATCTGATCTATTCATGTGACGGATTTGGCTTAATCAAATATAGTCACTCATACATGAAAGGGACGGATTTAGGAATATAGATATATCAAATTGATCTCTTTCCTAACCCCTTGAACTTTTGGGAAAAGTAGGTAGATAATCAACTTCAGCATACTCAAATCCAAGCTGAACCTTTCTTGAAGCCTTTAACAGTAATGTTATAAATTCTCTTTTTTGTTAATTGCCTGGCTTATCTTATCTTTTATACCAACCATGATAAAATAGCTCCTGCAGCCGAGCTGTATAGTATTAGAATGCATATCATATCATTATCCTCATCCATTGAAGAAAATCAATTTCTTAGACTCTAACCAACTTTCCCTTTCCTAATATTTCAGAAATGTCAATCCAAAGATGAACTGCCAATGATTGGAGCACTCTGTGCAATAAAGCATCTATTACCCAGGTCTACTCTTATAGTTAATTTTTTATGCAATGGTATTCTTTGCAATTCATCATTCCAAACTATTTCTCTGTGAAAATTGCATTTGTTACCCAAGTTCTATGAAGTTATTATGATTGGTTCCCTGGGAAACAAAGACCAGGATCTTGGTTACATTTAATGGACATTTGAACTATTTTGTTGCAAATACATAAGATTGGAAAGAATTATCCTTTTTGGTTTCAAGATTGGAACCCAATAATACATCTTTTTTCACCATATTAAACAATCTAGGTTGTCGGAAGCTTGGCATAACAAAAGGGCATCACTTGTTGAAGCCGTCAAATTGTTGATCGATGAGCAAAGTTTAGGTGTTAGAAAAGCACTTTCAGAGGCATCCCCTTTAAATTTAAATCAATTCTTTACTTTTTTTTTTTTAGTTTTGCTTAGTTGTATAATCATCATGAAAATTATTGTTCTGTCAGTTAATTGTTGTCATGGCTTCACACTGTTACTTGAGTGGACCTCCTGCTGAACTTTTTGTGGAGTACCTTGTACGCCATTGTGCTATATCAGATCATGACATAAGAATGCACAGGACTTCCAAGGAAGCCTCTTTTAAAAGCATCCCATTCCAGACATTCCAGAATAAGAACCTTAAGGTTTAGTTTGACCTAAGCTTATATTGTAGTTTATTTCTAGTTGCTTCTTTTTTAATTGTTTACTGGTATTTTAGCATCCTCCAAATTTTCAGGCAACGATCGGTCCTGTTAGTCCATCTGAATTAAGGGTGATTTGTGAAAAAAGTCTCCTTTTACTAGCTATCACCATTCCTGAGATGGAGGTATAACATGACTAGCATTATTTGACCTCTCTTTCAATTGTATTTTTACCATTTTCTCTTAATCTATTCCATTCGTTTGTCATGGTTTTGTCTACAATTTCTTCAGCATGTACTCTGGCCTTTCATCTTGAAGATGCTTTTGCCTAAAAAGTATACAGGTGCAGTTGCAACAGTAAGTTCAATTTCTTGCGTGAACAATTTATTATGTTTCAGCATCTCTCTCTCTCATCCTAAGTCATCATGTCAGATTATACCTACATATATTCTAGTTAATCACAGATTTGGTAGTACCATGCTATCCATTATCTTGCATTGATGACCTTGCAGGTTTGCAAGTGTGTAACTGAGTTGGGTAGGCACAGATCCTTCCAGACAAGTCCATTGTCTCGTGAATTTAACATTTCAAATGATATTCCTAGCTCTGAGGTAAAGCTAGTTGCTAAATATGTGCTACTTAATTTGTAATCCTTGTTAGTTGTTGCCTTATTGTTTTGTGCAGGACCTTTTTGCTCGTTTAATTGTGCTTATGCATGATCCTTTTGCAAGGGAGGAACTGGCAACTCAAATTCTGACGGTCTATTTCTTCTTCTACTACTACTTTGTGCATCTTGGTAGTTGTTTTACTTATAAGATATAACAAAAAGTTGAACAGTATCCCCGTTACAATGTAGCTGCTATTCAGCATTTAGGCATGCATAATGCAACTGCAATCCAAGTTGAATACAGTGCATAAGTGATTGCTTAAGAGTGATGGTTCTTTGATGTTTATCATGTATCCATTCTGTTTGTAAATTTCACATCTTATTTTGTTTATAATTTTTTCCTGCACACTTGTCACTTCTATTTCTTGGAATTGTACAATTACCTTTTTTACAGTTGCAACCTAACACATGTATCTTCAACCTGTTCCCAAAGACATTAGTTAATTCGGAATCAACCTGTTCAGTTTCTTTATGCTGGTTGATGGGGCTGGCTGCAGAGGTAAGGTTTGACATAGAAGAGACAAAAGCCTAGTTTCATGAAATATTGGACCAGAGTGAAACCATCATGTTTGTATGAGCCTGGTAAAGATGGTAGTAGTTATGCTAGCCGGGTTATGAAGCTCAATAGGTTGTGACTGGAGCAGGGGTTCCAAGATGCATATAAAGTTGATGAAGATTTTAAAGTAAATTTCACCATATTTTCAAATTATAAGTATGAAAAAAGCATTGATTTTTTATATTATTTTTCACCTCTTTGTCCTTAGTTGATCATGGTTGCACATGTAAGAAAATCTTACAAGGCCTATGTATCAATTTTTTCTTTGAAAATAAAAGTGGTAGACTGTATGTAAGAAAATCTTACAAGCCCTATGTATCAATTTTTTCTTTGAAAAATAAAAATGGTAGACTGTATAACCTGTTTATTTCCTGTGTCTAGTATTAAATTTAATTGTGAACATATTGCCTAATAAATTCTTCTGAGTAAGATATTTATTAACAAATACATGGGTCGTGAGGTCGTTTGATTGTGTATCATCACAAATGTGATGCCTATGTAGCAGCTATGCTGTTTCTATATCATGGTCACTAAACTTATTTACACTTGTTATTATTTGCAGGTCTTGTGTTATTTAGGATCTTTGTTCCCGAAAAACCTCAGTTTTCTTTGGCATGATGAGGTATAGCACTTGTAAGGTACTCTTTAAATGGGCTTTATAGTCATCAATATTTTTTGATTGTCATTTCTTCTAGTTTCTGTAATGGTTTGCTCTCAGTCATGGTTATCTGTGGAGTACACTGTTCTTAAATTAGCATATAAATATTTTGGCAAGAAGATTAATTTCTTAGTGATAGATAATGAGATATGAACATTCAAGAAAATATCATTTTTTGCAAATTCTTTATTTAACATTTTATGTGATGGATGTACATATGAGTTATCACTGTAATTACTTAAAGATGTTATAGAAATGATCTTGCAAAAATAATATATGGGAAGTTGAAGTAAGTTTGGTTATGTGAAGATTTGTTTAGTGTGATTTTGACCCAATAGATTTACAAACAGCATCAGCGAACCTTTCTTGAGGTTTCATTGTTGGAAGTTGTCTTATAAAGGTAACACCTACTTTTGTTGGCGATGCCATGTCAAAAATGTTAAGTGCTTCCTCTTAGTGCAGAATTTGCCTAGATAGAGTCTTACCTGTAATTGGTGGAAATGTTCTTCATGCCCTTTTATGCAATCTTGATCTACTATTTTTGTAGAGAATTTTATGTTTGATTGTGGAGATTGAACAAAAGAAAGAACAAAGGGGAGAAAATATTTTTTTTTTTTTGGAAAAAGCAGGATACATGAAAAGTAAAGAACAAGCATCTTATACTTAAAGATGAGATAATATAGAAATGAAAGAGATACAGTGCTACTAGCAGAAACATGTGGAATATCTAAACAAAATTTTAAGTACAAGGAAGAAGAAGAAGAAGAAGAAGAAGAGTATTTGCAAGGCCTAGGGTTCTATTAGTTTGACTGAGGCATTTTGTCAGCTGTTGTAGCAAGCTAAAGTTGTCCTCTATGTAAACCCATTCTCCCACTAGTTCATTAGCTGTCTTACCTTGTTACCTAGTTGTTCACATGGTCACAAGGTTTCATGGGTTTCGATGCTGCTGCCCCTACATAACTCTCATTACACCAGGGGTGGGTAAGACAAATTAAATTCCAAAGCATGCATTCAAAAAATATGAAGAGTCAAACACATCTACTGTTACCTGCTATAGCCATTACTGTTACCTGGTATAGCCATTCTTAGTTTGCTTTAATGTGATCGTGAAAATAATATCGTAGTTAAACTTTTTTTTAGTGTAATTCTAGGTTCTCACAATCTACATATAAAGAGTGGCTCTATTCATGATATGCATATTGATGGGCTAGCAAGTCAGGGTAGGTAAACTTAAACCCTTCTTAGACATACCGAGTTATGTGCACCACTAACTGCAACTTGAACTTGAAACAGGTCAAACAAACTGCATTAGTTGGATTAAAAAAACCTGTCCTCCACATGATTTGGAAATTGTGTTAGAAAACTTTTGGATTTCAACCTGCCTGACCTATTCTTGTACTCCTAGTTAATGATTCTGAAGAATTTAGAGGTGCCTTTTAATCCAAACCGGGATAGTGTGTGAGATTCTTTGTATATTGTTTCTTGCTAAAATCTCAATAACTTCAATAATTTTTTCTGGTGCACTAACTTGATTAACTTTGACTGCGCAAACATTGTGAAAATATAATTGTCAAAATTGACTGATATCATTATTGATTACCCAAGTTGCATTAGAGATATGAAGAAATTAGATAGCAACGAGTTACATTTCACTAGAAAATGGATGGGATATGTTTTTTTTAATGAAAAGCGATATTAGTTAAAATTTGGTTGAATCAGGACTAAGCATTGAAAATTTATCCACTCTGGCTCACTTCGACCTTTTCCAACTTAAATAGGAAGCTTCATCACTTAAATCCCACATTAAATCTATTTACCATACCACTCAAGATTTACCTCAAACTCGAGGACCACTCATTCAACTTTGCCACCCCTAGCTACACATGGTGGCTTAGCATCTCTCACTTTCTCAATGGCCATAGAGAGAGAAAAGGATTAATAGTGTCCCTAAATTCAATTTTATTGAATATATATTAATAACTACAATTAACAATTTAATGAGCTACTAGATATACCTATAAAGTTACTATATTTTTCTATCATAAATAATTTGAAATTATTAGTAGCAACAAAAAAACTAATATCATCGTTGTATGTTATTATTATCTGAAATTAGCATATTAAAACATCTTTTATAATGTCATGTATAATAATTTTGTCATTTTTCTATTTTTTAGAGTTTTCCTTATCGAGTTCAATTTCACTAATTCCAACAATTTGCTACCATCAATACTTGATATTTTAATTAGCTAACTCTGATATTGATGCCAATTTCGAGAACAATATGTTCAATCATATTTCCTATTGGCTTCGCAAAAGCTTAAGTTTTCTTGTGGACGCCAAGTGGTTATACTTTTATCACTTTTAAGGGGGCGCTTGGTAAGCGGGTTTAGAAGGTAGGAATGAGAATGAAATCTATTTCATTCCCATTTATGATGCTTGGTATACGGGAATCGGAATCAAAATATGGATATCATACCCTTGATTTTATAACCCAACCCCCACTAGGTTATCACTAAACCCATAAACCCCTCAATCAAAACCCATTACCATTCCCATTGCCGAATATATACCAAGCGCCCCCTAAGTTTCTTTTTCTTTTTTCCTTTTCAGACTTTCTTTCCATGGAAAAAATAGTATCAAGATGAGTTAAAGGAGCAAGTTCTATCATCATTTCTAAAAAATGAAAAGTACTTTTTACATGAGGGCAAACAATCATTATGTAGAAATGATAAAAAAAATTCTTTCATTTTGAAGATTTTGAGTGACATGCTTTTCTTCCCTTACCACACATTTCCACTTTTTTTTTTGAGAAGAAAATTGGGAAAATTTTCCTTACAAACTTCTCAAAGTGTTCTTGTCATCAGCTTATTTAAGATTGGTGCTTGGAAGCATCTTATGAAGTCTTTTTTTGGCAAGTACTAGGTTCCAAAAATGAAGGCATATATAAGTGATCTTGATGATCTGAGGCAGGATTTATCTTATCAAGAGACTTGGGATGACATGATAGTCAATGTAAGTGTCCATTTGATAGCTTTTCTGCTTATAGATCATTACTGAAACATGATTGTATCTTCTTTTCTGCTTATAGATCATTACTGAAACATGATTGTATCTTCTTTTCTGCTTATAGATCATTACTGAAACATGATTGTATCTTCACTTCACTCTTCAGTTTGGTGATATATTATATTTTCTACCTTTTCTTTGTTTATGGGCTTGGAATTTAACTCAAATTGTTTTTTGCATCAAGATATTTCTTTTTATAAGCAAGTTCCTTATACAAATGGCATTAGAATTTCTTTGGCTGAGAATTTCTTTTGTTTTTGCAGTTTTTAGCTGTATCTTTGGATGTTGTCCAAGACAATGAATGGATCATTTCTTTAGGCAATGCTTTTGCAAGACAGTATGCGCTTTATGATGACGATGATGAGCATTTGTCTCTCCTGCATAGGTATAAATCTAGAGGGTCTATCATTCTACACTTCAGTTTTATTTACTATAAATTGCTAGGACTGTATGGATGTGAACATTGATGGGATGGATGTTGTTCAAGTTGAGGATGTTCATGAGTACACATGGGACTTCCACTCTTTTTAGATCTTATCTGATAAAAGTTCGTCTGATACTCATTACTTTAGTTATTCCCTGTTTGACAGATGTCTTGGAATGCTTCTTCAAAAAGTCGATGATAGGATATATGTTCGTGGAAAGATAGAGTGGATGTATGATCATGCAAACATCTCTATCCCTGTAAATAGACTTGGGCTTGCTAAAGGGATGGGGCTGGTATATTGATTAAGAAAAATTGTGCTATTCTATTGATGTGAATTATTTGTCACAAAATTTTGCCTCGTGCAGATTGCTGCTTCTCATCTTGATACTGTTTTGGAAAAATTAAAGCACATTTTAGACAATGTTGGATGTAGCACATTTCAAAGGTACGTGCATGGTGCTTTTGATGGTCACAAAAATAATTTAATCTATTTGCAAGTGGTGTTATACAAACCAAGTTTATCAAGTCGAGGCACATATTGTAAATTGTTTCTGTAATTATTTGTGTATGTGTGTGTGTACACATAACTATGTATGTATATATGTTAAAAAATCCTAGTTTGAAATATTTTTATATCTGAAGATATGAAAATTTGTTATCTTATTTAAAGAATAATTTGATTAACTTAGCATACTAATCATGTAATTCATAATTAGAGAATTGGGGTTCACATCACCATTGACCAAACAACTGTAAAGATATTTTTTATTTCATTTAATTTAAAATTGTAATTATATCATATATACTTAATTTCAATAAACATTTGTTTTAATCCTAATAGTATGGTGTCAACTACATAGGTTATCTCCCTATATTGCACTTTACAAAAGACTTAAAGACTATATCACTAGTTGTAGCTAAATCTTTTAAATTACTCTAATCAAGTTAACTAAAATTTCTTTGTGATCATGTATCCTTTACACCTTGCCTCTAACTAAAATGGTTCAACTTGTATAGCCATGGTTCTCATATTTCAACAACTCCACACTTTAATCCATTTTATCTCATTTTATAATCTATTGAAGCTATATCTAATTTCTCATGGATAGTATTTTTTTATTTTATCTTTTCTTGTAACTTCACATATCATTATAATATTTTTCTTTTCTTTGCATTTCTTACATATTTCCTAACTGCTCAACATTCTAATCTATAAAACCCATCTTTTGCTGCAATGAGCATTTTGAAAGGGCTCAAAACTACCATTAAATGTTTATATATTATACATGTACCTTTAGACTTAATGATTTGAGCTTGCCATATTTATGATTTTATTTGCCATCAATCTCCACTTGATATCAATATTATTAATCTCATCGCAAGGTTGTAAACGGCGGTAGGCGATGGTGGGGCGGTCAGTGATCGCCTACCGCCTATGCCGCCTAGGCGGTTGAATTTTTTTATACATAAATAAGTTTCATCCAATGCAATAAAATTATATAAGGCACAAAGAAATATATAAATGCAAGTAACAAAGTAATAAAAATTCATCGCCATATTAATACTAAAACGTAATATCGTTATTTATACCAAAAGTCAAAATTTAAAATTTAAATTTTAACCCAACATGACAATAGTTCACAAGTATTAGACTCAACATAACTAATCTTCTAAATCATCTAAACATGCACCCTCAACTACATCCGTAATCCTCTCATCATCGGATTCAAAATCAACGTCTTCTTCATTTTCTTCCTCCGATATATCTAAATCCTCATCAAGTTCTCTAATGGAGATGTTTCTTGTGCCTCCTTGGTTGTAACACTTCATTTGCTCCTGAGGCTTCCGTCACCATTCTCCAAGTAAGTCCCAAACCCGACTCCACCTCATCTTCATCACCACCGTCAACAAGCCAATCTTGAGCTTCACTAGCTTAAGAGGATAGAAGTAAATCTCCGCCCATTTCTCTTTTACTTTTCTTCTTCATAAGAGTGACGTTGAATTGACATATACAAGATCATTTGATGTCTCGAGCCTATTCCTCTTCTTAGTATGTATCTAAACAATTAGAAAATTAATAAATTATTAAAAACTAATAAAAAGAAAGAATAGATAACCTAATCTATGAATTACTATTTACCTCTTCAAATTTGCTCCAGTTTCTTTCATACCCCGATGAACTACTTGTCAAGAAAGAAATCACATTGCCATTCTTTGTAAGTTTGGTATGTCACCGCCATAATTGGACCACCATCCAACTTAAACAAATAAAGAGACAAAAAATAATTAAATTAAAAAATAGTTAAGAGACGGGTATATTAGTGAATAGAAATAAAGGAATGACTAAAGAGATATACATGGATCAAAGTCATGGTGCACATCCACCTTTTCATATGTTGCGACCGCCATTTTTCTTCCAAAGTTCCTGAATTTACTCTTATATTTCAATAATTCATCATTAGAAATGGTGAATTGTATGTTCTCGTCAGTGGGAAAAATTCTCTCAATACAATTCAAGAACTCATTCATAACATTGATGTCATTTTGTATGCTTGGATCTTTGAAGTAGAAAATTGGATTCAACAACTAAGCGGCATAATGCAAAGGACTATCAAGTCTACCCTTAGACTTCTCATCAATAATCTTCAAAATAGGGGTGACATTTTCTTCTTTTTTTTGAAAGTTTTTTAATCTCTTCCTTGGCTTGTTTAAGTGCACCAAATAAAAAGGCCATTGAGGGCTTTTTGTCACTGTCAACAAGACATAAAACTTTCGCTAAAGGGGTGAAAACATTTAAAGCCAAAGAAACACTATTCCAAAAAGAAATACTTGTTACTGTCGCCTCCGCCGCTTTCCCTTTCACACTACTCCTTAGTTTTGTATTGCTCCACTCCTCAATGTAAACATAAGTTTTAATGATCTTTCTTATCTTTAAGTTCCAAGGTCAAAAATGAAATAGCAAATCTAGTCACCCCGGGCCTCACAATATCTCTTTCTTGATATATTTTCTCATAATAACCAAAGTCCTATGATGTGCATAGATGAATATTGTTAAGGCCTTTGCTTTCTTAACTATTCCTTTAAACTTGAGTAGCTTTCCAATTGCTTCCAGCATGAGGTTGATTGTATGAGTCGCACAAGAGGTCTTGAAAATTTGAGGTTGTGTAACCTTCAACAACTCCGTCGCCGCCATATTATTTGTCGCATTGTCGCTCACTACTTGAACAACATATTGAGGACTAATTTGATTAATGTATTTTTCCACAAACTTTCCATAAACTCAAAGATGTAAGCTCCGGTGTGTGCCTCCATGAATTCTTCAATAGCACCAAGAAATGAAGTGCCTAGTTTGCAATTAACACATAAATTCATAATGTTCTCCTTTTGCGATCCGTCCATGCATCGGTCATAATTGAACATCCATTTTTCATCCACTCTTCTTCATGTTTTTCAAAGATAATTTGGTTCCTCTACTTCTTGTTTCCAAAGTGGCTCTCTTAGAAGATATTGACTTGGAGGTTTGTAGCCCAGACCGAATTGACCAACCGCCTCTACAAATTGTCTAAAACATTGATTGTCAATTGCATGAAAAGGAATCCCCGCCTCATAAATCCATCTTGCAAGGTACTCATGCACATCATTTGTAAACATTAACTTCAATGCATCATTATATTTTATTGTCTTGCCTTTGTTGGATCGATTGCAGATGTCCACTTATCAATAGGCCCAAGGTGCTTTGACTTCTTTTTAGAAGAATCTCCCTGATAATCTTCATCCTCTAAATCAATAGATTCAACACCTATATTCACTTCCACTTCTTTTAGTTCTTCCACCCTTTCTCGCTTCTCATTCTTGTTATTTTCAAGATAAGCTTTTACTCTTTTTTATCTTCATCGAATGCTTTAGTGCGTGCTTCAACTTGTCCAACAATACTTGTAATATGATACTTCATCCGATAAACTCCTTCCTTGATAAGCTTCTTACACAATTTACATGTGATCCAATCTCTTTTTTCTTTGCAATACAACACTTCATAATCCCAAGCAATATCAGTAGATTTTCGCTTCAATTCCACTCCGGTTGCCTCATTTTCTGCCAGTAATCTTCAATAATCAAATAAAAAATAAAAATTAGAAGGTAGAATAAAAATTTATTAAAAAATAATAAAATATATCGACTAATATTCTAATAATTACAAATAAAAATAGAAAAAATAAAAAAAACAGACAAAAAAAGAAAAAATGAAAAAAAAATCAGGAAAAAAGACAAAACATCAGAAAAAAACAAAAAAAAAAATACAAAATACAAAACAAAACAAAACAAAATAAAAAACAAAAACAAAAAAAATCTGAAAAAAATACAAAATACAAAAAGATTGAAACAGAAAGAAAAATAAAAAACAAAAAAATCCAAAAAAAGGAAAAAAAAATCAGAAACACCAAAAAATGAAAAAAAAATCAGAAACAAACAAATAAAAAAAATACCCTAAAAAACGAAACAGAAAAAAAATAAAATCAGAAACAAAAAAAAGGAAAAAAAAGAAAAACAACGTTAAAACCTAATTCGCGACTTGCGAGTCGCACACATCACGGCCGCCGCACTCATCGCGCGGGCGCGGAGGCGCCGGCGGGCCCAGGCGACGCGTTCGGCCGCGTCGTCGGGCTCCGGCGATGCGTCCGGCCGCGTCATTGGGCTCAGGCGACCCATCCATGCCCGCGCGACAAGTCCGACGTGGCGTCCTTCACGCGAAAAAAATTCGAAATCGAGATTAGGTTTTTGAAAACCTTACCAGTAGGCGGTAGATGATCGATGACAGCGGTTGATGGCAGCAACAGGCGACAACAGCTACGAATCGACGAAAGAGGCGGCGGAGGCAGCAGGGAAGGCAACCGAAAGGTTTTTTTTTCCTTACACATTCAACCGCCTTAAATACCGCCTTCGACAAAATTGGGGCGAATTTGAGCCGCTTCCCGCCCAGGCGGCCACCTGGGACGCCATTTAGGACACTGTCTCATCGTCCCAAGCACCTTATTTTCTATGCAATTGTTGTGATTATTATCCTTAAAATTTCACTAGCAAATTCTTCAAAAACTAAATCACTTTCTAAATCTATATCATTGAGACATTTATCACCTAGGTGTTTATCCTATTCTATGCTATTTGTATGTCGTATGTGTGCAACTAGTGGAAAACTAAATAGAGAGTATGTCATGTTGACATCTTGCTAATGTTTAGCGAAGGGTCGAGCTGTGTGTGCTACTTGAAGCCAGTGACCTAATCCAAGAAGACATCTTGTTCTTATCTTGCTAAGGTCTACTTAAGGTTGAGCTATGATTTCTATCTATCTTTTTGCTAGGACCCTTGAATGCTTTCTTTTACCCTTAATTATTGGGTGCTAATGTGATTGCCACTTCAGGAGAAGCGCCTAAGAGATTAGTTCCTTTAGATCTCCTTTAATCCTTTCTTTTCTTTAACCTCCCTTTATCAATGTGTTGATTTGACATTGAAGAAATAATTGTCTATTTATTAGACAGATCGAAGGGATTGTTTATGTACATCATTAGCAATTTCTAGAACTTCACTGATAGGAGTTCAAAAACATTGTTTGCTATGTGTCCATCAACTATATAATTATTTTTTCTTTTGTGTGTGATGTAATGTTTTCTTTTTGGTATCTTCATGTATAATTTGTGTTTTGTCTATGAGAGTTTCTCTAGTTCACGCAATAAGTTAGACATAGATAGTATCTATGATATAGCTTATTAACGCATCACTAGACTTATGACAATGGTTGAGATAGAATAAGTTATGTCTTAGGTTTTCATTTTGAGGATGTGAATGTATGTAATTGTACTTTTTAAAAAATAAGGCAATACAATATTCTTCCTGTTCCTTCACTATGCCATGTTTTATTGCCATGTCGTGCCTTGTGTTAGAGAAGAATTGGACATCTTGCCTGATAAGTGCGAGACAACACTGACATTTTAAACAAGGGTGAGATGGATCCAGAATTTTGAACCATGGTTATTTGTTATTCTTCTAGGTTGTTTAAGAATACTTGAATTAGAAACACTCAATCTATGCATAGTGTTCTTGCCTCAACATTTTGGCATATTAGTATTGATCCGGTCGGGTAAGTTTTTGGAGCTGATTAGGGGCCCGGTCGGATTGGGTCTGGGTCAGACAAAGTGGGTCGGGTTCAGTATCGGATTAGTGCGCTAGATACTGAACTGGCTAAGAGGATCAGGATTCGAAGCAACTTGAGATGGGGCCCAATCAGTGGCACCCGAGCAGACGTACCCGGCCGAGAACTTTAGAGGTCGGGGATCACCGGTCGGGAAAGTTTAGTCGGGATAAAGCAGAAGCGTTTTGTCAGATCTCTTCATGAGTGTTCGGTAAGTAATAGGCCTCCCAGGCGTGGTCTCCCGGTTGGGGTCACCCAGAGTGACAGACCCAGGGTGACCGACCCCGAGTGACAGGGTGGGCGACCCAGAGTGACAGGATGGCCGACCCAGAGTGGCCGACCCCGAGTGGCCAACCCCGAGTGACAGGGTGGCCGACCCAGGGTGGCCGACCTAGAGTGACAGGGTGGCCGACCCAGAGTGGCTGACCCAGAGTGACAGGGTGGCCGACCCAGGGTGGACGACCCAGAGTGAGTGAAGGGTCGCAGCAGCAGTAAAGATCATCCGAATCTCCTCATTGTCAGAAGAGGATTTTTGACATAATCATGATCTGACAAAGCCGCCAACATTAAAGGGGGTCAGAGGGGGCAACCTAGACAGACTGTCAGGCGGCTGTGGCAGTCTCACAGAGCAGCTAAGGCTGCCATTAGTTCAGTCTACCAAATGACCATTCCTTAATGAGACATGACAGCTCTGACAAGGCAGAGAGCTTCCCCTCCCCTATATTAACCCCCCTTGGGGCTCCAATGAAGGGGTTGTTGCCATTTGGAACCATCACCACTATCTTGGGAGCCTCATTCTGGTCCGAGCCGAGTGACTCAAGCCGGATTCCTGTTTGAGCCCGAGTCCGACCTCCTAGTTACAGCAGACCGGGTCGTCTTGGTCAGACCGAGTCATCCGGGTTAGAACTGGTCTTCGCTTGACGACAGGATCAAATTTGGCGCCATCTGTGGGAATCTGCCTGATCGAAAGACGAAGATGAGTGACTCCAACAGGGTGACTGTTACTCTCTCACAAGAAGACCTTGATCTGCTGGTAGCCGCTAAAGCGCAGAAATTGGCAGCAGAGCAGAAGACTGCCGCTCGCCCGACTCAGGAGGGTCCTTCCGAGCCGGCAGCTCACGTTGGCACAGAAGGTGGAGTTCGCCCGGGTGAGAGCCCCTACTTCCATCAAGCGCTCTTCGACCCGTCTGAGGGTGCGGGACAGTCCGACCCAGTGGAAGTCTCTTCCAGCCAAGCAAGAATCAACAAAGGGAAGGCTCCAATTATCCAGGCTCCAACCGAGCGCATTGGATTCCCTTTCTCTAGTCAAGTTCTGCAGGAGCCAGTCCCCATGCATTTCCGGCTCTTGTCTACAGATCTAGAGGAACACCTGATGAAGTCTGAGAAGGAAGTCTTGCTGCATCAATACACGGATGGTATCATGTGCCGAGCGTTCCTGACCATCCAGCCAGGTCCCGCTCAGCGTTGGTTTGACAGACTCCTGGAGGGGTCTGTTCGAGAGTTTTGCATTCTTCAAAAGAACGTCCTACTGAAGTATTCCTGACATAAGGAGACTCCCTGAGAACAATATCAAGGGCTTGAATGACTTCTTGAGGTAACGAAACCGTGAACTCTTTTGACTCAAAAGGAAGAGCACCAGTCGTGTATAGGCTCTTCTTTCCCTCATAAGCTGACATTCGCATTCCCAAGGCGTTATCCTTGCTCAACTTGACAAGCTCGGAGATGATTTTCCTATTGGTGACTCTTGATGCTGATTCCGGCGATATGCTCACATCAGTGGAAAAGAGTATTGTCAGCAACCTCGACTAGGAAATGATTAGCTATAACGAAGCACTTCCTTCCGACAGTGTCGAAATCCGGCCGATCTGGACGTTTTAAGCTCTTGCTCGACGATTGGAGGCACCACCAGTGAAGAAGCCTGCTCCTTCGCGGGCTCGGCGATTGTGTATGGAAGAGAGTCAAACCAGTCGAGGAAGTGAGCAAGCTGAATCCCTAATGGGGAGAACTCTTCCTGGTGATCGAGAAGTTGGGGTCGGGAGCCTATTATTTGCAAGATGCCCAAGGAAAGACGCTGAGAAGGCCTTGGACTGTAACACACTTAAAATTGTATCGTGAGGAAAGTTGAGTTGAGTGACCCTTGTAATTGTATCACGTGAAGATGATAGTGAAACTCAAGGCATCTGAAAGGCAGTTCTTGTAGGTTATAAGTGGGCATGCTCCCACGCACCCACCGGACTCGACGCCGGCCGGGCGTGGCGCTCCACGTTCGGTCGGGCCCGGTCGGGCGTGGCATTCCACGTTCGGTCAGGGTAAGTCGGACGGTGTCCAGACTCTTGCTAAGGTAAGTTATAAGTGGGTCTGCTCCCACGCACCCACCGGACTCGGCGCCGATCGGGCGTGGCGTTCCACGTTCGGTCGGGCCCGGTCGGGCGTGACATTCCACGTTCGGTCAGGGTAAGTCGGACGGTGTCCAGACTCTTGCTAAGGCAAGTTATAAGTGGGTATGCTCCCACGCACCCACCGGACTCGGCGCCGATCGGGCGTGGCGTTCCACGTTCGGTCGGGCCCGGTCGGGCGTGGCATTCCACGTTCGGTCAGGGTAAGTTGGACGGTGTCCAGACTCTTGCTAAGGCAAGTTATAAGTGGGCCTGCTCCTACGCACCCATCGGACTCGGCGCCGATCGGGCGTGGCGTTCCACGTTCGGTCGGGCCCGGTCGGGCATGACATTCCACGTTCGGTCAGGGTAAGTCGGACGGTGTCTAGACTCTTGCTAAGGCAAGTTATAAGTGGTTCTGCTCCCACGCACCCACCGGACTCGGCGCCGATCGGGCGTGGCGTTCCACGTTCGATCGGGCCCGGTCGGGCGTGGCGTTCCACGCTCGGTTAGGGTAAGCCAGACGGTGTCCAGACTCCTGCCTTTGCAAGTTATAAATGGGCATGCTCCCCTACAACCATCGACCTCGCGGCAGACCGGACGTGGCTGCCCACGCTCCATTAAGGTCTTCCGAGCGACATTGAGACACTTGCTCTTCTGCAAGTTATAAAGGTGATTGCTCACACGCCTTAGCTACCCAGGCGCACTGCTCGGCACTCAGCCGTTCTACTCAGCTACCCAGCCGCTCTCCTCGGCACTCAGCTACTCAGCCGCTCTGCTTGGCACTCAACCGCTCCGCTCGGCACTCAGCCGCTTTTCTCGGCACTCAGCGACTTGGCCGCTCTGCTCGGCACTCAGCCGCTCTACTCAGCCGCTTTGCTCGGCACTCAGCTACTCAGCCGCTCTGCTCGGCATACCGTCATTCGGCTCTACCATTTGCAAGGCAATTTGTCACACTACTCAGTTGCTTGCCTGCTCAGCCATTGCTTAGTCGTTTACTCGGCTCTATGTCACATGCGTGGCACCCACAACCATTTGCTTGGTTCGGCAAAAATGTTTAGTGGTTTGCCATACACATATTTGTCACTTGTCCAACACAATCCAATTGCTCGCCTGACATAACTAAATACTCTAGCAGCGACTTCCGAGGGATGAAATACTGATTAACTGGGTAAAATCCAACCCGTGACTTCTAATTGGTTGTTCTTCTATCAAGGGAGATCCATTCCAACCTAATTCCAGGATGGAAAGTATGGGTGGAATAAGACAAACCACTAGATTTAGTCTAGTTAGTCAGACTCGCGCCTCCTTCGACTAGACTTGGAGGGGAGATATGTGATCCGGGGAGATAAACGCGTGGCAGATGCATTTATGGCTGACTTGACAGGGGACTCGACATTTAAGGATAAAGATCTTGAGGTCGTAATGAGGGTCAGGGGTGCGAAAGTAGGGTTTATCCGACCGGGCAAGCAGCCTAGTCAGTCGGACTTGACGCCTCCTTCGACTAGACTTGAAGGGGAGGCTTGTGATCCGGTCGGGTAAGTTTTTGGAGCTGATTAGGGGCCCGGTCGGATTGGGTCTGGGTCAGACAAAGTGGGTCGGGTTTAGTATCGGATTAGTGCGCTAGATACTGAACTGGCTAAGAGGATCAGGATTCGAAGCAACTTGAGATGGGGCCCAATCAGTGGCACCCGAGCAGACGTATCCGACCGAGAACTTTAGAGGTCGGGGATCACCGGTCGGGAAAGTTTAGTCGGGATAAAGCAGAAGCGTTTTGTCAGATCTCTTCATGAGTGTTCGGTAAGTAATAGGCCTCCCAGGCGTGGTCTCCCGGTCGGGGTCACCCAGAGTGACAGACCCAGGGTGACCGACCCCGAGTGACAGGGTGGCCGACCCAGGGTGGCCGACCCAGAGTGGCCGACCCAGTGTAACAGGGTGGCCGACCTAGAGTGGCCGACCCCGAGTGGCCAACCCCGAGTGACAGGGTGCCCGACCCAGGGTGGCCGACCCAGGGTGGCCGACCTAGAGTGACAGGGTGGCCGACCCAGAGTGGCCGACCCAGAGTGACAAGGTGGCCGACCCAGTGTGACAGGGTGGCCGACCCAGAGTGGCTGACCCAGAGTGATAGGGTGGCCGACCCAGGGTGGTTGATCCAGAGTGACAAACCTAGAGTGGCCGACCCAGAGTGACAAACCCAGGGTGACTGACCCAGGATGACCGACCCAGGGTGACAGACTCAGGGTGGACGACCCAGAGTGAGTGAAGGGTCGCAGTAGCAGTAAAGATCATCCGAATCTCCTCATTATCAGAAGAGGATTTTTGACATAATCATGATCTGACAGAGCCGCCAACATTAATGGGGGTCAGAGGGGGCAACCTAGACAGACTGTCAGGCGGCTGTGGCAGTCTCATAGAGCAGCTAAGGCTACCATTAGTTCAGTCTGCTAACTGACCATTCCTTAATGAGACATGACAGCTTTGACAAGGCAGAGAGCTTCCCCTCCCCTATATTAACTCCCCTTAGGGCTCCAATGAAGGGGTTGCTGCCATTTGGAACCATCACCACTATCTTGGAAGCCTCATTCTGGTCCGAGCCGAGTGACTCAAGTCGGATTTCTGTTTGAGCCCGAGTCCGACCTCCTAGTTACAGCAGACCGGGTCGTCTTGGTCAGACCGAGTCATCCGGGTTAGAACCGGTCTTCGCTTGTCGACAGGATCAAGTATGTTTTTCGAATGATTTTTTTAATCTATTCAGGTACTGCCTGATAGATAGGATTTCACTAAGGACTAGTACACAGTTCTACCTGCAATGTGGTTTAAATTTTAACTGCTATATTAATATCGTCGGGTTCAAAGTTGTTGTCGTGTGACCTTATGGTCACGGGTTCGAGTCGCAAAAGCAACCTCTTGCAATGCATGGTAAGGATGCGTATAGTAGATCCAATGTGGTCCGTCCCTTCCCTGGGACCTCACATCCTTGCATTGGCGGGAACTCCTGCCCTTTATTAATGCTGTCTTGGTCCCGGTCCAACTGGTGATGGCACCTAAAATAGTGAAAACCATGATTATAAAAAGTATTGTTTTATTGAACTCTTAAATATTTATTTCCCCTTTTTTGTTTAACATCAACATCAACGTGACACCCTTAACCTCAACTGGTTTCAAGGTTCACATCGTATTATTTATTTATTTCGTTTTCTAATAATTATTCTGTGGCAATCCTAGCAATCATTTCATTTCTATAAAATTTCTTCTAGGTTTTTGTCCTACTTTTCTGGTAGAGTTTTGGAGGATGCAGATGATACATATGCAGCTTTGGCACTAATGTATGGATACGCTGCTAGATATGCTCCTTCAACAGTCATTGAAGCTAGAATAAATGCACTAGTGGTATGATCCCTTATCCGATCCCTTATTACCTTTTTCTTTTAGAACTCATCATGATGTTATGATAAAGTATACTTGGGAATGTGGCCTCTCACTTGATTGAAACATGTTTGTCTTTTGTGCTGAAGGCTTAACTATAATAAGTTTGAGCCTCTGACTATTACTACTTCCAGAACTTTTTTGTCTTGTCAATGTAATTCAGCTACCAACTAATGACAAGGACTTCAATAAATTCATTCAACATACACTAAAAATTATGCATGATAACAAGCAGTAATTTACTTAAATATCACTTTTGACTTGTTATCAAGATCTTCTAGAACCTTTATTCAATTGATTTTGTCCAGCTAAGAGAAAATTATCATGCATATAGTAACTAGTAACTATAAGCTGTATGATGGTATAAAAGGATGGATCAACCTTGTTTTGCAGTATCAGTCAATTAATTTTGCCTAATTTTGTAAGAAGTCGTTTCAGTCAAAATTGGAGAAAGTGTTCCTAGTCATTTCCTTCCCTTCGTTTCCTTGGACCAAAACTCAAAATGCTAAGGAATTGAAGAGAAAGGGTGGTTAGAGAACTCTGTCCCTAGGGTTGTTTCCTTCTCATGGTGCTTTAACATCCGTTTAACTAGGTGGAAGTTGGAAAACTACAGTCATTCAACACCTTGATCATGAAGGTTTAATATTTTCTCAGGTGATATACATTATGTAAGATCCTGCTGCATTTATTGAATAGTTGTACCCAGAATGTGATTTTCAATTGGCTGTTTGTTAGGTCATCCATTTTTTTCCTGCATTGAGCATAATACTAAAAATTTTCAAGCTTAATTTTGTATCTTGTTTTACTTCACTTCTAATATGAAATGAGTTGTTGGTGGTCTTTACAAGTCAGTGATGAAGTGGTTTTATCAGTTATCTGATAAGTCACTTCTTTTATTAGTTTGACTAATAGATAACTATTTTTTTTTTTTTTTGTTGCAGGGAACCAATATGCTTTCACGTCTTCTTCATGTCCAACATCCTACTGCAAAGCAGGCTGTTATAACTGCAATTGATCTATTAGGTGATCTTGGATTTGACATTGAATTTCCACTTGTCCATTTTTTATGTCTGAAATACACTAATGTAATTGTTAAACCAATATCCTTCTTCATGTTCAACATCCTACTGCAAAGCAAGAGTGTAATTGCAATTGTCCTATTAGTGATCTTCTATTTGACATAGAATTTTTATCTGTTCTCCAATTTGCTTGCATGTCTGAAAACACAATGTATTTTCATAAGTTACTGAAAGTTGCTATTTTTCTTGAGATATGAGCTTAACTATGACCCTAAATTATCTTGTTTCTTTTTAAGTGTTTTTTTTTCTTCTGAATCTTATATTGGGAGGTTGCATACCTTTTTTTTTTTTATTGTTTTGGTATTTCAATACTATAATGCTACATGATTTTTAAAATAGTTATGTGGTAATTACTATTTTATTCCCTATTATTTTTTGTGGAATAAGTACTCTTATGCTTGGTTACCTACATGAATTCAAAATACCAAGTACCATAGAATATTGTTCTGCTAATCGTCTTTCTAGCTATTCCTTATTATATTGCAAAGAATATCTAACTATTCAATTCTCCAAGAAAAGAGGTAGAGGGATCCTCTCCTATTTCTTGGGGTAGTAGGCAGAGGTAGAAATTTATGTCTCCTTGGCACTTTTTTTTTTGACATAGAGCTGTGAAGGGACAGGTACCAGTTGTTGGTGAAGATGGTTTCGTGAGGGAAGGAAGGGCCTTGGTCACAGTAAGAACACATATGGTCTTGGCAGAAGGGTGGTTGATAGCATAGTTGGGCAACAAAAATCCTATGAAAGAAAGGGCTTGTAGTGGGGGAAGAGGATTTGGCAACAAGGAATATAGGAGACATTGAAAACGGGTGCTTTATAAGGAAATTATAACCTATGTATTTATATGTTGTAGCCTATATTTCTAACTAATTAATAAAAAAATTGGTGAGAAAGTGAGTGCTCTATTCATATTATTTCTAAGAACATGATGTTGGTGCAATTGTGCCACAAGTGATCAACGTCAACGGAGATGTATCACAAAGGGTTTGAGTTAGGGTTGCATACAATGGAATGAAAGTGCTTGAAGTGGTGAGGCATTTGGCCAAGCATAGGAAGGCCTAGAGGTGCCTGAAGGTGTAGCCTTTGGACATTTGGAAGATCTGGAAGCGTGACTTTTAGGTAGGAAGTCCTAAAGACATGAGGTCTTGGGCAAGCTAGCAAAGTCCTTAACGTAATGGTCTTAGAATTATGTTAAATTGTAATCTGGGCTTCATGTGATTTGGGCAACATTATCCAAGAATGATGTGAGTATATTTGACTTGTAGAGAGCCTTCGACCTAGGAACATGAGTTTCTTGTTGTAGTCGGTGTCCAAGCTTGATTCCAAAGCTTTACATAGGTTTACGAAGGTGTAAGCGAGCAAAATTGGAATCTCCAAGCAAATTGAGTCTGCTAGTGTTGAGCCAACTGCTGAGTCGACTACAAACTATTTACTTGCGAACAAAATGCTCTCTATTGTACTTGAGTTGACTGAATAACGAGTCCAATTGACTAAGAGAATATGAGTCAATTGAAACTTTAATTGATTAAATTGTCAATCAGAGATGCATGACTTTTATTTGAATTTGAGTCAATGAAGAAGATTTCAATCATCTAGACAAGTCAAAAAGTATTGTTGACTAACTGTAAAGGCATCTTTATGTAAACAATGAGTGTGTTTCTTCTTAGAACAATCCATGAAAAATCATTTTTGATTGCTAACTTTGTATGGTTGAGATAAATGCAACTTAGTGCTATCGAAAGGTCTCTTGTTAGCATTGCATTTTTTCCTTCTATGATTATTATTTCGCCATGCTTACTTTAACACGAACAAACACACAAGCACCATGCAAATCGCTAACTGTTTTTTTGGTCTTATATAAATGCAAGAGGCAAAAAATTATTTGTAGGTTAAGGTGCTATTCAACCCCCTTAGCTTTCCGGTCTCCTCGATCTGAGGTACATATGATCCATATTTGTCTTCTGAACAAAGAAAACAAGTGATTGGGGCATTCATATTTTTTGTTTGCAATGATATTCTGACTTAAATAATGGAGAACACATCTAAAGTCGCTATTAAGTTCCATTGCACAATATATTTAAATAAATCAGAGACCTCTATTTCTAAGAAATAGCAAGAATCTCCTTTACTCACAAGATTTTGGATAATAAGTATGGCCAGAGAGAAAAAAACAAAACAATGGTTTGATTCTTTCAAATATAGTAATTGGAACTTGTGCTCAGTTTTAAACCTCAAGTTTGGAATTCTCAACCAATTGTTTGTTTAATCATTATCATTCATTCCTAGGCCTAAATTTGAAATTTCCATTGCTATAGCTGGAAACTTATATTAAGCAGTTAGGCGTGTAATGTCTTAATAGGGATCTTGACACTCTTGAACAAGTCAAATATCTATGCATAAGAGAAAGATGACTTTAATGAAATTCTTTAGTCTTTATCTAGCGAAAATGGATTCTTTTGATGTAAATGCCAGAATTGGTGGTGTGAGATCTTGAATGTTCTCTTTTATGTTTTTGTGAATATTTGAAGCATTGGCTGTTTGGTAAAGCTGATTTTCTATCTCTATCACTTATAAGAAGGTTGCATTGAAAAACAACCAATAGGCTCATTTGAAGGAAGAATAGCTATATGTAATAACGGTGAGCTAAGAGAGCTTAGTATTTCATGTTCTTATGTAGTCTTCTGAAAACAAGGATTTGTCAACACTAGAGCGAATTTTGCTAAAATGTATTCTTGATTTGTTTGGGTTGGGTTATGCCCCTCCAGTTTGGCTAATTAGCCAACTAAATAATTGGTAATTTTGCGTTCTTATTTATATGCTAAGTCTAACTAATACACATACCAATAATCAGTTTGCCAGTTGAAAACATTTCCAATACATGCTTCCCTTAATTGTTAGCTCAAGAACTACAAAAATTTATCTGGATTTGTTCTAGATTAATTTGTGCAAACATTTTCTAATATCTTTTCTTCTGCTGAAATACTGCTGCCAAATATATCTTCTTTTTTTTTTTTTTGCGATTTTATTTTTATTGCTTTCTCTTTGAAGGAGAGGTTCATATGCTCAGTTTGGACATGTTCAAGTTTTCTCTTCCTGTTAACAGATAAACTTATTTGTGCATTGTAAAACGTTGTATCTTTATCACTTCCTGTGAAGGTCATGCTGTCATCAATGCTGCTGAAATGGGCATCTCATTCCCTTTAAAACGAAGAGATCAAATGCTCGATTATGTCCTGACATTGATGGGAAGAGATGAGAATGAGGAGTTGGTTGATTCAAGCGCTGAGCATCTGCATACTCAGGTGATTTATGTTTTTTCCTCATCAGACTAGAGTTTCCATTATTGGGGATGATAAAGATGTCTTTGCTCTTGTTCATGTGGAGATTTATGTGTCAATATTTTGCAGACTCTTGCTTTGAGTGCGTGTAAAACTTTGGTTTTAGTGGAACCAAGATTACCAATTGAAGCTAGAAACCACGTTCTGAAGGTAGCTTGCTTAAGAGGTTTTATATTTTCACCTGCTCGTTGGTCTTGTCCTTATTTTAGTTATTTATTACAGGCGACTTTAGGTTTCTTTGCTTTGCCAAGTGATCCTTCGGATATTATCGGTCCACTCGTAGACAATTTAATTTCTTTATTATGTGCTATTCTTTCAACCAGGTGACAACCTTATCACTTGAAAGTGCTGCTATCTTCTTCATGCAATTGATAAGTGTTTAATATTCCGCTTTTGGTAGCTGGTTTTTTTCCCTATATCTTCTCTAATGCTTGCACATTTTCCCACATGAAGAGCAGGCAGTCCAAAGTCTAGCCTTGACTCTCAGTGGATTTGTTACTATGGAATATTGTAAGCGACCATATTTTTCTACTAGATACAAATAGATTACGTGCTGCTAGTTTACTTTCAACTAATCAAGTGCCAGCCTTAGACTAGGAAACTACTACGATTTGAGTTTCTTGTGGAGACAAAGAAGCAATTCAAAATCTTGGATTTGTATTGTGTACTTGGTGGATTCGTTCATCAATGAACAAAGAATTACAAAATCCAACAGTGCTTACACAAACAAAGCTATTTTTATCTTGCTATTAAAATTTACAAGAAAAAAAATGATATATGTTTGGATGATATTATCCCAGCAAGGTTCCAAGAAAAAAACCTAAATTTACTGCTAGATTTGGCATAGTTGATTTTGGCTTAATAGGCTTTGAAAAAATTGCCACGTGGTCAACATGGGTGTCACGGTATGCCTATAACCATTGAAACCCACTTAGGTAGGATACTTTAATGGTATCAAAGCAGGTCTATTTTGTTCGAATTTGCTCAAGGTTTCCCTAGATTTTAGCTGAATGACTTGTTCTGGTTGGATCCTAGATGATAGGTCATTTTTTCTTGTTTTGTCTTTACATGTGAAGTTGCAATGCAGTTTGATATTTTAATGAACGGTTTGTTATTACAACTGACTTTAATGTGTCAATTTTTTTGGTTCCTCTTAGTATAGAAAGGGTTGGGATTGCAATTGAGTTGAAGTTTTTGTTTCTAATTGAATCTTTTATCATGCCAATATATGGAACATAGATAGTGCGCAACTTCCTATTTATTTATTTTTGATAAAACAGGGGCCAACATTTTTTTAAAAAATTTGAGAGATGAAATTGATTAAAAAAAAAGAAGAGAAAGGGATGGTTTTGGGAAAAGTGTTATGACAGATCTAAAGCATTTATTTTTAACCAATTCTGAGGACGAGCTAGTTTCTTTCTCCTCTGGTTTTTGTGTTGATGATTTAACACGGGATTAGTGCAGATTAGAGTTTCCAACTTTTACTCTCTTTTGCAGTAAAATGATTCACAATTATGTCTCCTACCAAAATTTCTCCCGTCTCATAAATATGTGATTGGAACCTTAATTTTACATATTCATGCAAAACTTTTCTTCTTCGGTTGTAATTTTGAAAAGATAGATTAGTAATCTCTTTCTTTCTATTCTCCTCTCTCTAACTTGATTTCACAATTACTCTCTTTCCAATATCCTTGTCTCTCAGAGTAGTATCAACCTTAACTCAGTCCCTCGTTGGATTTTTTTTTTTTTTTGGGGGGGGGTCAAAGGCATCGGGGGGGGTCAAAGAAGCTAATATCATGCCCTTTAAAGACCATCGCCCCATACCTTTTGAATACCTCATTTAAAAATTGTAGTTTAATCAAATACTCTTAAAAGACCAATATAATGGCTCCTGTTTTGACTCTTAAAGACCAATATAAAGCCTCAAGTCTTCATGCTGTTGTGCCATTATTGCATTTTTTTTTTGTTATATCTTAGTTTATCTATAAGTTCCAGCTTCGGAGTATTAGAGTGAAAAATATTAGGTGAATCTAGTTTAAGGCATATTTATTGTTCAATATTGTTTTTTTGAACTTCTTGCCAAGCAATGTATTATGGGATTTTCTTATATATATATATATATAGTTAACTTCCAAGATTCTTCTTATGAATTGAGATTTGTTGATTTATCACTGTTTGAGATATCATAAAATTCATGCTTGACCAGTGGTGAAGATGGACGGAGTCGAGCCGATCAATTGCTTCATATTCTTAGACAGGTGGATTCATTTGTTTCATCTTCTGTGGAGCACCAAAGAAGAAGAGGCTGTGCTGCTGTGTATGAGCTACTTCTAAAATTCCGAAACATGTTTTCTGGAGGAGTTTGTGGTCTAGGCTGCCATTCAAGTTGTACTCACAGTAAACAGATAGACAGACTGGCACAGAGAAAATTTTCCAATTTACCATGTAATGAAGATTGACTTCATAGATTTTGTATGTCTTTCTTTTATTCAAGCTCTTCTTATGCTTTCAGCTGCATTTGTATTGCCGAGTCGGGACTATCTGAGCCTGGGCGAAAGAGTAATAACGTATCTTCCACGGTGCGCAGATACAAGCTCTGAAGTTCGAAAATTAGCAGCTCAGGTACGAACACACATTTGGGTATGAAAATTCTATTCTTGCTTTGGACCTCTAAGTTAATTTTGTTACTTTTATAGATTCTTGGTCTATTCTTCAGCATTGCATTATCACTTCCGAAACTGGCGACATCTGTTAATTATACTGATATTGAAGTTTCATACAGTGCCTTGTCCTCTCTTGAAGATGTTATTTCCATTTTAAGAAGGGTAGGAATCTTATTCTGTTTAATATATTAGTTTATTCAGGTAATTTTCAACTGGCAATCATATTCTCATTTTACTTTTCAGGATGCATCTATAGATCAGTCTGAAACTTTTAATAGGGTTATTTCATCTGTTTGTGCTCTGCTAATGAGAGACGAGGTTACCTAATTGACTTTTTATTGATCAGGCATTCTAGTCTCTTATTCCTCTATTTGATTTTGCACTGATACTTGAACAGCTAGTTGTCTCATTGCATACATGCACCTCGGCTATATGTGACAAGATCAAGCAAGCAGCAGATGGTGCTATTCAGGCTGTCAATGAGTTCATCAATAAGCGAGGCAATGAATTACTTGAACTGGATATTTCAAGGTTTTTGTTTGTCTTATCTATCAGTTTGCATCTCAAATGTTGTGTTACACATCCTAATATAATTGTGCTTTTATCCTTTTAGGACAACCCAATCTTTGCTTTCAGCAACTGTCACCATTAGTGATAAACATACTCGTCAGGAAGTGCTGAATGCTGTATCCTTATTAGACATACACATTTACTAGGCTAGGAGATGTTCTTTCTGTATTTATCAGGCATTCCTTTTTCATGACTCGACAAGATATCATGCTTAGCGGAGAGTACTAACACAATCACAGTCTTCAATGAAATCTTGGTTGCTGCTGGAAGGGATATGGCTACTAAGGATGTATCCAGGATTCGTGGGGGATGGCCGATGCAGGATGCATTTGTTGTGAGTATCTGGACATGCGATTGCTATTTACTTAGGAATGCATATGATGAGTGGATTCAGACCCATATTACTCACTTCAAACACCTCTCTCTCTCTCTCTCTCACCCTCCTGCTAGATGTTTTGGAGATGCATAATTGCATTTATCTGGAGAAGATTATTTTAATTAGTTTTTATCTCAAAACATTTCCATTTGTATGATTAATAGAAGAATTAGTTCAAGGCATTTATCTGCTCGACCTTTACTATGGTCGAGACTCGAGATACCAAACTGAGAAAATTCTATAGTTATAATAAGATTAGATAAAATGTTGAATCAGCCTTTGTAGGAAAAATTAAATTAGAATTAATAAACATGATGATGGATGACTAAAATATTGGATCTAATTTGATAAACATTCTGTCTCAAAACAAATTTCAATTTAATTTCAGTTGCTATACTGCACCTTTAGTTCTTACTGGAGTTGTTTGTAACTAAAACTTGAGCCTCCACGAGAACTTTGTAAGATCGTTGTCGTCCGCTAGAGGGGGGGGGGTGGGGGGGGGGGTGAATAGCGATTTTTCGAACCCCTCCTTCCTACAAGATTGTTAGCGTAGCGGAAATACAAATAAAACAATAAATACAATGTTAACAAACCGTATTTAGTTGGTATCCACCCCGGCCGGGTGACTAGTCCAACAATCCGTCGGTGGATCACTCCCCGGATAACCTCCGGCTATCACGTGTCGCTCCTTGTGGGTGGAGAAACCTCACCACAACACCAACCAAAGCTCTGGACACGAAGACTACTAACTTGCCCTTAACCAAGACAAGTTTCGTCAAGAAACTCAGCCACCACGAAGTCCTCTTTAAATAGGACTCGGGGCTGATTTCTCGCTACCAGTCGACTGCCCCCAGGGCAGTCGACTGGTGCCGGCCAAATTCGACCGTTGACACTCCCAACGTTCGAATTTGCCACCTCACCAGCCACCTACCAGTCGACTGCCCCCAGGGCAGTCGACTGGTCCCAGGCCAGAACCCTTCTGTGAGTTTTATCAGTCGACTGCTCTACTCACTCACCTAGGATTTCCCTTCCCGAGTCGCACTCATACCCTCACGACTCGATTGACTCCTCCACAGCAGCCTCGACTGTTGCCTTCGCGCCCTCTTCATCTTCGGCTCCCGTCCCTCGGATGCGCACGCAAGCCTCCAGCTTGCCTCTATGCCACCCTTCACGTACGCCTCGAAGTCCGCGCCCATCAGCTCATCGTCCCTGCACTCCATGGTCCCTCAGATGCGCACGCCAGCCTCCAGCTGGCCTCCATGCCATCCTTCACCGTACTGAGGCCGTCCAGTCAGGTCCATATGCGTAACCTGTACAACCTGCACACTCAACATACGCATATCAAATACAAGGGTAAACATAACTTAAACCCTTTGCCCAAACATCAAAACCCATGGTCACTCCGGACCATCTTAGGGTCGATTGCTCCAACAATCTCCCCCTTTTTGATATTTGGCAATCCGTTTAAGTTAGGAAAGCAAGATAGTAGTAAATAGCAGAAACCATGCTAAATGAATGCATATGCAATGCATAACTGGATCCTATCCCAAGGCATCTCACACCTAACCCTCCAAGTTAGGAATTTTACAACACCTAGCCCTCCGAGCTAGGACTTTTACCACCTAACCCTCCAAGTTAGGATTTTCTACCAACCCGGGCTTTTTAAAGCTTCTCCCAAGCTCCCCCTTACACTGGACTTACAAAGGCTTTTTAAGAACCTCTCCAAGGTTCCCCTTACGCCAAGAATGGAGCAACCATGCTCCCCCTTAATCTTAGCTCCCCCTAAACCTAGGGTTTCTAGCAAAGGTGTGTTTGGTTTCCCAACTTAAACTCAACACTTCTCCCCCTTCGCCTAACATCAAAAAGAACCCAACAATATCCTAATCATTGGTTCTTTTAGTCCCTAATGACCATAAACAATGTGTACTAGCCCCCCACACACTTGTTTTGCATCATTTGGACACTAACCCAGCTGCTGATACAAAAATCAGCCCTGACCAGTCGACTGCCATTTTGGCAGTCGACTTTTGGCAGTCGACTGATACTCTGAAAGTCTGAAATTTCAGCATTTCTGACGAAATTCAGAAATGCGCCAGAAATTCCACAAATCTCCAAAAATTCCCAAATTTTGTGGAGAGGTTTGTGGTACCCATATCTACTTGGGAAAAATACATTCCAAAATGTATCTATCACCATTCCCAAGTTTGACACAAAACTCAAAACTAGCCAAAAACTTCAATCAAACCTTGACCTAAAGTCTTAGTTTTGGTTTCCTCTTGATGTCTTTGCCCATGCCACCCCACAATGCATCCCTAGCATTGATTTACATGGCAATTACACACCAAAAACTGATTTTCATGCAATATGACCCCAATGTCATATTTCCATGCATGAAACTCAAAAACACCGTGCCAAAACCTAAGAATTGAGACTCAAGTCCGTCTCCAATTCCATTGGCACATTCCATGGTCCAACTAGACATCTAGGAGGAATCCTCCAAAGATCCATTCACCATATATCCCAAAGGCTCCTAGAGCTCCCCCTTGAGCTCTTAGCCCTAGCCACCTCCCTAGGTGACTCAACCATCACTAGGCCACATCGGTGTTCCACCGATGACTCTTGGCCTACAAACTCAACCCTCTTAACCTTGGGCCCCTTGTCCTTAGTTAAGACCTTTTTGTTCCCTTTAAATGGCATTCCCTTGCCATTTTTAGACTCCCTCTTCTTGCCATAATCATATGCTACCCTAGCATATCTCTTTCCCTTGGCATGGGAGACCTTAGATCGGTATCCTAGACCCGATCTATCATTGGTGCGGTTTAGGCCACCCAACACCATATTCAAACCCTTAGATCCAACGGTGAATCTCTCTGGGGTTTTCTCTAACCTATCAAGTTTTTCCCTTAAAGCTTGATTTTCCCTTTCTAGGTTCCTAAACATAGAATCCACATGTCCACTTTGGACATTCCTAGACCTACCCTCCTTTTTAGGCACATCCCTCCCCTTCTTGGGATTTTTGCCTTGATCCTTAGGTCTAGAGGTCTTTGATTTTTCATGATGTATGACCTTTCTAGGGTTTTGATCTACCTTGTTAACCCTATTCCTATCATGATATTTAAAACCATTGTTATGCACAATCAAGCATTTATCACGATTTCTAGCATGCATGGATGAATAATTTGCACTAGTTTTAACATGCATAGAGTAGCTAGAATTGAAATTGCATTTTAACTTAAGGTTAGGAATTACCTCCCTTACCTTAGGAGTTCCTCCTTGTTGGAAGCTTCTTTTCTTTCTCTCCTCCTTCTCCCATCTTCTCAAGTGCTCCATTTTCTTGAGCTCTCCACTCTTTGGGCACTTTGTGTGGTAGTGTCCTAGTTCTCCACACGTAAAACATCGGATCTTCTTTTTCTTTTCTTGGGCTTCTCCATTCCTACGATTCATGTTAGAATTTAATCGAATTGAGATGGGTTTAGATTGTACCTCCTTTTTCTTACCCTTTGGACACTTGTCCTTGTAGTGCCCCTTTTCATTGCATCCAAAGCATATAATGTGGTCTTTGGCTCTTGCTTTGGTGGAGGTGGAGGTTAGGTTGACTTCTTCTTCAACCTCGGATGATGTGGATGCTTCCTCTTGCTCCGGTATCGATGAAGGTCTCTCCTCCCCCTCAATCTTTGAGGTGGAGACCTCTTCCTCTTCTTCTCTTGAGGTGGTTGAAGATCTCTCACTCTCTTCTTGAATCATGGGGCTTTTCTCCTTAGGCTCTTGAGGTTGTGTAGGAATCTCATGATATCTTTTCAATTTATCCCATAATTCACATGCATTTTCATATTTACCTACAACACTCAAAACATTGTTAGGCAAAAGATTTATTAAAGTGCTAATTACCTTCTCGTTTGCTTTCGCTTGATCTTGTTGTTTTTGACTCCAATATCTAGGCCTAAGCCTCTTCCCGTGCTTATCCTTTGGAGTCTCATATGACACTTCAAGCGCGATTCGAAGTTCCCACTCCATTCCAAACCAAGTTTCAATCCTCGCCCTCCAAAAGTTGAAATCTTGATAATCGTAGGGCGGTGGAGTGTAGATGTCTTCCCCCAACTTATCTTCCATTGTCTTTCCTCCTCTAGCGTATGCTCCCTCGGCGGTTAGTCCGATCAAGAGCGGTCCTTCGCTCTGATACCAATTGTAAGATCGTTGCCGTCCGCTAGAGGGGGGGGGGGTGAATAGCGATTTTTCGAACCCCTTCTTCCTACAAGATTGTTAGCGCAACGGAAATACAAATAAAATAATAAATACAATGCTAACAAACCGTATTTAGTTGGTATCCACCCCGGCCGGGTGACTAGTCCAACAATCCGTCGGTGGATCACTCCCCGGATAACCTCCGGCTATCACGTGTCGCTCCTTGTGGGTGGAGAAACCTCACCACAACACCAACCAAAGCTCTGGACACGAAGACTACTAACTTGCCCTTAACCAAGACAAGTTTCGTCAAGAAACTCAGCCACCACGAAGTCCACTTTAAATAGGACTCGGGGCTGATTTCTCGCTACCAGTCGACTGCCCCCAGGGCAGTCGACTGGTGCCAGCCAAATTCGACCGTTGACACTCCCAACGTTCGAATTTGCCAGCTCACCAGCCACCTACCAGTCGACTGCCCCCAGGGCAGTCGACTGGTCCCAGGCCAGAACCCTTCTGTGAGTTTTATCAGTCGACTGCCCCTGCCCTACTCACTCACCTAGGATTTCCCTTCCCGAGTACATTTCACTCGCACTCGTACCCTCACGACTCGACTGACTCCTCCACAGCAGCCTCGACTGTTGCCTTCGCGCCCTCTTCATCTTCGGCTCCCGTCCCTCGGATGCGCACGCAAGCCTCCAGCTTGCCTCTATGCCACCCTTCACGTACGCCTCGAAGTCCGCGCCCATCAAGTTATCGTCCCTGCACTCCATGGTCCCTCAGATGCGCACGCCAGCCTCCAGCTGGCCTCCATGCCATCCTTCACCGTACTGAGACCGTCCAGTCAGGTCCATATGCGTAACCTGTACAACCTGCACACTCAACATACACATATCAAATACAAGGGTAAACCTAACTTAAACCCTTTGCCCAAACATCAAACCCCATGGTCACTCCGGACCATCTTAGGGCCGATTGCTCTAACAAACTTTAGTTTTCTGACTGAACCTTATCTACAAATTTTTCTCATTTTTACTTATTTTTGGTTTCTATGTTATCTTTCTCTTTATAGGCATTCTCCCAGCATCCAGTTCTTTCATATTCATTTCTGGAGTATGTTGTTTCTGTTCTTGATACACCTCTTCCTAAGACTGATATGGATAAAGGAGAGAATTCTAATCACTCTATTGAAGCACAAAATGATAACCAGTTTCAGCAAGCAGCGATCCTTGCTATCACTGCATTTTTCAGGTGTGTTGTTTATGATGTAAATTTTTTTGTGTACCTCTATTCCTGCAATACCATTTCTTTTGCTTCCAAATATATTTTGGTATTTGAAAATGTATGGCAGAGGAGGTGGTAAAATTGGAAAAAAGGCAGTTGAACAAAGTTATTCTACTGTCTTCTCTGTGCTTACGCTGCAGCTTGGAAGTTGCCATGGGCTTGCTGGTCTTGGCCAACTTGAACCCTTGCGGTACAACAAGTTTTTCTGCAAGCTCCTTTTACTTAATATATGTTTAATTGATCAAGGCACTGACCCTTGATATTCTTATATTATTTTGGAGATTGTTGTTATTAGCATTTCAGTCATTCTGTGAATGTGTTGGAGACATTGAGATGGGCAAGGTAGAATTCCTATTATACGCCATCTATAACTCCAATCATTGTGAAGAATTTAAGGTAAAATATATATTTTTTTCATCTGTAGATATTGACCAGAGATGGTGAACACAGAGACAAAGAGAAGTTGATTGATTTGATTCAGGAGGTTGCTTCCTGTACCTCCATGAAAAGGCCTAAAGAGGTAGTCTGTTATAAATATTTGAAATTTTTTCATGTATTTGTTCTCAAACATCATTATGTTCTAGTAAGAGTAGAACTATGTTTCTGAAACACTTACGGACATGTTTGTTTTCTCATGTAATATTATATCCATCCAACATATTTATTGTAGAAAATCTGGTTGAACAAAAGAATTGACTGCTAAATACTTTCTAAGATTTAATATAACACTCACAACTGTTTTTGATCTCATGTTGTCCAGTACATTATGCATGGATGGGCCATGTAGGATAACTAATGAGAAAGAACGAAGCGCGCGTTGCCACCATATTTGATATAATTTATGTATTCTATTATAAAAAGTTTGGTGTGAGTAAAAAAGGGCAACCCGGTGCACGAAGCTCGCACCAATGCGGAGTCCCGGGAAAGGGTCAGACCATATTGGGTCTATTGTATGCAACCTAAGCTTGCATTTTGCAAAAGACTTTTTCCGTGACTGGAACCTGAACCCGTGACCTCAAGGTCATATGGCAACAACTTTATTGTTGCACTAAAGTTCCCCTTAAGAAGTTTGGTGTGAGTGATTTACAATAATTTATATCTTTGGCAAATTCAGATGTCATGCTACAAGTGGGTCTTCATGTCCAATGGCTAGAAGTGGTCTACACGACAGTCGCATGACAATCTCTAAGACACCCAATAGGCCAACAAATACCTAGGTTAGTTGCACAATAGTTTCTTGGGTACCCAATATTCCAACTAATACCTAGGATAGTTGCACGATAATCTCTTGGACACCCAATAGGCCAACAAATACCTATGAAAGTCACATCACAGTCATTTGGACACCCAATAGGCCGAAAAACATCTAGGAAATGATCACGCCAACGATTTACTTGCAATCCACTAGAGTAGACTCATTATGAACATCAAGAGAGTGGTAAAATAAATTGATCAAACTGCCACATGCAGGGTTATTGAGTTATAAATTTTACAATCATTCTGTGCATGTTGTGATGCATCCTACCTAGCATATAACTACTAAACTGCTAGACCTCAGTCAAGAGCATGGGGTGGACATATGGGTGTTACCCATGCATTCACCAAGTTGTGATAGTGGTACCACACCTACTTCAACATGGTAATGACCATCAGCAGTAGCTTGATGAATGATGACATTATAATGTCATGATTATCTCTTATAGAATGTCCTCACAACCCACATAACTCAGCCAAAATTGATGACATTATCTAAGATTGTTTATAAAATGTCCTCATGACACAGCCTCAACTTTTTTGAGTTATTCTTTTCTTAACTATTATCTGCCTACTAACTTATTCTTGTGTATAGTTGTACTCTTTTGACAAAGTAGACCTATGAAGTTTTGTTAGGGTGTGAACCTGTGCATTTTATTTGTGATGTTTGCCTGCTACCTTTGCACAAATACATGAGCATCCTTTACTTGCCCCCACGGGTTGACATAGTTGGTACCTATATGGGTGGTTGCTCCGATTGGTCTTAGGGTCAATTCTCAGCGGGTGCAAAATGCCTCGTTAGGCGCTTGACCTTCCCCATGCAAAGGCCCGTTGTGCTAGGGCAAAATGCACCCGTGATTTACCTATCTGAGCATCCTTTACCAGTTCTTTACTTCTCAGATTAGTTAAAAAATTGCATGCAATCTACATTTTCAAATCATTTACATCATTTTTATGATTTCTTCAATAATTGTGTTCGTCAGGTTTCACCAATAAGCATGATCTTGAGCAAAGCATTAAATAGGCATCAAACATTTCAAAGGGAAGCTGCTGCTTCTGCTTTATCAGAATTTATCCGTCATAGGTATTTGTTGATTACCTTCTCTTTTATAACTTATTTGAATTTAACAACACAAACCTAAACATGCAAAATTTTCAACGCAGCGTCATAGGTATAAATTCTGCTTTATCAGAATTTATACCATTATGATTGGAGACTGAAACTCCAGCATGACATGAATTTTAACCCTTGAAGACAACTATAACTATATTTTCTACTAGGTATCTAGAAAATCCTTGAAAATTAGCATCTAACTCAGCATAAAACAAGGAGTAGCAACATTTATGCTAAATAGGAATACAACTAGAATATGAGCATAGGTATAAACTAGATGAGATGTAGTATTGACGTTAATAGCAATTCAACTTACAGATCATAAATGCAATAATTATACCAAATATCTTACTCCATTTAGGTCATATGATTGTGTTTTACTTGAAGATTTGAATACATACATCAGTACTAAGAATGTTATTTTCAAATAATTAACATCTTATTTCACACTAATACTTTGTTGTTTCATATATTTGTCCTTTTGAGCAGTTATTTGTGTATAGCCATGCTGCAATTTGGTTAACAATTAAAAATTGTTCATGCAGTGAGGGAATGTCTTCTTTGTTGGAACATATTGTAGAGGCAATGTGCTTGCATGTTTCCGATGAATCACCGACTGTGAGAAGCCTTTGTTTGTGTGGACTTGTTCAGGTTATTTCAGATTTATTTTTTACCTAATTATGTATAGTTCTTGCGTGATCCTATTGTTTTCCTTATTATAACTTATTCTGATGGTTTAAGATATCAGCCAAAAGTTGATATTAGTCTTTTGTTGGATAACTATGCTACTATATCAGTTCTCTACCTACTGCTGGTAAACCTTAGTATATGTGTTGCTCAAGAGCCACCAAGTACCAATTTTGTAAGTGTACTAGCATTAAAAGATTGGTCTTTCACTTGTGGATCGTTTGAGAGCATAACTCGACCTGGCCACAAGGACAGAGGTTATGTTGTAGTTAATACCATGCACAAGCACGTGACAATAGGACTCTACAAGGAGCCATTTGCTGTGAGAAGCAAGGTTGGCATGACTTTCATCTTTGGCAATTAGCAAATGGAGGGTGCACAACCCCTTTTGTAGCATGGGCAAGCAATTTGAGCAGAAGTTTCCTAGGGGTATTCAGAACAAGAGCATGGAAAAGTATCAGATTTCAGTGAGCGTTTGTAGAAGGTGGATCCAGCCACAACTAAGTGGCAAAAGGACTCTTGATATCCTTTTTTCTGTACTTTCACTCCAATTTCCCACCCAACCAAACCTACTGAGCAAATCTTCTATGAGTCCTTCAGACACCTTAAAACTGAGAATTGGATTCTAGCGTATCCATTCTTTTCTTCTACAATTTAAGCCATCCAAAATTTTCTATGGAAAATATCAAAATACCTCCCAGACTTTTCATTCTTTTCCAATCCACCCAGACATTCAAAAGTAGTAGAATACCTATCTCCTTGCTCTGGGACTGGCTTCTACCACTATCTTCCGTTGTCATTCATACTATTGCAACTCTGCCAGCTCTGCCGACAAAGATCACCATGTCAGATGCATGCCAACAGTATAGTGAGCTCTAACAATATGGGCTTTCTTCTCGCTACCTGCTTTCTTGCATTGAGGGTTGGACATAGTAGAATGACAATCAGAAATGGAGAATATGATGTTTTTGTTGAAGAAAAGGGTTGTAAAAATTGTTGTACAAAGTTGGCAAAAATTGGAGAAAAAACCTTATCACCTGAAGTATACAGTAAGTGCTCCATTGAGAGTGGCTTTCATGTGCTTCTTTTTGAAAATGAAAAGTGTGAGAGAATGGCTGAGATGGTTTCTAGATGATGTCATCGTGGAAATCCATATGCCTATGCAAGTTACGGTATTTGACCCCCTCTGTTTGTTAATGTAAGGGGAAGCAATTTGACAAAGATTTTAGAAGTATGAGATTTATTATTATTATTATTATTATTATTTTCCTTTTTGTATATAGGGGCAGTTTGAGAAGGCTGAAATTTTTTAAGGTATTTTGATTTTTTTCCCCTTTTTAAAATTGATTTGGTATTAGAATCATTCCTAGAAATATAGAGGAAGGACTTCTAGACATTTAGATATCTATATTATAACCTCCCCAATCCTTTTTTTTCCCTAAATTGTATTGGAGTATCTTTTCTACTACAATTGGATCATAGGCTATATCTTCATCAATTGGATCATCTTGATTCATGCATAAATTGGTATAAGCTTGCTTAACAATAGAACAAGACTTTGAAAATCTAGTTAATGAGCACGTAACATGGATCCGCCTATATGATCTGCAGTAAGGATGCAAAAATAATAGCTTGAATACTAGATAAATAATCCATGAAACATCACTTACCTTCTTACATAGTTACTCTTATTAGTGGTGGAGGGCAAACCATACTCCCACTTAGAGCAGGAGCCCTGCTAGAAGTAGTAGCCGAGAAAATAAGTAGCAAGCTTTCAAAGTAAACTAAGCAAGGAAAGCAAACAAAGCAAGGTCAAATCAACTACTGGCTATCTCTTCATTTGGCACATTTTTCAAGATTTTGTATTCACTTTCCCATAACATATTCTCTCTTCACCATGATCAAGTGTCCTCATTGACTAATTCAATCACGAATTTTAATTAGTTTTATAATACCATGCAATTTGTCCAATACATGGGAGACAATTTGATGGAGTTTTCATGGATATCATGCATACCATCTAAATGTGTCAAATACATTGCCTGTAATAGGAGAACTTTTGCTCAAAAACTAATTAAGTGGTTGGTCCATCTTCAACTTCATAAAGGAGTGAAGATCTTGAGTTTCTATCATGGTTTATCCTCTTTGTTATTCTTCTGTCAATTATCCATGATAGTCGCACACTTTCAATCTATTCATATAAAGCTCATGTTTATGACTTCCACTTTCATTCAGTTTTGTTCACGGGTTCAAACATAGTTTGGCTTGGATGGTGAAGGATGGATAAGAACATAGATATTCTTAGTGCTTCAACTTTTAGGATGATTTCTTATGTTGTTACATTTTTATGTTGCCAATTTGATTTTAGTTGTTTGTTGATTCTCCTTTTGCAAATATACTAATTCTAAGAGGATAGTTTTTGATATACCTATTTTCTGTAACTTGGTGAAAGGCATTTGTAATGGTCATTGGCGTGTTATTGTTGTTGTGATATGACTTATATTGCATGTATCCTCGAAATAAATAATTTTTGCATGTGATTGTGTCATACATCAATTTTCTATTGAAAACTCTTAATTTTATTTTAAACAACTAGGGCTGTAATTACCATCTGATTTGCATTGCTTTTCCTTGTTGCAGATACCAGAGAATCACATGCTTAACTATATTGCTCAAATTCTTGGAGTTATTGTTGCTTTACTTGAAGACCCTGATGAATCAGTTCAATTAACTGCAGTGCAATGCTTGCTTAGTGTAGGAAACTACATATTTAGGGACTTAACTTTTCAATCATTTTTGAAGTCTTTATGTTTTCATTTATATCAATAAACTTGGACTGTAGGTTCTCAGCACCGCGCCTGAAGATGCTGTAGATCCTATTTTAATAAATTTGTCTGTGCGTCTGCGCAATCTACAGGTGCCTCCTTGGTTACAAATTTTTTAATTTTCAGATGCACCAAATTAGTTGTAAATATGAACAACAAAATTTATGCAAAGGATTTGTGCTTCCATCAGTGGACTGTCGTGGTACCTTGTAACAAAGATTATTTTAACAGTGGCACTAACAAAAACTAATCTTTCTTTTTAGATCTTTTTGTCTTATACATACTTAATTGTTGAGATTATCATTATTAATAGGATTGCTTGTGTAGCGGGTTTAGTCCTACATTGTTTTTTAGGTTTAGAGTTGCATCATTAATCCTATATATAATTTTGCAATGATTGTCTCATTTGAATGCAATATATAATATTCTATCCACAACTTCTACATGGTGTCAGATCACCCCTTAGGTTAAAGTTTTCTCAAGATGGTATTCCCCTTAAGGGACCTTTGCTACTGCCACCGATGGCCTCCCCTCATCCAAATCATCTCCTCCTGGTTGGACTGCATGCTCCAGGCCCTCCCCTACTGGCCTCCTTCATTATCTCTTGGAACATGGGTTTCTTGTTTTCTGCATCTTAGTCTCTGCGCTGCACATCACACAGAGTGGGCCACGCCTTCACTTGCCAGTGTGCTGCTAGATAAAGGAAATGAAGGAGCTGGACATAGTATTTATGCTTCAGCTTGAGGGGCGTTTTAAGAATATTAGTATTAATGAGGTTATTGGGGTAGTGGGTCTAGTCCCCCATTGGTTTTTTGGTTTAAAGTTGTATCTTGTTCTATATATTCCTTATAATGGTTCTCATGAATGCAATATAGTATTTTCTATCTTCAAATTATACAGTGTCTTTAAACAATTTACCTTGGTATGCCCATAACTATTGCTGCATAGTTAGTCATATTGACCCTATCCAACTGCTACAGGATGCTACTGCTAGAAATCACAATGGCATGCCAACGTCATTATCATATGTATATAAATGGGCAGAAACTTTGTTTCCAGCACCACTGATAAAGCTTGTTCTCACGGTATTTTCTTTTCCTGATTAGATCTGCATGAATGAAAAAATGCGTTCAAAGGCTTTCGCTGCTTATGGAGCATTGAGCAAGTATGCTAAAGGATCTCAGCACCAGGCTTTTCTTGAGCAGGTACTATATGCTATCATCAATTGTGAACATTATTTGATATCTTCCAATATGATTTCTAGCAACACTTCAACTTTCGAAATAATCACCACAGTTCACATCCTTGTTGGGTATATGTTATGTCAACTTGCTTTTGATTTGACGATTATCTGTTCCAATATAGGAATCTCAATAATAAATTTTACAGTTTCTAAACAGATCAATTATGGATGAAAGTATTCGTAGATAAATGTTTATGTATGGGATTATAGGTAATCAAATAGAGGCAGTGACGTGGTTCCTTGCAAGTTATATCATTAATGCTAGTGAGATTCTTCAAAAGACGACTGGTTGAAAAAAAAAATCTTAAATATGATATTATTGAAACAAGAGTTTTATTTATTGTTCGATTTATGTATTATGCATTTTGGAATAAAACAAAAAGAAGGTTTAATTTGGTATCTGTCAACATTCCTAAACATCAGAGAAGGCTTATATTCTGCAAATTGGATGCAGTTTGTATGTGTTTCTTATGCTCATTAGATATAAATTAGCGCAGAAAAGTTTGTTTTATCTATCATAAACCTACCAACAAGCAATAGAGTCATCTTGTGATATACAGTTTACCTGTCCTAGAAATTATCTGGAAATTATATTGTCTTCTAGCAAAGCATGTGCTGGTTGGATTACTGTTTTCAACTGTTGTTGCACAAATACCATGATTTTTGAATTTGATCAGTAATCTGGCTCAGGAATTTGAAGAATTAGCAAACTTTCCCATGTTTAATTAAATTAGTTAAGAGGCCTGTTTGGAGTTGTTTCCAGATTTATTTGTGATAATTTTAGGTTTTCCAACAACAACAACAACAACAACAACAAAGCCTTATCCCACTAGGTGGGGTCGGCTATATGGATCCTTTTACGCCATTGAGTTCTATCCCCTACTATATCATCATCTAGATTTAAATAAAATTTATCTTGTTTTATTGTTGCCAACCAAGTCTTTTTTGGTCTTCCTCTCCCTCTTTTAATGTGCGTATTTATCATAGTTTCACATCGTCTAACAGGGGCATTTATTGGTCTTCTAAGTACATGTCCGTACCATCTCAAACGTGTCTCCCGAAATTTTTCTTCAATAGATGCAACTCCGACTTTCTCTCTAATACTCTCATTCCTTATTCTATCCATCCTCGTATGTCCACACATCCACCTTAACATCCTCATCTCTGCAACTTTCATCTTTTGCTCATGTGCTCGAGTCATAGCCCAACATTCAGCACCATATAACATAGCAGGTCTAACTGCCGTTTTGTAGAACTTCCCTTTAAGTTTTAGAGGTACTTTACGATCACATAAGACACCCGATGCTAATCTCCATTTCAACCATCCTGCTTGTATTCTATGTAAGACATCTCTCTCAATTCCTCCATCACTTTGCAAGAACGATCCTAAATACTTAAAGTTCTCGATTTTAGACAACTCATCATCTCCTATCTTAACAATTGTTTCACTACGTCTAGCATTGCTAAACTTAAATTCCATATATTCAGTCTTTACTCTACTAAGCCTAAAACCTTTCATTTCTAGAGTTTCCCGCCAAGATTCTAGTTTAGCATTTACTCCTTCACGTGTCTCATCTATCAAAACAATATCATCTGCAAACAACATGCACCATGGCACTGTATCTTGAATGTGCCTAGTGAGTTCATCCATGATTAGTGTAAAAAGATAGGGACTTAAAGCTGATCCTTGATGTAACCATATCCTTATTGGAAATGCTTCAGTCAATCCACCTGAAGTCTTCACTCTAGTCGTTACATCTTCATACATATCTTTAATTAGGTCAATATATGTTACGCTAACGCCTCTCTTTTCTAGAATTCTCCATATAATTTCTCTTGGTACCCTATCATAAGCTTTTTCTAAATCAATAAATACCATGTGTAGATCTTTCTTTTGCTCCCGATATTTTTCAATTAATTGCCTAAGAAGATGTATAGCTTCTATTGTCGACCTTCCAGGCATGAACCCAAATTGATTTTCGGTTACCGTGGTCTCCTTCCTCAATCTTTTTTCTATTACTCTTTCCCAAAGTTTCATGGTATGACTCATTAATTTAATACCCCTATAGTTTGCACAATTTTGTATGTCTCCTTTGTTCTTATATAAGGGAACTAGACTACTTACCCTCCATTGATTAGGCATTTTTTTTGTTTTCAATATTAAATTAAATAATTTTGTAAGCCATTCAATACCTTTTTTCCCTAAACATTTCCATACCTCTATTGGGATATCATCCGGTCCCACGGCCTTTCCATTTTGCATCCCTTTCAAAGCTTGTTCTACTTCTGAAGTTTGAATTCTCCGATGAAAATTAAAATTTCTATACTCATTTGAAATACTTAAATTGCCTAAGTCAAGTTGGTCCCCTAAACTTTCATTAAAAAGTTGATGAAAGTAAATCTTCCACCGCTCTTTTATTTCGCTATCATTTACTAGTACTCTATCGCATTCATCTTTAATACATCTTATTTGACTAAGGTCTCTTGTTTTCCTTTCTCTTGCTTTAGCTATTTTATAAATGTCTCTTTCCCCTTCTTTTGTATCTAAATTTTGATATAATCGTTCAAAAGTTTTATTTTTTACTTCATTCACTGCTTTCTTAGCCTCTTTCTTGGCTATTGTATATTTTTTTAAGTTTTCCTCGTTCTTACAAATATATAATTCCTTATAAGCTATTCGTTTTTCTTTCACTTTCTCTTGTACTTTCTCATTCCACCACCAAGATTCCTTCCTTGGTGGTGCATGCCCCTTTGACTCACCGAGTACATCCTTAGCTACTATTTTCAACTTTGATACCATCTTATCCCATGTCGTATTAGAGTCGCTATATATTTCATCTAATGCTTGTATTCCTACCTTCTCCTTCAATATGTTTTGCTTCCCATCCTTTAACTTCCACCACTTAATTCTAGGAGTCGTGTATATTTTTCCTCTATTGATATTATAACTAAGGCGTATATCTAACACTACTAATCTATGTTGGGTAGTTAAGCTTTCTCCAGGGATAACCTTACAATCTTTACAAATCTTCCTATCTCTCTTCCTAACCATAAAATAATCAATTTGTGATTTATTATTCCCACTTTTGAATGTGATCAAGTGTTCTTCTTTTTTCTTAAAAAATGTATTAGCTAGTATAAGGTCATATGCTATCGCAAAATCCAATATAGTTTTTCCTTCTTCATTTCTTGTTCCAAACCCATAACCCCCATGTACTCTCTCATATTCTTCATTTTTCGCTCCGACATGTCCATTTAGATCGCCTCCTATTAAAATCATTTCATTTGGCGGAATGTTTTGTAATACCTCATCTAAATCGCTCCAAAATCTTGATTTAGTTTCTTCATCTAATCCTACTTGAGGTGCATATATGCTAATTACGTTCACAACTTCTTTCGCCACTACTATCTTGAGAGCTATAATTCTATCCCCCTTTCTAACTACACCAACAACTTCATCTTTTAAAGAACTATCTACAAAAATACCCACTCCATTTCTTGTTTTACTCTTTCCTGTATACCATAACTTAAAACCATAATTTTAGGTTTTCCACTAGGAAAAAAATTGTGTTTTCCTAATTTTCTATACTACACGTGCTACTGCTTCTTGTTTTGTTTGGAAATGCTTTCTAACTTCAGTTACCTGCATTCAATTACTGCAAAATGTTACTTGAGCACTTTAATCAGGAGATCTGCTCTTTGGTATTCTCTTGAGAAGCTGTTGCAGTCCAATTGTTTCATTGTTTTGTTGATATGTTCAGGTTCATGCCACCATCCCTCGCCTCATTCTCCATCTTCATGATGATGATCTCAATGTTCGTCAAGCGTGCAGAGTATGAATTGTACAACGTTTTTTATTTCATGATTAGTTTTGATTTTAGGAATCGGCTGAATGCACTTTTTTCTTAACTGGCCTAGATTACCCTTCGACAACTTGCGCCATTGATCGAAGTTGATGGCTTCTCTAACCTTTTCCACAAACAAGTTTTCAGTTCTGATAGGAGGTAATATATTGTTTCTGATTTTCGAGTGAAAGGTTGTAATAATACACAAGCCTACTCTTTTCATGCCGCAGAAGTGATTATGAGGATTTCATAAGAGATTTGTCAAGGCATGCATATCAGTTCCTGTCTCCTAGAGTTGATAGTTATTTGGCATCATTGATCCAGGTATTAATGTGAGAAAACCTTTGCGCATTTGCTTCAATTGAACATTCCTGACTGTATAATTTCGGTGTTCAGGCATTTGATTCGCCTTGGCCAGTGATACAAGCAAATGCAGTGTACTTCTCCAGTTGCTTGCTGTCGCTTGCCGAAGATCAGCGTTTATTGGCTCCCTATTGTTCACAGGTTTAGTGAAAGGATTCCAACTGTCATCGTAGTTGGTTGTGTTAAAGATACTGAATAACATCCTTTTCTACCAGGTCTTTGCGGCATTAGTGAACAAGATGAGTAAGTCAAGGGATGCAGTTGTCCGAGCAGCATGCTCTTTTGCACTGGGTATTTTGATCAAGGCTTTCAACCCACTTGCTTCTGCAACGCCACAATTAGATCAAGCTGACCCTAGCAGAAGTAATATTTCTGAATAAGCTCTTAGATTCCAAATCCCATCAAACTGACAAAGCCAAAGTCAAACCAAACTATTTAATCATGGTTTTTAGATTCTGTTGTTTGCAAATAACATCATTTTTTTTTGTATAATATACGTTTGTGTTCATGTAGTGTACAGAAACAGATGCATCGTACATATTCCTTGTCCTGAAACCTTTATAATTATAGGGTGCCTTATCATGTAATTTCTTTATTCTGTAAATTAATGTCGTTTAGGCATTTATTTCCACTGGAGCGTATGTTTTAATAAAATGGTTCTTATGATATAAATGTTTATTTTACGCTTGTAGTCAGTGTGTGCATTTAATTTTGAACATGGGAAATTTTCATTTCTTTCTTAAGTTTGCATCCTTACCATATTAAACATTTTATTAAAATTTAATTGCTACTCATACAGTGTTTTATGTGACATATTTACCATGTTAAAAAAAATCATGAATTAGATAATATCAAATCTCAGGTGGTTGGTTTTATATAAGTGTTTTATAAATCAGAAAGTGTTTATAATAGATGGTCAAGAAGTATGACATTTCATGGTTGTACGATTTATTTGGAGATTTTATTTTATTTTTTTGTAAAATGTGTTGTAATTGAGGATCGAATCATGGATGTTTAGGTGATAAACACAAGTTCATTACATCATAACTTCAAGGACAAATTTATAATGTTATTATATTGATAATTTTAAAATTATTTAGTTCTCCATCAATTTAAGTTAATCATCTATTAAAAAATTCATTTAATATATCAATTAGTTTTTAAAGTTAATCATCTATTAAAAAATTTGATGTAGGAATTTGATCTTTAAATATTTAAAAAATTAAGAGTAGGAACTTGATTTTTAAATATTTAAAATATTGAAAAGATGTCCTGCACTATTATCTCAGGGCTACTTTTTAGTATACATAAGATTGTATATTCTTTTTTTATTTTTTTAAGACACTAAGGTTTGGCGAGTCGATTACAATTATGTATATATAAATTTGAAGTATTTTTAATGCAGGGCAAATCCAGTAAATTGTTGTAGAAGAAAAATAATTATATTCATCCCAAATGCCGATAATACAAAGAGCAGTCTACATTTTTTTTAGGTGGTCAGCAGTAATGTCAAACGCTGAGCATAGTCTATGTCTGCACATTGGGCCTTTCAGTGGTTTGTGCCAGGTTGTATACTTATCCAGCCCATTATTTTGTAACATTTGATATTTAATTATCTAAAAGTATTTTCAAAAATTAATTTAAAAAATAAAATAATATCGAAAGTGAACCAAGCCAATCAGTGCACAGGGAATAAAGAAAATGCCATTTTGTACCTTCAATTGTTGGGATCCCATTCACATGCATGCCCGAGTTTACAACTGCAATCCCATAAAATAGTTTGAATTTTTTTTTCCTCCTTTTTTGTTTTTTTGTTCAAATAGTTGAAACAAAAATATAGAGGAAACTTAGAATCCCTTATTCAAGATCAGGTTTGCCCACAACGTGTTCATCACTAGAATCGCACCCACCATCATCTTCACTCAGTTCTTCATAGCTCGAGTTGTCATCTGAAGCATTTCCATCGTCTTCATCAGGCTTCGCATATTTCTGGCAGTATTCTGGAAAACAAGAGGATAACAAACTAAATAAGTCACAAATAGTCATATCCAATGTATCCTTTGAAATATCGGCACTACTCCCCCTCTATCTATGTGCACATGTCGAAGGGTTTGCGTGATTTATTGGATATGTAAAACTAGAAGAGCTATAAAAGTATGATGATTCTTGAATGGGATAGGAACGCCATTCCTATGTAGGGATAACAATCGATAGAATTTAAGTAGAATTTCATATACTTCATATCCATCCTCATTTATTATATGCATTCTTATACTCATCGGGTATTTAACTTTCATACCCATCCCCAAACCCATCGGTAGATCAAGTATCCATATCCTACCCATCACCCTATTACTACCCTGCCATTTTTTTTAAAAAAAATATTTCAAAATATTTGTTTGCTCTTCCTCGTCTCACACTCCTTCGATCAGGTGAACATTTCTAGTGGAAAAGATGAGATATATATTTGTAACCGAATAAAGAGGTAAACTAATTTTTTTTTTCAAAGGTAAGAAGCAGACTAAAATTTTTTCTTTCCCAAAGAAAAAATTTACCTTATATATATATATCGGATATCGGGTAGGGTATGGATAGGATTTTATCACATTACCTCTATACCTATATCCGAAAATACCCATACCAAAATACCCGATCACTATAATCGGGTCTAAAAATTTCTTCCATATCCTCTTCCATTCAGATCGGATGTCAGATTCTCCATTTGATTCAGAGAAAATTATCATCCCTATTCCTATGTCCTATACCGATATTGTTATTAGACACTCTTTTTCGTATAATGTCTAGTGCATAGCCGAGTTGGTCATTACATGATAGATTTGCAAAAATCGACCTTCCGGTGAACCCGAGGAAAATACCCTCCCATGTGATGGTCTGGTCAGTTTCCTGATCTCTACAATTGGTTGTAAGGCTGACTGTGTAAAGGCATCCAAAGTCTGTGTATAATCTTTTATAGAAATATTACTGATGAAACACATTCCGTGTGTTTTGGGTTAGAAGTGTGGACATTTGGATACACACCCATGTAGGATATTCAACATAGAATCGAATAACTCGGACTTAACGAATCCTGAGAGTTTCCTACGGGGAAACTTTCCTGATCTGTATTCAAATACAATTAATTATATGATTTACTTCACTCTAGTATTGAAGACTCAATAGAATAACCATAACTTGTTGATATTACAGTCATAAGCAAGATGAACTCAAAGCCAGATCATAATGGAGATTTCAGGAAAAAAATCATGAGGAACTGTGATTACTATTCTCTGTGATTTATATAAATGCAAGATAAATGAAGCATTCACATCGTATGATTATTATTTGAACAAGCAATTGTTGCAATTACTTCAAATATATGCAATTGAAGCAAACTATGACTTCACCATGTTAGTCTGGAGGAAATGACAAGTAAATCCCACTATTGTTTGTTGCATATATTCAATGTCGAACAATTTTTCAAGCATTTCAAAAAATGTCAGTCGATAAAAAAACTAACTTATTTGATTAACTTTCATTCATTTTAGCTACTAATATCAGATCACATTTGAGCTAAAAAATTAGCACTGAGAGTCGAACATGAATTTCTTTTTAAGTATTCAAATTAAATATACTCCGAATAGATATTGGATTTCCTTGCTTTATTATTTGTCCATTCAGATCTAATATCAGAAAGCATCAGTGTCAGGACTATCATGTGTGTGTGCCTTCCTATTTTCATGAATGAGTCTGTTCGAAAAATTCTTTGTTCATAAGAAGGTTTGAAATCTAAAAAGAAACACATTAAGCATAGCTAATCCATCACCTTTTACTTTTTGTTCATAAGAAGGTTTATCCTGCATCATAAGCGCTGCAGCCTCCCCATTCAATGGATCTGAAGGGTTTGGATATAGAAGAAGTTGTGGGAGAAAAACTTCAAACACATTGACAAGATCTGCCAGAGAAAATACAAAAAATTATTTAGTATTTCATCCAATTATGTGCCACTGTAAAGATCATTGAAAAAGATATTCAAGGAAAGTTCAATACCAAACATAGGACTCCAAGTTTGGTTGATAACATCCAAACAAACTGAACCGGACCTGAGATATTAACAAGGAAAAATGAAGTGTTGAGTGCAGAAATTTGATGTTCGAATCATTCAATTAAAAAGTAAAACCAAGTAGGAAATCATTGTCCATAATTGTCGGCTGATAGTGTAGAGAAGTCAAAGATTTACATTTCGTCGACATTAGGATGATATATCTTATTAACAAAGCCAATTGAGGGAGATTTGTAAGGATAAGCATCTGGCAGTTCCACTCTTACTCTCCACACTCCTCCCTGATAAAGACCTGACATGAACAACAATTAGACATAAAACAGTATCATCTTGCTGCAAGTGAGGAAAACCCAAGACATGCTAATCAACAAAAACATAGTCTTTTCAGTATATAATCCAAAAATCAAATTTCATATAGTAATTTTGAATGCATATCTATGGCGGAACAAACTAAATAATTTCAACAACCACAATAAGCCATTATGAATGTGCAGCTAAGTAAGGACAAACTAAAGAAATTGATGACTAGGAGCAACATCAACAAGTCTCTCTCCCAACTATTTATGTTATATGGAAGTCGGCTAAATGTATCTTATACCCTTATTGAATATCCAAGATCAGGCATGGGAAAAAGCCTCTCTATTAAACCAAGCAAAAGAAAAAGAAACCAAAGTGGAAACCAAGTAAAGCCATGTGATCATCCGAAGCTAAATTTCCAATTCTGTCTCAACTATTTTCAACAAACACTTCCGCCGAACTAAAATCCAATCACTTGGATTACGAACTCCGAAAAATATAAAGGGCGATATCTTTAGGACTGTATCAGACAATCTGATCCGCAGCAGGCACAGCATCTTGGAAAAACAAGCAAAAGGGAAGGAAAAAAAGTAACAAAAATTAATCAGTGGCAGATGATATACTATCGTTTGGGCCATGGAAGTCCACAAGGAACTCTTGTATCCCGTCTTTCAGCATCTCCACCTTGTAGTCACTCATCATCCTACACGCAAGGATCGCGAAAAGAAACAAACAAAAAAAAAATCATCAAAAGAAGAAAACAAAAGAATATTTTAGGATCAAAGTCGGGATTTTTTTTTCTCCCCCTAGCGATCTACAATTTCATGAGATCCATCTCGCGGCGCTTGCTGGGAGAAGACATCTCGATCCCTCTTCCTTGGATTGAAATGAGGATGCGATTGGCGGTGTCGCTCTAGGGAAGGGAAGGGAAGGGAAGGGGGATGATGGATGGGAAGTGATTGGAAGAGGGAGGACAAAGAAGAAAAAGGAGAAGAGGCGATGTTTGGTGTTTATAATAGAGACCACTCTATCACTCTAAATGTTTTTTAGGTTTCACTTCTCCAATTTCCAATTTCATCTTAATTACACTCTTTAACTAAACTAACATCACTCCATAGATTCCATTTCCTTGAAAAATGATTTTCCTTTTTCGTTTTAACTTTCTTGCGAGTAAATATAAATTTAACCGTAAAAGTTTATTTATGTTAAAAATGTTCATTCAATACTTAAATAACTTGTCTAATTAAGTTGAACACGTATATATTAATGAATAATATTCTTCAATTATGTGGCAATCGAAGAAGCTCCCTACCATTATGAATGCCCCAAGAACTCGTAGAAAATTTGGATCCAACTACACAAATCAAAACGATCACGTAAACTCGATCGAGAAGGTCATGAATATTATATGAATATTCATTCCTTTTTATATTTCCGGCAGACGCTCGAATAATACAAATACAAAAGGTTGGGATTTCAGCCGGCCGCCGGCGACTCCAACGCCAACCGTTCCACCTAGACGAGTTTTAAAAGTCTCGGCTTTTCTTCGTTGGGTTGTTGCATCGCCAGTCCTTCGTGCATCCACCTCGGCTCCAGCAGTATGTCGACGCCGGAGCTCCGAGTTATTGAGAGATGTCAAGTCTCTCCGCCGCCGGGAGCGGTGGCGGAGTCAACGTTGCCGCTCACCTACCTCGACTTGATTTGGCTGCAAGCCGGATCGGTCGAACGCGTCTTCTTCTACCCGCTCGCCGGCGTCTCCACCTCCCACTTCGTCGACTCCATCGTCCCCTCCCTCAAGGCTTCCCTCGCCGTCGCACTACGTAGCTTCTACCCCCTCGCCGGCAAGATCAGCCGCTCCCCTGCCCGCGAAGATGGATTCGACATTCACTACGCCGATGGCGACTCTGTTTCCTTCGTTGTAGCAGAGCACGGCGGCGATTTCCACGAGCTCTCCGGCGGCGGCCCGCGCCTCGTCAATATGCTGTTTCCCCTTCTCCCGGAGCTTCCCCGCGATGGCGGAGACGGGTTGCGGCTGCTGGCACTGCAGGCTACGGTCTTCCCGGACCGCGGTGTTGCCGTCGGCGTTTCCGTGCACCACGCCGCCTGCGATGGGTCGAGTTCGATGCAGTTCATGGCGGCGTGGGCGGCCGCCGCCTCGTGCGCAGGAGCAGCATCGGTGGCGCCGCCGGTTCTGGAGAGGAGCTTCATTTCCGATCCCGACGATCTCTACTCCTTCTTCTACAAGGGGATTTCGACCGGCCAAACGATCGAGACCATGCTGCACCAAACCACGTCGCCGGACGCCGTCCTCGAATCCTTCACGATCGGGAAAAAACACATCGCCAAATTGAAGGAGTTGGCGACGGGAGGCGCCGCCGCCGCCGCCGCCTCCTTCCACTGCTCCACCGTGGTGGTCGCCTACGCCTACGCGTGGGTTTGCCACGTCAAAACACGGCGGCCGAAAAACGACGAGGGCAAGCATGCCTTCATGGGTTTCGTCGCCGACTGCAGGGGAAGGCTGAAACCGCCGGTCCCGGCGGCATACTTCGGCAACTGTCTCAGCGGTTGCCTCGTGGAGTCGGAGATCGGCGACCTCACGGGCAAAGACGGGGTGGCGACGGCCGCGAGGGCGATCGGAGAAGCCATCGAGGCGTTCAAAGAAGGACCTTTCAAGGCATTTACAGAGGAGTTGCCGAAGAGGTACGAGGCACTGGCGGGCGAGCAACCGCTGAGCGTCGCCGGGTCGCCGAAGTTCAAGGTGTATGACGTGGATTTCGGGTGGGGGAGGCCGAGCAAGGTGGAGATAACGTCGATCGCTAAGACAGGCGCCATGGCGGTGGCGGAGAGCAAGGAAGAGGAGGGCGGCGTCGAGATCGGGCTGGTGAAGCCTCGGCCGGAAATGGAGGCCTTCGAGAAGGAGTTTTACGGCGGACTCCAACTGTTACAGTGACGTCATTCATCTATTTTAATTTTATTTTAAGCTAATTAATTTCGTAAACGATTAATAAATTCATATTCCTATCCGCTCTAAACCCTAATAGATCTAATTCATCGAGATTATTATTATTTAAAAAATTAAAAATTTATAAAAAATATATAAAAAGGATTAAGTATCTCGAACTTGAGAAGTATAGCCATAAATACTTTTTTACGTCTCGAATATTGTAACTTGCTCAGGTATATTATTGACAAATTAAATATCATAATCCTCATTCAAATTGATTTTTTTTTCCATTGAGATGATGGACCTTTTCCTTCCATTATAATTAGAGAATTAAAGTCAAATAGCCATCAGGAATTTCATAATTGAAAGATAAGAATAGTAAAGATAGTGTGAAAAAAAGATAAAATAAACTCTTCATTTATAGAGTTTAAAAAAATAACCAATACTAAATCATGATTATTGACTTCTATTCATTTCCTCTGGCTTTTAAATTATACTAGTATAAAAGAACTATTATAGAAATAAAAAAATTATTTATTTTCTTACTCTTCCTAGAATGACAACATAGTAGAAAAAATTCCATCCAGGCCCGTGGGCTGCTTATAAAATATAAGCAAATTAGATTTTAACAAAAAAAATCAGTAAAAAAATATATTCCAATAAAATTTTTGGTAGAAAGCACAAAAGAGTATATATATAATAATGATATCCTATCTGAAATTCTTATGTACACAGAATCGATGAAGTAATTAATTAAAAACTCGTGATTCACGATTATGGATGATAGCTATATATAAATTAATTAATAAACCATTATTCTCATTAACAAGAACATATATATCAAATTAAGTGAAAGCTATGGAGAACAACTTGTTACATCAGCCTTCACCATGCACAGTAAAAACCAAGTGCATGCGTAGAATAAACTTTTCAAGGCCATTTCAACCATCAAATCTCACAACTCAACCTTTCACTCAATTAAAATAAAACCAACATGCCTAATTATTTGAGGAAATAGGACCCCATCCACTTCACATTGTCGCCAAAAAAACACTAATAATAAAATAATTATTCGACTCAAATTTCATCAAAAATTTATATTGACGGTAAATTGTCATAAACTCTCCAATAGCCCTTTGACTTTGCATGCACTCCCCACACAAGTTTTTCTTTATATTTACTCCCTGATGGATTGAGTATAAAAGAGTGAAAATTGAGTATACATCAGTGAAAACTGAGTATAAAAGAGTGAAACTTGAGTATAAAAGAGTGAAACTTGAGTACATGGGTTATTGATGTGATGGATGCAACCTTACATACTCAATTTTCTAACTTTTATACTCAATTTTCTTCAAATAATACTCACCAAACTGTCTTGTCAATCCCATTAGGAACTGCATGCAAAGAAAAGTTTATGTAGCGATTGCATGCAAAGTTGACTTAGTATGTGAGGAGTTTATGAAAATTTACCCTCTTCGATGAAAAACCCAAAAAAAAAAATGCTCTACCCAATATACTTTTCACTTAATCTCTCCCTATAAAATGCTGCCACTTACATTCTAGCCTTAATGTAAAACTCGATCTCCAGTCTTCTTCTTCTTCTCACACAGAGGTAATAAACTCTTTTAACTGTTTTCTTCATTTTAAAATGAATCACAGAGACTAATTAATTAATTAATTCTTTGCTTAACATGCAGTAGATTAATTAACTGCCAAGATGAAGTACTCTCCTCCTCCTCTTCTCCTCGTCTTCTTCCTTGTTTGCGCCATGGCGATGATGAGTTGTAGCTTGGCAAGGGAGAACAAGAGCTCTGTGGATGAAGTGAAGGCTGGCCTTAATGGATACTCTTCGAGCAGCGGCATCAATAACCATCACAACATACCCAGAGATCAGTATAACAATCTCGTTGGAGGTGGCAATGGAAGTGAAAGTGGTAGCCCAGGGAGTGGAGGTGGTGGCACTAATTGACCTAATACTACTAGTTCATGTTGGACTTTGATGATCAACTAATTAAATGTAAGGTTAATTTTGTAAGAGACATATATTATGTTTTATTTAAGTCGAGTACTCAGGGTCCAAATAAAATTAAGATAATATCTAAAGTGAAAGTTGATATTGGACAAAGATAATGTATATATACTTAAAAGATGATAGGATTTAGATTTGGGCATCGCTGGCATAAAAAACCCCTCAATGAAACTAGTCTCTGCCTCTGCAATCCTATCTGATGTGTCGTAATGGTAGAGTCTCCACGTGTCTCCTCGAAGATCAAAATATATATGTGGAAGACATAAGAGAGAGAGGATAGAAATCAATAGTCAGGATGAAGATAACTTATCCCGACTGACCACGATGGGAGAATCAAGCGTATGATCACAAGGGTGTGACTGGCCCAAATTTAGCCGACCCGGTGATGTAGGTGATGGTCACTCGAGCTTCATCTAGGCCAGATACAACTCCCAGACCGGTGATCATAAGTTGGATATTTCTTGATCCTATGGGTTGTAAGACACTATTCACAGTCGGAAAACACTACTCTCGGTTAGACGATTCTACGGACTATTAATTGCTCGGGAGTAACCTTTTGACCGGTTATACAACACTCAAATCAAATATGATGCCCAGATGGGCTATAGGATACCTCCCTTCACTAGATCTCACGGATTATAAAATAGATTAGACCATAATGCTAATGAGATGGATTGGGCCCATTTCTGCCCCAATGATCCGATGCTCTCTTGGATAGGCTCCCAGGTCCACATTCATAATTAATACCTATACAATCCGTTAAAGTACTGAGGAGTCAATGAGAATATGAAGAATCATTAATGTGTCGGGGAATGTGAAGTCAATAGTAATGGTAAGAAGGTCATTAATGTAGTGGAAGACGAAGAGCCAGCGAAAGTAACATAAAAGGACACTTCAAATACGAAGAAAAATAAGATTTTTCTAAGTTAAAACTCTCTACTATTGGTTATTCCCTTCTCTCACTGATTTTGACTTGAGCATCAGAGTGATATCGCCGGAGCATTCCCAACACCATTCTAACCCTCCTTTTTGATTTTTGTTCACCTTTAGGTACTCCAGATGACGTTGATTTATCCCCTTGGGTTGTTCCTCTCCTTCACAACTCCAACAGCAACAATCGACACATCCACGACCTTTAATGGATTATTCTTCGAAGGTTTGTGATCCTGTCGCCGAGCGTAGTGGAGCCGCAACCGGATGACAGTGTAGCGATGAGTGACGTGGATGCCGACGGGACGTCCTCGCGCAGAATGACAGCGTCGTGGGGGGTGTCCTCCGACCGAATGGAAGTGGATGTCGCCTGGTACAGGGCCAACCAACTGGAGGTGAACCTGCTGAGGAAGATGACCGTTAGCAACCCAGCCGGGAGACGTCCCGGCAAGGCACTCCGACGGTCAAGTCAGTACTCCGAGGAACAGTAGAAATAATGGAGCACTGGAAAAATGAGAGGCTTCGCGCGCGTATGCATACCTGATAATGGGGATGGGAGTGACTTATATAGCCGGGGAAAAGGACCAAGCATGACCTGTGTCAGGATTCTCTGACAGGGTCAGAAGATATGGTATGGTCTGTCGATTTGAGTATGGCCTGTGTCAGGATTCTCTGACAGGGTCATAAGATATGGTATGGTCATGTCGATTATAACCATCCTTCTTTGTCGTATACTATTTGTCTTGTGTGAGGACAAAGACAGGTTTCTGTAAGTCGGCGCCTGTCAGAGAGTGTCAGTTCGTACGAGTGGTGACGACCTGTTATCTGCAGCTGGTGCAAGTGTATTTTGTCTTTATCCCAGGGTGATTCCGCGAGAGTGCCCGAGTGGACATCGGGACGGCACGCCCGGACGGATATCAAGCATGGGCACAAAGGACGGCCGGGCGGATGCACTCGGCCGAAGGAGGCGTGTAAGCCTTAATGTGGTCGGCCGGGTTTGACCGGCCGGATGAACCGCTATATTTATTCTAACCGACCGCCTTGAGTCCGGTCGGCCGGCGAAGCCCCTGGGCCCGGCCAGGACGTTTGTCGAGCTGGCTGCCCGTACAATGACGTGGACCTTGGAGCTGGTCAGGTCGTGTGCCACACACCCTGCCCGTATGGTGCCAAATATAGGGCAGGATCAATAGCCTTCCCCTCGAGTCTAGTCGAAGATGGCGATCAGTCCGACTGACTGGACTACAAGTGTGTACAACCATTCTGCGGCCGAGCGTTTTTGCCTTATTAATATCTGGCCGGCTTGACACGAGGCTCAACAGCTGGTGCTGAGTATGCCTGCCCTGTCTGGGCGGAAGAAGATTGTTAGCCGAGAGGGGCGTGGGCCGCCACGCACCCTTCTTTTTTAACGAGGCCGTCCGGCTGGACGAAGCGTGCTAGGGGAGCGTGGGCCGCCACGCATCCCTGACTAGCTATTGATATGATGAAGATGTCCGGGCGGATGAAGACTTTGACCGGAGGAACGTGGGCCGCCACGTCCTCGTAAATTGTTAATGCGTCCGACCGGACGAATGTTGTTAGTCGATGAGAGGTATGTTGAACACGTTTGGGCGGGAGAATGTTTGCTTTAAGTTGCAAGAAATGTGGTGTCACGCGCCCCCAGATGATTTCCTCGGGATAGCCCGAGTCAGTCAATTAATGGGGACGTGACATTCTAAGTCGAATGGGGTGATGTGATATGCCCGATGAGACCGGCGCCATAACGGCATCACCTCAGCATTGATGAACCGGGCCACGTGGCGCGCGCTGGTTGGCCGACCGGGATGCGATTTATCCCCATGATTACGAGTTTTTAATGGCCATTAACGCGCGTAATTCTTTCCGCCACGCGGCAGCTTCCGACTGGCCGACCCATTCCTTCAGGATGCTACGCATGTAAGTCGGATGCTTTGATGCTTAATCACCTCGTTTCTTTCTAACTTTTTTATTGTAGTTTTGGGCCTCCTGCTCGAGCGTCGCCTATTCCCTGGTTATCAACACCAGGGGACGCCGAGCGGCCGAGCGGCAGCTTGCAGAATTGGAGCTCCGCCAGGCGCACGCTAACTTACCGGCCGGCGAAGAGGGCACCGCTATTCTCCGTTCGGAGATACTGGACCTGAAGGAGAAACTTCGTTCTGCCGAGGCGCGACTGACGGAGGAAATCACCCGAGCGGAGGCAGCCGAGCGGGCGTATGCCCGATCTTCCTCCCTGCACGCCACCCTTGAGCAGGAGAGGAAGAAGGCTTTGGCCATGCAGCGTCGTTCCCGATCGGACCTCGACAAGAAGGCTGTCGAGGCCCAAGCCTTGAAGGCGGAACTGGACAAGATGATGAAGTCTTCTGAGGATCTCCGGGCAACCCTGAACGAAAAAGAGCAGGAGCTGGCGACTCGGGAGTCGGGCTTTAATGCCAAGGAGAAGGCTTTAGACGCCCGCGAAGACGAGCTCCGCTTATCTGAAGGACTGCTGGCTTCTCAAGCCGTTGCCTTGGAGGAGAAGGACAAGGAGCTTGCTAACCTCCGGGCGGAAATTGACAGCCTGAAGCTACATCAAGCAGGCGAGCCCGCCCGGATGGAGGCACACCGCTTGGCTTACATCAATTCTAAAGAGTTCGGCAAGCAGTTGGGCAAGCGGACATCTGGCATGTTCAAGATGGGCTTAGAAAGCACTGTTATGCAGCTCCAAGAGAGCGGCCATCTGCCTGCCGACCTTCCTATCAATGTCGTCCAAGTGAGCCGGGTGAAGGAGCTGCTACCCAAAGACTTCTTCCAGCCTTTTACGTAAATGTTAGTCGTGTAATCCTAAGCCGCCGGCTGGGGCTTTTCTTTTTGTAATGCTTCCGAATCAATCAGCAATGAGGAGTATTTCCCCTTAACGAGTTATTTTAGATATTAAGTAGATGTTGCCCGACCAGAGAGCCGAACTAAGCGCGGGATAATGGTAGTCAGGTAGCCGACCGGTTGATCTGACTAAAGGTGTGAGTCACCCCGCGCCCGGTCAGGGAACTAAGCTACTTTAGAGAATTGGCTAAGTTAGCCGGCTGGCTGGTCCGACTGAGGGGTGTGGGTCGCTACACGCTTCCGACCGGGAACCAGTCCAGGCTTCTGAGTGGGCTGGCGCTTAAGGTCAGCTGCCGACTCAGGCTTCCAAAGGGCACCAACCTTCTGCGTGGGTCGCCACGCTTCCGATCGGGAACCTCTTTAGGCTTCCGGATGGGCCAATCTTCTACGTGGGCCGCCACGCTTCCGACCGGGAACCAGTCCAGGCTTCCGAGTGGGCTGGCGCTTAAGGTCAGCTGCCGACTCAGGCTTCCAAAGGGCACCAACCTTCTGCGTGGGTCGCCACGCTTCCGATCGGGAACCGCTTTAGGCTTCCGGATGGGCCAATCTTCCACGTGGGCCGCCACGCTTCCGACCGGGAACCAGTCCAGGCTTCCGAGTGGGCTGACGCTTAGTCAGTCGCCGACTCAGGCTTCCAAAGGGCACCAACCTTCTGCGTGGGTCGCCACGCCTCCGGTCGGGAACCTCTTTAGGCTTCCGGATGGGCCAATCTTCCACGTGGGCCGCCACGCTTCCGACCGGGAACCAATCCAGGCTTCCGAGTGGGCTGACGCTTTTGGTCAGCTGCCGACTCAGGCTTCCGAAGGGCACCAACCTTCTGCGTGGGTCGCCACGCCTCCGGTCGGGAACCTCTTTAGGCTTCCGGATGGGCCAATCTTCTACGTGGGCCGCCACGCTTCCGACCGGGAACCAGTCCAGGCTTCCGAGTGGGCTGGCGCTTAAGGTCAGCTGCCGACTCAGGCTTCCAAAGGGCACCAACCTTCTGCGTGGGTCGCCACGCTTCCGATCGGGAACCTCTTTAGGCTTCCGGATGGGCCAATCTTCCACGTGGGCTGCCACGCTTCCGACCGGGAACCAGTCCAGGTTTCCGAGTGGGCTGGCGCTTAAGGTCAGCTGCCGACTCAGGCTTCCAAAGGGCACCAACCTTCTGCGTGGGTCGTCACGCTTCCGATCGGGAACCGCTTTAGGCTTCCGGATGGGCCAATCTTCCACGTGGGCCGCCACGCTTCCGACCGGGAACCAGTCCAGGCTTCCGAGTGGGCTGACGCTTTGGTCAGCTGCCGACTCAGGCTTCCAAAGGGCACCAACCTTCTGCGTGGGTCGCCACGCTTCCGATCGGGAACCGCTTTAGGCTTCCGGATGGGCCAATCTTCCACGTGGGCCGCCACGCTTCCGACCGGGAACCAGTCCAGGCTTCCGAGTGGGCTGACGCTTTTGGTCAGCTGCCGACTCAGGCTTCCAAAGGGCACCAACCTTCTGCGTGGGTCGCCAGGCCTCCGGTCGGGAACCGCTTTAGGCTTCCGGATGGGCCAATCTTCCACGTGGGCCGCCACGCTTCCGACCGGGAACCAGTCCAGGCTTCCGAGTGGGCTGACGCTTAAGGTCAGCTGCCGACTCAGGCTTCCAAAGGGCACCAACCTTCTGCGTGGGTCGCCACGCTTCCGATCGGGAACCGCTTTAGGCTTCCGGATGGGCCAATCTTCCACGTGGGCCGCCACGCTTCCGACCGGGAACCAGTCCAGGCTTCCGAGTGGGCTGACGCTTAAGGTCAGCTGCCGACTCAGGCTTCTGGAGGGTATGACGCGCCAGCCTGCGTCCCTTCCAGGTATGACTTTGCTTGTATGGCCGACCGGCTATTTTCGGTCGGGAGAGCCTTTCGTTATAGCTAGAATGCTGCGTTTTACAAGATTGCATCACTCTAGGGCTCTCTGTACATTTTCAAGTGTAGGGCACTCCACGGTCGGTTCAGCCTCTTTCCATGTTCATCCTCCAAGTAGTAGGCGCCTGAATGCAATTTCTGCACTATCTTGAAGGGTCCGCCCCACTGTGGTTGTAATTTGCTAACATCACCGACCGGCTTTATACGTTTCCAGACTAGGTCCCCGGCGTGAAACGAGCGCGGCAACACCTTCTGGTCGTACCTTTGTTTCATGCGCTGACGGTACGTGAACATCCGGGCGGCGGCTTTTTCCCGGACTTCCTCTATGAGGTCAAGCTCTAAGCGCCTTCTTTCATCATTCCCTTCATCATAGCTTAACCGCCTGTCGGATTCACAACCGACCTCGACCGGCACCACCGCCTCGCTGCCATAGACGAGGTGGAATGGCGTCTGCCCGGTCGCCTCTCTGGGTGTGGTTCTGCTCGCCCAAAGTACCCCGGGCAGCTGCTCTACCCAGTTGGTTCCTGCATGATCCAGCTTTGTTTTGAGCCCTCTCAAGATTTCCCGGTTGGTGACTTCTGCCTGGCCGTTGCTCTGTGGATACGCCACGGATGTAAAAGCCTGATGGATGCCGTATGCCGAGCACCATTCTTTGATTTTCTTTCCTTGAAATTGCCGACCGTTGTCAGAAACCAACTTGTGGGGGATCCCGTATCTGCATAGAATGTTTTGAGACAAGAACTTAATCACCGCCTGCTCGGTGATCCTAGCCAGCGCCTCTGCTTCCACCCATTTGGAGAAGTAATCCACCGCGACCAACAAGAACTTCTTCTGGGCGGGGCGATCGGAAACGGACCTACGATATCCATGCCCCATTGGTCGAACGGGCAAGAGACAGCAGATGTCTTCATTACTTCGGTTGGCCGGTGTGGCAGGCACTGGTGTTTCTGACATGAGATGCATGTTGCGGCCAACCGGTCGGCATCCTTCTGCAAAGTTGGCCAATAATACCCGGCCAACAGAGCCTTCCGGGCGGTGGCTCTACCTCCTGAATGATTACTGCAGACCCCCATATGGACCTCTCGGAGCACATAATCTGCGTCTTCACTGCTAAGGCATTTGAGCAATGGCCGGGCGTGAGCCCGTTTATAGAGGACATCTCCGACCATAGTGTATTGCGCGGCTCTCTTTCTGAACAGCCGAGCCTCCTCTCGGTCGGATGGTACTTCTCCCCTGGTCAAGAATGCAATCAATGGAGTTCTCCAATCGGTCTCCAATTCGATTTCTGCTTGCTGCTCGATTTGCATGACGAATAAAGCATGGCAGGCCGGCCGAGGGATCACCCAAGCTCCGACTGCGCTAGCTAATTTGGCTAGCTCATCCGCTTTCATGTTGCTCTCCCGAGGGATCTTCTGTAAAGTACCTCCTGAAACCCGCCTTCAGCTGTTCATAGGCATTGATGTACTCTTGCAGCCGGTCGCTGTTGACTTCGAAATTACCGGCCAGTTGCTGTATAGCAAGTTGCGAATCTGAGTATAGCCACACCCGGGTGGCGCCGACGTGCCGGGCGGCTTGCAGACCAGCTAGAAGTGCTTCATATTCAGCTTCATTATTCGTCGCCTTGTGTTCTAATCGCACGGACAGGTGTAGTCGTTCTTCTTCGGGTGAAACCATGAGAACGCCGATTCCGCTTCCTTGCCGAGAGGATGCCCCATCAACGTACACCTTCCATACGCCCTCGGCCTCATCAGGATGCCATTCCGTGAGAAAATCGGCTAAGGCTTGCGCCTTGATAGCCGGCCGGGGTTGATATTGTATGTCATACTCGCTCAGCTCAGTTGTCCACTTGACTAGCCGCCCTGAGGCGTCTGGGTTTGTGAGTACCCGACCCAAATTACTGTTAGTCAATACAGTAATTGGGTGAGATAAGAAATACGGTCTGAGTCGCCGGGCGGCTAAGAACAGAATGTAGCCCAATTTTTCGAGTGTCGTGTACCGACACTCGGCTCCTTTAAATAAGTGGGCAAAGAAGTACACCGGCCTTTGCTCAGTTTTTTCTTGCCGGGCCAACACCATGCTGCCCGAGTCGGAGGAAGCTGCCAAGTATACATATAAATTCTCATTCGGCTCCGGTCGGGCGAGTGTCGGTAGCTCAGACAGATAAGCTTTCAGCTCCTCGAAGGCCTTGTCACATTCTTCGTCCCACTGAAATTTGGTGGCCCGGCGTAATGTCTTGAAGAATGGCAGACCCCGTTCGGCTGATCGGGAAATGAATCTGGATAGGCGGTTATCCGCCGGTCAGCCGCTGAGCTTCCTTGAGATTTCGAGGGGCCGGCATCTCTAGAATGGCCTTTACTTTGCCCGGATTCGCTTCGATTCCCCGCTCGGTGACTATATAACCGAGGAACTTCCCGCTTCGAGCTCCGAATAAACATTTGGACGGATTAAGCTTCAAGCCAAACCGCCGCAGAGTTTGGCAAGTTTCTTCAATGTCGGGGATCAGTTCTTCCGCTCAGGCAGTCTTGATCAGAATATCGTCAACGTATACTTCGACGTTACGCCCCATTTGCGACCGGAACACCTTGTTCATCATTCTTTGGTAGGTGGCGCCCGCATTCTTGAGGCCGAACGGCATGACGGTGTAGCAGTAGGTGCCGTCAGCCGTGACAAAGCTAACCTTCTCCTGGTCGGCAGCAGCCAGTGGTACTTGGTGGTATCCCTGGTACGCATCCAGCATTGATATGAACTCGCTGCCGGCCGTCGAGTCTACCATTTGATCGATCCGTGGGAGTGGGTAGCAATCTTTTGGGCATGCACGATTGAGGTCTCTGAAATCAATGCATACCCGCCACTTGTCGTTGGGTTTGGACACCAGCACCACATTCGCCAGCCAGGCCGGGAACTGAACTTCCTGGATGTGTCCTGCTTCCAGCAGTCTTTCTACTTCCGCCCGGATGACTTGATTCTGCGCGGCGCTGCGATCCCTTTTCCGTTGCTTTACTGGCCGCGCGCCCGGGTAAACATGGAGCTGGTGTTCTGCGACTTCCGGTCGGACCCCCTTCAAATCTTTCGCCGACCAGGCGAATACGTCTTGATTTCGCGCGAGGGAGTCGATTAGGGATTGCTTCAGCTCCTCCGGAAGTCCTGCAGCAATTTGTATCTTGGTATCTTCCCTACCGGGCAAAAGTTGTACCTCCTCTTTGTCCTCCCGCAATTCTGCCCAAGGGGAGGCTTGCACCATGTTGCAGCCGCTACCTGTCCGCCTTGCCTTTTGTCCTCCCGAGCGGACATCATCAGCATAGCAGCGCCGAGCCACGGTCTGATTGCCCTTCACCTCGCCGACTTTGTCGCCGACCGGAAACTTCACCTTGAGGTAGTAGGTGGAGGACTA